>CM046045.1:15752433-16343442 GCA_025215565.1 Flaveria ramosissima
CGCATACTTCAGACGCACGATTGGACTGAGTCGCATCTTACCGGCAGGATCGGGTTTGTCACTTAAACACTTGTGTTTCTCTCACTCACTCATAATAACACTCAAATCAGATGAAGCAATGTCTTTTACAAGAGTTGATAATAATATAATAAGTAATCAAAGGAACAAGCAGAAATATATTTTCAAGGTACTTGTATATATTACTTCTCAACTCAAGATTACAAGACACTTACAAGCATGAAACAAGAGTTACAATGAGAAACTATATATACTAGATCCTACAGCCGGTTATACTTGATACCAGCTGGAAACCTAAGACTAAAGCATATACTACAATGCTATAGTTAAGGTATCTTAGATAAAGTATTATCTAAGATATGGTAGTCATGACATGTCCATGACTTACCTTTTGTCACCAACTAAAGATGGCAACTGTACTAACATAAAAAGGTAAACAGTGGATTAAAGTATGGTCAACTACATGGCTTTTGAGAAAACGCCATGCAGTATCTCAGAGATTTGCAGCGGCGAGTGTCAGAGAGGCCATACTTATGTCCACTGGATAATAGAAGTGTCTTCCGAAGGTTAACTGGCTTCGGAAGAACTTGTTCTTCCGAAGCCACTTATACTTCGGAAGATGCTTCTATGCTTCCGAGGCTTTGAGGACTTCTTGTACTTCGGAAGTTGACTTCAGATCTTTATCTCTAAGTCTTGATCTTCGGAAGTAGGTTCTTTGTCTTCGGAAGTTGGAGTTTTCCTTCGGAAGTGTGTTTACACTTAGTCTCGGAAGAGCTCCTTCTTCCTTCGGAAGTTCCATACTTAGCTTCGGAAGTCCTTTGTATGTTGTACTCAAATCTTCTAAGTGACTTGGTTTGGTTGCAACAGCCTTTCTAGATCCAACAAACTCCCCCTAGGCTGATGCTACCAAAACTTCACTTATTTCTGCTTCTCAAAGCTTTCAGCACCAGGGACAAAAGGTATTTGTCTGTCTCTTTGTTCTTCCCGGAAGTAGTGCTGAGAAGCTTGTACAAGTCATTCGTGGATAGGAGATCCAGTCTATCGCTTTGAATGACATGTACCCTTGTTGTGTCCCCCTGAAGAGAGTTAGTTGACGGGAGTTATAGTCATACTCCCATCTAACTATGGTCTCAAGTTCAGGACCTTCAACCATTTGAAGAAAGGCTTTGCCTTTGGTTGCTGATCCTTTCCTTTCCTCCTCCTCTCTCAGTTTCAACTCCTCTTCAACCTTGCTTCTAGCAGTAAGCTCGGCCATATGAAGGCTGCCTAGATGATTTCTGATGTGGGCAGCTACATCGGAGTTTGAAGGGTTGGAGAATGGTTTCTCTGCTAACTCAGCAATGTCAAACCTGCTTAAGTGTAGCAGAGATGAGGCACTCAGCCTGTTGAGCTCTCCATTCTCTCTCTCAACAACAAAGTTGTGAGAAGAGTCTTCGAACCTCCACTGGATGATCTTCTTTCTGGGTGCAAGAGGTTGTCTTGGTACCCTGTCTCCTTTCTTGTATCCAGTAGAGTCACCAGCTTTCTCCTCAGCTTCTTTTCTTCCTCATTCAATGTATCTGAATTGAGGCCAAGGAGTTTTGCAGCTTGGTCCAAAGTTCCTCTGGGCAGATCAAGAAATTGATCTCTTGTGAGGGAACTTGAGGATCCATCAACATAAGTCAAGTTGACTGAATCCTCCTCACAGGAGATGTCGCTCAGAGTAGTGCAGTTGATGAGCTTAGTCTTGACTGCCTTGAATTCCTCCATGGAGAGATGTTTAGAAGGCTGAGGGGATGGTTTGATTGGTTGTTGGGTAGGTTGAGGTGTTTGGGTTCTGGCTAAGGTTTTGGGTTGGAGGATAGGTAGTTTAGGTGGTTGAGGTGAGAGAGGTTGGTAGGTGTGATGGTGTGGGTTCAGGGGTGAATGGTTCAGAAGTTGGTTCGGTTTTGATTGGGAAGGGAAAGGGTATAGGTTCAGGTTGAGGTTGGGTTTGGATTTGGGTTGAGAGGTTGCTTTGAAGGTCATCCCCTGTCCCCTTCTATACATCTCTTCCTTTCCCGCGCGAATGTCAGCCTTGATGTCACTGACATGTCGCTGGAGAGTCTTTTCAGACATGGGACCCACCTGCCTGCCAGAGAAGCCATGAGCTTTGAGATAACTCTTCATCCAGGCTTTCTCACCTATCTTCTTGGCAGCAGTCAGTCCAGCTTCTTCTTCTTCTTCTTCTTTTCCACAAGCTTCTCCCTTGCAGCTCTTTCTCTCCTTCTCCATTTGATCTTGCTCTTTGTTGAAGAGCCATAAGATCGTATCACTGTTATGTGGAGACAACTCCTCTTGAGAGAATCCTCTGGAGAGTAGGAAGGTTACTTTCTCTCCTGAGCTGCAGATCAGCTTCTCTTTCCTTTCTCTCCCTTTCCTCTTCTAAGGCCAACCTTGCAGCTTCTTCTTTTTGCTGTTTTAGCAGCAAGGTTGCCTTTTCCAGCTCTATCAACTCCTCTAATGGTAGCAGGAGTACATCTTCAGTTGCAGCCCCTAGACTGACAAGTCTGTCTATAACCTCTACCCTTCTTCGGTGTTGACTGCCTCCTGGTTGGCTGCAGCTGCTTTGGTACTTGCAGCTAACAGTTTCCCAGTTGGTAGCTACCTTTCCTTTTGAGCTTCTCCAACCTTTCTTCCTCCTGAAGCTCTTCCGAAGTCATCTTCCTCTTTCCTTTGATGTCTTCGGAAGTGCTAGACTTGGGGGTTCTTGGATGGAAGATCCAGGTTGGGTAGTAGAGGTGGGAGCTGGAGTCAATGCAGATGTCAGAGCCAATGGTTGGGTGAGAAAATCCTCCCTATTAACCTCAGATGCAAGTTCCAGAATTGCATCTGTGACTATTAGATCATCGGATAGAGAAATAGTCCTTCCGCAGCAGCAATCTCAGCTTCGGAAGTTTGAGCTTGTTCTTCCGAGGCTTTGAATTGTGCTTCGGAAGTCTGTGAAAATACACTTTCTGTCCCAACTGTTTCAGTTGCTGGGCCATCAGTCCTTGTTTCCCCTTCGAAGTTAATCTCAGGTTCCACTTGGACCTTAGGTTGACCAACTTCTCGACAGTGGTAGAAGGTGCATTCAACCTCTGAAGCTCTTGAGCTCCGAAGTAAATCACAGACATATCAGGGCTGGGCTGTTCTATGAGGGATTCCAAAAGGAACTTGTTGAAGAACCTATTGAGATCCTGGAGCATCCTTTGATCCACTTGAAAACAACTGGAGGAGGCTCAGGGAAGATAGCAGCTTGTTGCATTGGATACTTTGAGCTCAAAGAAGTAAGAGCTTGACTTTGGGTTTCCTGTCTTTGGCTTTGTCTCTCAACACTCTCCCCCTTTTTGGTAGCATCATCCTGAGAGCTTGATGAGCTAGAGGAAGAGGTCAAGGAGACCTGAACTGGTACATGCCTAACAGATCTCTCAATCTGTTTCTCAGCTAGTTTGGCCTTGAGAGTTTCAATCTCAAGTTGCTGAGTGGCAGACCTATCCTCTAAAGTCTTAACCTTTGATTCAAGGTTTGAGACTTTAGAAAGTAGGTCTTGAATGGTGAGTTGCATACTTCCCTCTTCTTTTGAAGAATCACGGGAGATGAGGTAACATACCTGGTATGTTCATCCTCACCACCAGATGTGGTTTCTTGGCACCCTGGTTTCCCTTGCACAATGATGTCTCTTTCAGAGTCATCAAAGGGCATGGTTGCCGTAGATTCAGTCTCAGTTTCGTTACCACTGTCCTGAGGATCCATTGAGGCTCCTTCAGTAGTGGCAGCTGAATCTACATGAGTCCCCTCCACATCAGTGGGACTCACCTCAGTAAGGCTTTGCTGGTGGGGGCTAGAGATAAGGGGTCTCTCTAGGCTCTGTTGATCCTTGAGAGGGTGTTGTGGATCAACTTCATTGCCTTTAAGAGACATAATCTCTTCACCAGCTCCGGTCAAAAGGTCAGTAAAAGATAAGGAGTGAAAACCTAATGACCCGGGACTTTGATCAATGTCAAAAGGCATTGAGCTGTCCCTTTGTGGCTGCTCAGGGGAGTATAGAGACTCTCCCTGAGGGCTATCAGCTGGGTTTCGGGCTCATGGGTCTGAGACTGAGGAGACTCAAGACCCATATTGAGGTCAATGTGAAGGATGGTTGGACCTCAGGCTGAGTGGGAGCCCTTTGTTCCACTCTAGCCTTTTTGGATTGAACAGGGGGCTTGTTCAATCAGAGTAGATTGAACAAGGGTTCGTTTGGGACGTCTCTGGTATGTAACAGTAATGGGTGGAGAAGGTAGATTTGGGATGGTGAGGTAGTTGCTGGTGTGGGTTCATCACCTGTGGGGTGAACAGGGATGTCACCAGGAGCCATTGGCTCAATCATACCTGGAAGTAGTGCGGTATCTCTTCCAGTGTAGTTGGTAGACACTCTCTTCAAGATCTTGAAGATGGTCGGCCTCATTTGGGGAGCAGTCAGAGCAGCTGCACAGACAAGCTTGCCCTGATCCAGCTCACAGTTGATAATGTGCTGGAGAAACCTGGGATACATGAAGAATGTGTCCCTTTGAAGATTTCCCATAAGGTTAGTCAGCACAAACCTTGAATAGTTGAAGCGGAGGCTTTGTACCAACCCATGAACTAAGCACCCAAGTTCATACGGGATTTGATCCCATCCCAGATTTGTTAGATAGACAGTGAAAAGAAACCACATGCAAGCAGGAACTTCCACTTGTAGGAGAAGTTGAATTGTTAGAGTTGACCTGCTAACATCTCCACCGTATCCCATTTGGAGATAAGAACTATCCAAATCTATTTGGGGAATTCCGTTGGAGCGCCTCATCATGGAGCTCGAGATGCTCCCTGATGATCTGTTCAGAGATGACCAACTCTTGGCCACAAATGCTTGACCTTATAACACGAACCCCGTTTAGGGTTTCAATCCGACCATTTGCCCAAAATTCGGACATTTGGTTTGAGTAGATGTAGGGTTTACAGTCAAAGCAGTGTAGTATGAGGATTGGTCAGGAAAGAAATGATATCTGAGAAGTCAGCATCCCTTGAAGAATCAAGGAGTGCGACCTGGGTGCTGAGGGTTTAGGGCCATTGAAGAAGATGACAGAAGAATAGTTCGGAGTAAGGTAAATTGGAGAAGAAGAAAGCTTTTAGGGCAGTAATTTGGTTAAAAAGAGTGTAAGTGATTAACCGGAAGTATTTAAATGGGTGAAATGGCGGTTTAAAGGGTGGTTTGGATAAGATGATGTGAGGGTTCAGTGGATGATGTGACATGGGCGGTAAGGTTAGACCATTTAAATAATCCGACATCATTAACAAAATCTTTACTTTTTACAGTGTGGGGCCCAAAAGATTTCCGTTACACAGTAAAATCTTTCTTCCGAGTATAAAGCATTTCCGAAGGTAAATGTACTTCCGAAGGCAAATTTACTTCCGAAGGTAATTTAATTGCTTCCGATAAGTTGCTTCGGAAGTAGATCTGAGATGAACTCAATCGCTTCTTCCGAGACTTAACACTCTTCCGAGAAGAAAATTATCCTGGGAGAAATTTGCTTCGGAAGATATGCAAGATATCTTCCGAGGGTTAATTTCTCTTCGGAAGAATTCATACTTAGATAAAATTTAAGAAAAGATCTTTTGTAACAGGGCTTAGATTGTTTTGACATAAGACTTTACACATTAAAAGGTTTTCAAATGAGATGAACTAATCAATGTTTATCATCCCAATAGCTGTAATGAGATATTTAAATCTTGTTCATCAAATGCTTTGGTGAACAAATCAGCATATTGTTCATTTGAATCAACTTTGATTAGTTTGATAAGATTTTTCTCATGAATATCTCTAATGAAATGATACCTGATATCAATGTGCTTTGTCTTGGAGTGCTTCACTGGATTTTCAGTAATGGATATAGCACTGTTGTTGTCAATGTGGATAGGAGTGCTCATGAAGTTGAATCCATAGTCTATCATCTGTGGTTTGAATCCACAGCAGCTGAGCACAGCAACTAGCAGCAGCAATGTATTCAGCTTCAGCAGTTGATGTAGAGACACAGGATTGCTTCTTGCATTGCCATGAGATGATCCTTCCACCAAGAAATTGACATCCACCTGATGTTGATTTCTTGTTGATGTTGCAGCCACCATAATCACTGTCAGAGTAACCATAGAGATTAAATCACTATTTCTTGGATACCAGAGACCTAGTTTAGGTGCTCCTTTGAGGTATCTGAGGATTCTCTTGGCAGCAATTAGGTGAGACACCTTTGGAGCAGCCTGATATCTTGCACAAATGCAAGTTGCAAACATGATATCAGGTCTACTTGCTGTGAGATACATCAGAGAACCAATGATTGCTCTATACTGATGTTGATCAGTATCCTCCCCCTCAGAATCAGGGCAGAGATCATGGTTTCTGGGTATAGGTGTCTTTGCTGCTTTACAATCCTTCATATCAAATCGTTCTAAGATATCATTGACATACTTAGATTGATTGATGAAGAACCCTTCCTTCAATTGCTTTACCTGAATTCCAAGGAAAAAGTCCATTTTTCCCATGGAACTCATCTCGAACTTCTTCTTCATAATGCTCTCAAAGTCTTTGCACATTTGGTCATTTGAGGAACCAAATATGATGATCATCAACATAGACTTGAACAAGCAAAATGTCTTTCCCAGACTTTCTTATGAAGAGAGTCTTATCAATGGTACCTCTAGTAAACCATTCTTCAGGAGAAATTGAGACAATGTCTCATACCACAGCCTAGGTGCTTGGTGCAGCCCATATAGAGCTTTATCCAACTTGCACACATAGTTTGGATGCTGTGGGTCTTCAAATCCTGGAGGTTGCATACATAGACTTCCCTATCTATATCCCCATATAGAAAGGCACACTTGACATCAAGCTGGTAGACAGTGAAATTCTTGGATGCAGCATAAGCAAGGAAGATCCTAACTGCCTCAAGTCTTGCAACAGGTGCAAAGACATCAGTATAATCGATTCCTTCCTCTTGAGTGTATCCTTGAACCACCAGTCTTGCCTTGTTCTTGATAATCAAGCCTCTATCATCTCTTTTGTTCCTGAATACCCATTTGGTGCCTATAGGTACTTGACCAGATGGTAGCGGACATAGGTTCCAAACCTTTTGTCTTTTGAATTGAAGCAGCTCCTCTTGCATTGATTCAACCCAGCTACTATCTTTCAAGGCATCTTCCACCTTCTTGGGTTCCATTTGGGATAAGAAGCATGAGTACAAGCAGACATTCCCATTATGAGTTTGTCCTCTTGTTCTCACACCCTCAGAGACTTCCCTATGATGTTTTCAGCTGGATGAGTTATGAATTCTGAGTCTTGGAATCACCTCCAGTTGCAAAGATAAGTCCAAGTTGGACATATTTTGCTCAGGAGCTTGAATACTTGGTCCAGCTGTTGTTTCAAACTCATTCAATGAGGACTGATTGAATGAAAGAGAAACATCATCATTTCTTTGCTGTGTGAAGCATCATTAACAGTTGCCTGTTCCTTCAAAATGGTGCTTCCATCAGCTTGGTGTTGTGCAGGATCACCTGAAGAGATTTGAAAATCAGCAGGTGAATCCCTTGTTGAAGTACCACTATCTCTTGAAATGGTTATGCTGTCAGATCTTTCAATAGTGGGAACTTGATTTGTTGCAGCTCTTGGAGAACTTGGAATAGGTCTGGGAAGCTCAAACAGTTGATCTTCATCAGAATTACTTTGAACACCTGTTCCAGCTGAAACATTCTCACAAGATGGTTTAGAATAGTTTGGAAACAATTCTAAATCAAAGATATGATCAGGGCCATTCCCCCTAACACAAGGAGTGTGCTCATTAACTACAATGTTGGAAGATTCCTCAAATTGTTGGTTTTTAATATTATAAACTCTGTATGCTTTAGAATAGGAGGAATATCCAACAAAGATAGCATCATCTGACTTTTCAGCAAATTTTGCCAAATTGTCTTTTGTGTTAAGTATGGTACACCTGCTGCCAAAGGACCTTAGAAAGCCAATGAACGGTGGCCTCTTGTTCCATAACTCATAAGGGGTTTTTCCATGTGGCTTTACTACAAGAACTCTGTTCTGCACATAGCATGCAGTGCTGACTGCCTCTGCCCAGAATGTTAGAGGCAGCTTTGAATCAGCTAACATAGTCCGAGCAGCCTCAATAAGTGTCCTATTTCTCCTCTCAGCAACACCATTTTGTTGAGGAGTTCTAGGAGCACTATATTGTCTGGCAATCCCTTTTGAGTTACAAAATGAGTCAAGAACTAGGTTCTTAAACTCAGTCCCTTGATCACTTCTAATTATTTTAACCTTGTGATCAACTTGATTTTCTATTTTAAGAATAAAAGATTTTAAAGTTTCAGCAGTTTCATCTTTAGTTCTTAAAAAGAATACCCATGTAAATCTAGTAAAATCATCAACAATCACAAGGCAATATGATTTCCTTCCAATGCTCATTATACTTGTGGGACCAAATAGATCCATGTGCAATAAGTGTAATGGAGTGGTGATAGAGTTAACAACTTTGGATTTATGAGAAGACCTGTGTTGTTCCCTTTCAGGCAAGCAACACAGTTATCTTTGCAGAAAAATTCCTTTTTAGGCAAACCATGTACCAAGTTATTTTTAGCCAATTTATTCATTGTCTTAAATTGACATGACACATTCGTTTATGCCATAGTGTTGACTCATCACCATCAGCTTTGGAAAGAAAGCATGATACTTCTCCCATTGGGGAAGCATTGTTCATATCAAGCTTGTACATATCCCCTTCATGGGAGATCTAAGAAGCATCAATTCCTTAGGAATTGTCATCCCGGGTTTGAGGATAATGCACTCATGTTCTGTGAAAAGCATTTGATGCTTTTGATCACAGAACTGAGAAACACTTAACAGATTGTGTTCAAGCTGTTTGACAAAATTAACTTTGTCAACTTTTAACTTTCCATTGGATATACTTCCTCTGCCAGAAATATATCCTCCGGCCTCACCTCCAAACTGGACAGGACCTCCATCATAATGTTGAAATTGTTGAAGGAGAGATCTGTTCCCTGTCATGTGCCTGGAGCATCCACTATCTACAATCCAAATGTTGTTATTCTTGTCATATGGATGTCCCTGCACATAAGGTGAGATAATTAGTTTGATTGGAAACCCAAGCCTTATTGGTCTTGGGTTCTTCCAATGATAGTGACATAATTGAACCAAAATTTATGCATGGGGGTTCAATGGATGTCTTTGAAGAAGAGGTTTGGGCTACAGCATCTTCCTTGATCTTCCATTCCATCCCTTGGTTGATCATAGAGGATGAGCTTGTTGAAGCTTTTGTAGCTTGGCATTCTTCCGAAGCTTCTTTCTTTTCGGAAGAGACCTTCACCACCTTTTCTTCCGAAGCAGTCTTCTTCTGGGATGGTTTCAAGGGGACTCTTTTGTTTTTCTGAGTCTTTACAGCTTTAACTTCCGAAGCCTTTTTCCTTTCGGAAGAAGAGTTTCTTCCGAGAGAAGCCTTGCTTCGGAAACAAGCTTTCCCTTTTTCATCACTTGAACCATTTGATATGGTCCAAATGAGAAACCTTTCCTGACTCCTTCTCTTTTAACATTATTTGCATAATGTGTGCTAGCAGGATTGTAGTAACAATCTTTAGCCATGTGGTTTTGCAGACCACACATTATGCATGCAATGTTAACTTTCTGGGAATGAGAGGATTGCTGTTCTTGTTCTTTTTCTCTTCATCAGCAACCTTTCCCTTTAATTTCTGATCCTTTGGTAGGATAGGAGTACTGGTACTGTACTCTTTTCCTGAATCAGAAGTCCAACCACCTGGAATCCAGCTGATATGAATACACCCTTTTGCTTTGGGTCTATCTTTAGCTTGGATTCAGCCACCTTCTTGGCAGTTTTTCTGGCTGCCTTAGCTCTGCTTCTTCTGGCTTTGGTGGTCAGGGTTTGATCATCATTGGCTGGGGAGGGCACAATTACCTGTTCCTTCCCTGTGATGGTCATGGTCTCATAGTTGCATCATTCTTTGACTCTTGAGAAGGTGGGTCAACAGATGGAACCTCTTGCTCTTCAGTACCACACCTTGGTTGTCTTACAGACTCATAAGAGTGTGGTGGAGCAATTTCATTGGTTCCCAACCCACCTTTGTTTTGATAACAAAGTTTGAGTGAGAGGATGATGCAAGAATGGCTTGGAAGTTTTGCTCGGAAATAGCATACTTCCTGGCTTGAGCCTCAGCAGTGACAAGCTGGGCTTGAGCCTCAGTCAATTTGGATATTAAATCCTTGATTTGAGTCTTGTAGTTTGTATGTTCATGTTTTAAGAGGGACACAGTTTTCTCTAACTCCTCAATTTTTCTTTGGTAGTCAGATTCAGCCCTTTTAAAGTCAGATTTTAAAACATTTAAAGACTCAATATCAGATTTAATTTCCATATTGTAGTCCTGATACAGTTTAACCTTAGCAATACAAGCAGGGGTACAGAGATGTTCATATACCTTGTTTTCATCTGTTCCTGCCATGAGTGCTTGAGCAGGAGTCACATCCTGAACCATGAAGCTCCAGTCAACTTCTTGAGCCATTGCTGCAGTCTCTTGACTTTCCGGTGGGCTTTGGTGTAGAAGGATGTGTGGAGGCCTGTGAGGTTCCCGGGTTGGACTTGGGAGCCTTGCATTCCCTTGCAAAATGACCAAGTTGGTTACAGTTGTAACATTTGGCCTTGCTTTTGTCAAACCCAAATTTGCTGGTGATTGGGTTCTGAGGGAATTGCCTTCCAGTTCTTTTAAAGAACTTCTTCGCTCTGTAGGTTAGAAGAGCCATTTGTTGGACTATGTCCACATACTCTATGTCATCCGGGCTAAAACACTCTAGATCATCAAAGCAGTATTGATAGTCATTTGAGTGCCCACCTTTGAGACAAATGCACAGCCCTCTTGAAAGGAGCTTTGCTGAGCTTGTTGAGACCTTGGAGTCTCAGGGAATGTGATGTAAGGCCCAGAGGAACAAGATGGCTGCTGGGTGTAGGTCAGGTATTGCTGAGAGACTGGGAGATGCCTGAGCCTTCAGCAACCATTAAAGCGTTGCTAGCAGGAAGACTCAAGGGTCTGCTTGTCTGGTGACCCCTCTTGCTTTCCATTTCCAAACGGTATCCATCAAGGATCCCATAGAGTTCGGTCATGGTGAGTGTATTCAAATTCTCTGTTCTCTTGAGAGACACAGTAGAATATCCACATCATGGGTAGAGCACTCTCATAAACTTTCTAGTAAGGTCTCTGAGTTCATGAGTGATTCCCACAGATTGAAGGGAAGAGATGAGATCCATGTACCTGAAATATTGCTGGCTAAGAGTCTCTCCAGCAACATAGGTGAAGTTCTCAAACTGCTGCTTCAGTGAGTCCTTCTTTGAATCATTCGAGCTTGAGTACATTTGAGCAAGAGCATCAAAGAGTTCTTTGGCAGACTTACAATGCTCAAACCCCACCATGATGGAGTTTGGGATTGCAGTCATAAGAACAGTCATAGCATTGCTGTCTATGTCGAGCTTCTTCCTGTCTTCATCAGAATAATCTTCAACGGCTTTCTCAATCATGGCACCGTTTCCACCAGCTACTTTTGGCTTATACGGGCCATTGACAATGGATTGCCACATTTTGCTATCCTGGTACCTGATGAAGCCTTCCATTCTTCTGCTCCAAGACCTGAAGTTTTCAGGGGCTATGATGGGAGCTTTGGTCATCGTTCCCATTTCAACTTCAGATTTGTTGAGGGCCATTTTGAGTGAGGTATAAGGAGGAGTGAAAAACTGGTTGATTAGGATGGTAAGATCTCACAATCAAGAGCCTAAAAAGCTCTGATACCAATTGCAGGATCGTTTTGTCACTAAACACTTGTGTTTCTCTCAAACTCACTTATAGTAACACTCAAATCAGATGAAGCAATGCCTTTTACAAGAGTTGATAATAATATAATAAGTAATCAAAAGAACAAGCAGAAATATATTTTCAAGGTACTTGTATATATTACTTCTCAACTCAAGATTACAAGACACTTACAAGCATAGAAAAGAGTTACAATGAGAAACTATATATACTAGATCCTACAGCCGGTTATACTTGATACCAGCTGGAAACCTAAGACTAAAGCATATACTACAATGCTAAGTTAAGGTATCTTAGATAAAGTATTATCTAAGATATGGTAGTCATGACATGTCCATGACTTACCTTTTGTCACCAACTAAAGATGGCAACTGTACTTAACATAAAAAGGTAAACATTGGATTAAAGTATGGTCAACTACATGGCTTTTGAGAAAACACCATGCAGTATCTCAGAGATTTGCAGCGGAGTGTCAGAGAGGCCATACTTATGTCCACTGGATAATAGAAGTGTCTTCCGAAGGTTAACTGGCTTGGAAGAAAATGTTCTTCCGAAGCCACTTATACTTTGAAAGATGCTTCTATGCTTCCGAGGCTTTGAGGACTTCTTGTACTTCGGAAGTTGACTTCAGATCTTTATCTCTAAGTCTTGATCTTCGGAAGTAAGTTCTTTGTCTTCGGAAGTTGGAGTTTTCCTTCGGAAGTGTGTTTTACACTTAGTCTTCGGAAGAGCTCCTTCTTCCTTCGGAAGTTCCATAATTAGCTTCGGAAGTTCTTTGTATGTTGTACTCAAAATCTTCTAAGTGACTTGGTTTTGGTTGCAACAGCCTTTCTAGATCCAACACGGTGTGCAGCGGTGAAGGCCGGTCGCCCCTTTTCTTGGTCTTGGTCAGCATGTTTCAAATGTATGTTCGGATCAGCCGGGTCAGACCCGGTCAGATCTAATTTCAAGCATATCAAACAGGCTGACCGGCTGACCGAGTCAGCCAGTCAGCTGGGTCAGCCGGGTCAGACCCAAACAAACAGCCCTTTAGTCTTCGGAAGACTTAGTTTCTCTTCTGAAGTTCTTCTTGTTTGAGCTTCAGAAGTTCTTCAACTTGACTTCGGAAGTGTAGATAAGTTTCGGAAGACTTTCTTCAGTTGCACGAAAATTCTTCTAAGTGTTGTTTTGGTTGTACCAGCCTTATCTAACCTAACATAACAAATCTGAGAAAAATAAAATTATGTATTACATTAGATTAATTGTTAATAAAGAACCAGACCAGGCCAACCAAGAGATAGGATCAGATGAAGGAGAGAGAGATTTTATATGATTATTGAAATAAATAGAAATAATAATTATTTGAACGATTATGATTATGGGAATACGTTTATAGGCTAATTATTATTAGTATGAGTTTTTTAAAGAATAAAGATCTTATTTTTATAAATTATAAAAAATAATTAAATTAAATTTATAAATTATGTTAAAACTTAAAATTTAAAATCCATATTTCCTAAAATTCTAGAAAAATTACAAAATATTAGTTATTATATGATAAATTTATAAACCATATTTCATAATTAGTTCTTTATTTGGATAAATTAACAAAACTTGAAGTAATAATTAGGACAAATATTAGAAACATAGGTTATGATTTATTTTAAGTCACAACTAAAAATGCGAAGACTTATATTGATTTAAGAAATATTAAATAAAAATTTCATACTTAGGAATAAGTTAAGTATCTTTACTATATAATAAAATTTTCTAAATAATATATTTTTTAAAGTAAAAACTCAAAAGTTATTTAAGATCTAAAAGTTTTACATTAAAAGGAACCCAATAATTTTTAAGTTAAAAAAATTTCAAAATTTATTAAGATGTTTATAAATAACTCAAAACTACAATTTAATTATTAATTATAATTAGAGATATAAAAACTTAAGGAAATATGAAACCCTTAGAATTAGTTAGGAACTTATAATTAAAGATATAATAACTTAAGGAAATATGAAATTCTTAGAATTAGTTAGGAACTTAAGTAATATTAGATAAAAATTAAATAATTTAAATATAGGAAATAATTATTTAATTTAAATAAAATAACTAATTTTATTTAAGCCAATAAATATAATATATTAATTAATTTCTTAATGATAGTATTTTATCTAAACCGATAGGTATTTGTGAAATTAGTTAACTATCAAGCTTTGGACCTAAGATAAGTATCGTAGCCCATTTTTCCTTAAAACTTTTATTTTATGGAAAAAAGCACATTGTTGTGTTGTTACTGTTTGATGCATAATTAATAAGGATTGAGTATGATATTTTCTATTAGTTATGTGTGCCCTTGTTATGAAAATTCACAACCGGTAGTTCTATCTGGAACTCTAGACAGTATAGTAGCGTTGCGTAGGATTTTGCCCTGCACTGTTGGAAGCTCAACAAAGAATGATGATATAAGGTCGTGCGTTATATTATATGATTTGAATGTTTATTATCAGACAAATAATAAAGATTACTCATGTGAGTTATCATATGAAAATATGTTATATTATGTCAACTCCTATAACTATACATGAGATTTTACGTGTTGGTAATGAGGTAGATGGCTAGTATGCATGCATAACCTCTGTTAGTACCTATGAGATGAGAATGATCATAATTTTACCTAAATCTCATGTTATAGAAAAACATGGATCAAGGCTTAAACTAACACATATATCTGTTTAAATATCTATAAGATAACCCAAGAAAATCAAAGTATATACCCACATTTGTAACACATTTCCCACACCATAAAAACACCAAAATTTGACCTAACTATCTTCTGTTACAACTAAATTACCTAAACTAAACCTAACCTAACCCTATGTGCTTAGAGTTAACCTACAACTAATGATTCTTAATACACACTTATGATACCCTAAGCATATTTAGCTTACTTCTTAACACTTCCAAGGACACAAATATTAGCTTATGAAGTGCCAACACATATGTATACATACTTACACATCAATCCTAGAGATCTAGTGTCATGATTATGCTCCTAAACCATCACCATTAGCCTATTAGTTGAATATCCACTTCAAACACACATTTTCACATATCATCAACCGAGACCACCACCACACACTCTTCTCTTTTGGCTTACTCTACTCCCCACGACAAGCACCATTAGGCATCACCTTCATCACCACAAACCATCACCATTACCATTAGAGAACTCTCACTTTCACCTTTACACTTCACCACCATAACCAAACACTCAAAGATAAGCAAATTCACGAGACGTTGTGGTTCCAAGATCACACACATTCCATAAATAAGGTAACCCACATAAACAACCTTATTTCAAGTTCTTATGTTTATCATGATCATGTACACGTGTGATCATGTACACATGTGATCATGTAACTACCGATCTTTAAATCCTAAAATTTAATGTATTTGGGATTCTCTAGATTATTAATGTGTTCCATAATCAACTAGATGAAAACAAAGACCCCAAAGTTTCAAAACAACTCAAGACCCTCTTAATACCCCTAATTTACACATGTGTAATTGAAACTAAAGCTTGATTTCTGAAACCCTTGAACATGTAATAACTAAGCATTTATTTTTGAATGTTAATAATATTGTAACAGTATTATTGTGACATCATCATCAAAATTTTTGGAAATAATACTATATATTAAATTAGGTTAATTTTAAATATTTGTTATTTGAAAAATTAATAATATTAGCTATTTAAACGACTGTGATTGTGAGAATTGTATTAGGAGTTATACATTTCATGTCATAGGCTGCTAGAGTGATGCCAAACTGTAGGTCACGTGACCTCCACTGAGTTTGTGGTTGATTGGCTTTTTATTCGATCAATATAGAAAAGATTGTTTTCTTGTTATTCAAAAGCATAAATTAGGTCCAATCAGCTTTTTGTTAGTGTATATAAGTCATTTATCAGCTAAATATTGTTTTGGAAGTTCAAAATCTGATTTTTTATAGTTTTATAACTTCAATAAAATTAAATTCTTGAAGTAAACTAAAAATATAAACTAGAAATCCAATTTACTTAAAAATCCAAAAAAATAGAAAAATACTTATAACAATATAATAAGGTTATAAACCAAATTTCATGACCTAATTCTTCATTTTATAAGGTTTCAAAATTCTAAGTGATACTTAGAATTAAAAAAAATTAGACAATTAGGACATGTTTGATTTCAGATCATCTTTTATGATAGTAAACTTAGAATAATGTTAGGATTTTTGTGTAAAAGTTTTAGATTATTAGAGAATGGTTAGATATTTGTAGTAAAGATCCCTATAAACTTTTTTTAAATAAAAACAAAAAACATGTTTTGGACCTAGCAATTTTACACTAAAACAACACAATATTATTACCTTAAAATAAGGTTTCAAAATTTATTTAAGTAATTAGATATTATTTTATAATTTTAGATTATTTAAGTATAACTTATTTAACTATTAGTTTAAATTACTAGAAATATAATAAGATATGAAATTATAAAGTTCAAAAAAAATTGCTAAATTAATTATTTTTTAAAATATTAGGTAATAATAATAGACAAATATCTAAAATAGTATAATTAATTAAAATTTATTTTTAAAGCAATTAACTATTTAAAATTTATTTAACTAATAAAAATATTTTAAATAAAAGTAGAATATTTATTAAATTTTAAAAAACTAATAATAATAATAATCTTTTATCCAAATGATAAGCATTTCTGAATTTAACTGACCATCTTAAGCATTAGATCTAAGATGAATATCGTAGATTTTTTTGTATACTTTTATTTTAAGAGGAAAACCATACTCTTATATTGTTCTATTTAATGCACTATTACATAAGGATGAGTATGCGATTTGGTGTTAGTATGAGAATTCATAATCATTAATTTTGACCGATAAACAATATAGGTAGTGATACTTAGGGTTTACCCTTCACTAATTGGAGGCCTATTTAAGATTGTTGATATGAGGTCGTTCGTTATAATATTTTGTGTGTTTATGTCATCTGACATAGCATAAATTTATGGGGTGTTTTGAGTTATGTTGGTTTGGTTGTGGTTTCTTTAATTACTACATAATATATGTATATGTCTGATACTTGTTATATTTGGAGTAATTACTATTTTAATCCATGTGATTTGGTTATTTTAACCATTTGAGTTCAAAACGAATTTTCTAACAAATCAAGGCTCATGGTTTGTATTTTATAACTGTTTCAGTCCAATAGACAAACAGAGTTAGATTATTCAGTTAGTTTCTATCAAAATGACCAAAAAACCCTTGGACTGAAATGGTAATTTTTAATAACCTCAGGGACCAAAATGTAATTTACTCTCTCATACAAACATATTATATATATATATATATATATATATATATATATATATATATATATATATATATATATGTGTGTGTGTGTGTGTGTAAAAAAGATTTATGTTTTTATTATTTAAAGTTTTTATAGATATTTTTTAAACCATTTGTATTTTTAACTGATAATGTAATTACTAAAAACGGTTTTTTTTAGTTTTTTTAAAATTTATTTTTAAACCGCTCAGTTTTAAACGTCATATTGAAACCATTCATATTATCTAACAGAAAATTTAAAACCGTTTGGCTTATTAAACTTCTTATTTAAACTACTAGGCTTACTTAAACGTTTTTTTTAATGTAGTTGTTTTCTTTGAACCGTAAAAGTCTTTTAACTGTTATTTTATTTAAACGTCTTTTTATTAATCATTCAATTCTATTAAGTTTATTTTTTCAATTTTTTTGTTTTATTTATACATGTTTTTTAACGATTGACTCGTTTAAAAGTAACTTTATGTTGTTCTTTATTTAAACGTCTTTTTGCCGTTCTTTATTAAAAAGCTTTTTTTATAAACCATTCATTTTACCAAAACATATTTTTTATCTTTTTAATGTTTTTATCGTCTTTTATTCATTGACTTGAAAGTGATTTATACGTTTACGTCATTTGTATTTTTTTTGTAGGATTAATTGGGTTTTAATTATTACTATTAGGGATTCTACGATATTAAAATTACTTGTGTTTAGCTTATTTAAACAATTTTAAGTCGTTCGTTACGTGTGAATACCCAATTGATTTGAAAAAAGAAGTTTAATAAGGCAAACAAATTTAGAAAGAAGTTTAGATACTTGAATGGTATAAAAAGTCATTTAATTAAAACATTTGAAAACGTAAAGACTTTAAAATATATTTAAGTAAGACGAACAATTAAAAAAAATAAGTTCAAAAGGCCGAACGATTATAAAAATAAGTTTAAAAAGCCGAAAGATTTTAAAGCCAAACGGTTTGAAGATGAATGATTTTAAAAATTATTTAAAAATCAACTTTTTAAAAACATTTTTAAAAACCATTGTTTATAAAATGATGTTTAGAAAACCAAATGGTTTAACAACATTTAAAAAATGTTTTTAGTAATTACATTATAGGTTTAATATCCAAACGGTTTAAAAAATATTTTTAAAAACTTTAAATAATAAAAATAAAAATCTTTTATACATACATATATATATATATATATATATATATATATATATATATATATAACAATTTCAGTCCAAGGGCATTTTGGTCATTTTGTTATAAACGAACTAAGAAATTTAACTCTGTTAGTGTATTGGACTGAAAGAGTTATAGAATACAAACCATAGGGCTTGATTTGTTAAAAAATTCGTTTTTGGACTCAAATGGTTAAAATGACCAAACCATAGAGACCAAAATACTAATTTACTCTTTTATTTATGTAAACTATATGTGCTCATCAACTTAATGTTGACGTATTTGATTATGTGTTTTTAGGTATTCAAGATGTATTATAGTTTTGTAGTGTATAGAATGTTTGATACCTGGTTTGTCTAGGAGTTTTGGATATACGTGTATGTGCTAGTGGATGCTGAAGATCCAGTATTTTAATTTCTGTTTATTTGCACTAGAGTAGTGGGGCTTACGTGGTTAGGTTTTGGGGAAAGATGTATTAGTTAAACAAACAATGTTGTAGAAGTCCCATTAGGGTAAATTTTATATGTAACTGAAAATATATTAGTGGATGATATATAGGTAATTATCTAAACCTACTAAATGATATATGTGATGGTTAATAATCAATATGTTTTTAACCATAGTAGCATTTCAATCTCTCAACACTTCAGCCCGGGGGTGACTACTAATTGTTATACGATTTTTTTTAATTCATTTTTCCTTAAAGATTTTCCTTTTCAATTTTTTGTTTTAATCTTTTTATATTATGTTCCTTTTGTTTCGTTTATTTTATATTTAATTTGTTACTATACACTTTATACATATATTGTTGGTTTAGTTTTTATAACTATTTATAGTAGTTAACGGATTTTTTTTTTCAATATACTTTTTTCCAATCTAAATTTCATGGGTCATGATTTATCATAGTATTTTATTCGTTATACGTATTTTTTTTAAATTCATTTATCTTTTTCTTATATATTTTCCTTTTCGTTGTACTATTCTGCTCACATATTTACTTTTATCTACAATTCACGGTTCAACCACCCCCCTCCAGCGGGGCATCACACGAAAGGATTTATGTATTGGTCTTTTTTATAGAGTTTTGAGGACGTTAATATTCCCGCGGTCACGGGTTTATGAAAAGGTTTCGGTTTTATTATAAAGTTTTAGAATGTTACTTTTTATTGTGGTTTGACGCGCCATGACCTACTGGTTTAATGCTAGTTTAAACACAAAATAAGTAACTTGTTAGGAGTACCTTAGGGGTCTCAAAATTGATATTGTCATTTATAAAACAGATAAATAACAACTTGTACCACTCATTAATGAGATGCATATGCATGTGAGCTGGGCGTTTAGATAGCATATAATTTATGTAGCAAACGATATTGAACATTAAAAAAAATATTATATTACTTAATAAATGGTATAAGTAGATTAAATGATGTAGAGAAATGAATAGATTAATATTGAATGGTTCGACAAAATCGATACCAAAATAAATAGCAGGGTAAATAGCATGGGTCATGCGTTATAATTATAGTTCATTTATGATTCAATATTAATTAATTCTAAAATTCAATTAATGTTTAATGGTAAACATAATTTTTGCTAACGGACAACGAATGCTATTAATATGACTCCAACATGAATATGACCAACGATGGCTTATTAAGATGACTCCAACATGATCATGATTATGGTGATAATAATGACGATTATGATGATAATGATAATGATAAGAATAACAACGACGATGACGTAACTTTCTCAAACATTAAAGCATGCAATTTCCTCCAAATTTTTAAACATTCATAACTTTCATATACATCATAATTGTTCAAAAATTATCACATAAAATCGAGCATTTTTATTTTTTCAACGAGTATAATATTGCTATACTTTTTTAAAGGAAAAAGACCTAGTTAAACTTGGTGGGAAGCATTGGTATTTTAGAATTGAATGATTTTATTGTGTATAACAAAATAATTTTATGTCATTTAAAAACTCGATGATTTTTTGGTGTTTTCAAACTCAGTTACAATAAACAAAAGATTGTTATAACATCATAACAAAATTACTCTCTCTAAAAATGTACAGTGAGAATAAATGATTCAATAATCAAGTAGAAGTATAAAGATTTCAGAATATGTACATGACAAAACGCCATATCTCAAAAGTTTAAACTCTTGTTGATTTTTGCAGATGGATGTGAAATTTAATGTCAATATAATACTTATGATAAAGAAAAAACCAAATCATAAAGAAAAAACTCCATATAGAAAAGTTTAAACGTTTATTGATTTTTATAATTGATTTACATTTCATGTCTAGAATGTAATACAAATTATAAAAACTAATCGTCATTTTATTTTTATGCCAAATACATTATACATCATCACAAAGACATCAAAAACTTATTCTGTTTAAAAACACCATAAAGTTATCCATTTAAAAAAAAATACTTTAGTTTTAAACCGCCATAAATTTGTATAATTCTATAACATCATAAAATTGCCCAAATCTAAAACACCATAAAGTTGTCAAGTTCTAAAAATCATTAGATTATCCGGTTTTAAAACACTACAAATTCAATTTTAAAACATCATAAAGTTGTCTAGTTTTAAAAGACCATATATTTGCCTAATTATATAACACCATAAAGTTATCAAGTTCTAAAACATCATAAAATTGTCCAGTCATAGAACACCATACAACACTATGAAATCACGTAATTCGAAAATACTATAAAATTATCAAGTATTTTTGAGCTAAATGATTTACTTATGTATTTGATTAGATGTTTTATAGTGTTTTTAAACTAAGTAAATTTATATTATTTTTACGTAAGTGATTTTATAGTGTTTTGGAGGTAGGTAATTTATGGTGTTTTTGACGTATATTATTTTGTTTTAGTTGGTAATGTTATGGTGTAGAAAACGTAAATTTTTTTAAAAATTTTATATAACAATGTGATACTCACATTAAAGATAAAAGAACGTTCATTATTATGTTGTAATTTTGTTTTAAAAACTTATAACCTATAAAAAAAAGTTATGAACGCTAAAAAAAGATATGGAATATGCATATTACTTGCATGTGCATGCTTTTACTTGCCATTTCTTATTCTACCATTCTAGCTGGTTTTTTATTTGCAACTATTTACCAAAATATCACCAAGTGAATCTCAATCACATGACATATTGATCCCATGGCTAAAATTTATTTTTACACTTCTTTAGGTTTTTCACATTTTAGCTTAACACTATACTATATGTATATATAGGGGTATATATATATATGTGTGTATATATATATATATATATATATATATATATATATATATATATATATATATATATATATATATATATATATATATATATATATATATATATATATATATATATATATATATGTATATATATATATATATATATGTATATATATGTAAGACCCCGTTCCCAGGACGCCTACAGTTGGTCATTCATCGCGCGTAAGACATAATATTACATTTCACTTTCATAAAATGTTGCAGCGGAAACATTAAAAACAACATTTTCATTTCATCAAAATACTTTTGCAGACAACCGTTTATTAAACAATTTCATTACAAAAGCATTATAATATTGGATGCCATCCACAATAAGCTGAGTAGCCGCCCCGTGCCATCCTCAGCAACATACCTGCCAACCGGAAACACATCAAAGTCAGCGTTGCTGAGTGAGCTCTAGTTTTAAATAAAGCATACTTTTCTTTCGTTAAAACCATTCTTTACATGCATGCGATCACCCATCATACGTACATACAGATAATATAATTATTATCTTCATGCTTCATTCATACTTTAACTTATGTTTGTTCATACGTTCTTACTTTCATTCATTCGTTAATTATTACATCTTTTCTTTCCATTAAAACCACGAATTTTACCCTTCATGCTCATGATACTGGGCCTAAGTCCATCGTGGACTTTCATTCACAGTGCCCAGCACCTCTGGCCACAGTACCTAGGATAAGGTTCAGGATCATTACATCTTTTCCATTTAACAACACCATGAACTTTACCCTTCATGCTCATGGTACTGGACCTAGGCCTATCATAGACTTTCTACAACGATGCCCAGCACCTCATGGTCACAGTACCTAAGGTAAAGTTCAGGATCATTTCATCTGTTACATCATCACGTTCTGGATTAGTGTCAACAACTATACCCCAAACAATATGGCTACTGGGCCGAAGATCATAAATGACTTCTACACTGCACGTAGCCTGGCACCAGCACCGTGGTAAGCGATAACTCGAGTATTGGGCCGAAGATCATAAATGACTTCCACACTGCACATAGCCTGGCACCAGCACCAAGGTAAACGACAAAGATCCCATCCACATACTACACCCCCAACGATATGCATAACTCGAGTACTGGCCTAAGTTCATAAATGACTTCCACACTGCACATAGCCTGGCACCAACACCGAGGTGAGTAATCACTACTCCACCCCCAACGATATGCATAACTCGAGTACTGGGCCGAAGTTCATAAATGACTTCCACACTGCACGTAGCCTAGCACCAGCACCGAGGTGAGTAATCACTACACACTATGTACCACAACGTTGGTCAGTCACAAAGACTGGAACCCCCGCATGTACCCCTGTTCATAATGCTTGCAAGCCTTTCATACTTTCATTCGTTTATTAATGCATGCATTCATTCATTTATCATGTTCCTCTTTTCATTATCTTTCACTTTACGTTACATAATACTTTCGTTTCATTCATTAACATTCGACGTAAAGCCATGGAAAGATACATATACATAACAGGAACATAAACATAAACATACACACATCACCATACAGGGCATCATCATATATATACGCATCAATCATACTCACGCATCAATCATACATCCTATCATTAATATCACACACATGCCCGACATCACGTCTATGACCTCGAAAGTCAACTTACACGAGCCTACGGGAACCTCCCGAGTCAAAACCCATAACTGCACCTTCCCTCGAAGATCATAAGATAAACCGTTGTTCTTTCGAGCGTATGAGCCCCACTTGGGCGTATGGACACCCTCCAGTCGCATGGCCTTCCAGGCGACTGAACACTTAGGCGAATGGACATCATGTGAATGGACCCTATGCGAATGGACCTATGGGCGAATGGACATCCACGCGTATGGACTCTCAGTCGCATAGCTTCTCTGCGTATGGCCTTCAGTCGCATGACTTCAGGCGCATGGGCTTCAGTCGCATACCCTCCGTGCGAATGAACCTCAGTCGCATGGCCTCCAGGCGCATGGCCTTCAATCGCATAACGTTCGTGCGAATGAACCTCAGTCGCACACTCCTTCAATCACATGCCTTACAGACACATGAACTTCAGTCGCATAACCATCATGCGTATGGACCTCAGTCGCATGGCAATCGTGCGCATGGACCTTAGTCGCACGCTAATCGGCCGTATGGCCTCCAATCGCACTCCAGTCGGTCGCCTAGCCCTAGCTGATGCAGAATGCAGTTCATCCCGACAACAGCCGACGGTTTTCGGCCTCCAACCTCTTCCAAACCTCTTTTAAGCTCAAATCAATCATTCTAAGCCTTAGGGAAATATACCACGACCTCATTCAAGTATAACCAAGCAAGAAATCAAGCCTCAAAACGAATCATACACATATACATACATACAAAAACGGGTTTACACCCAAAAACTCAAAAAAGGGTTTTCAGATGTGTTCCAGCCCCAAAATCATTCAAAAACGTGTAAAAGAGGGGTCCTAGAACTCACACAAACGTTTCCGTTGAGTAGATCTTCGATTTGACCCGCTACACGATGATTTCCACGCTCGAATCCACCCGAACCAAGCTTTTCTCCTCTTTTTCTCCTTCTCTTCTTCCTCTCTTGGCTGAAAATGGAAAGAATGGGGTGTCTTCCCCTTTTATACTCCCATTCATCGAAGTTTCTCTCGTTGGCGAGTTTGGTCTCTCAACTTAGGACTTTATTTCTTTTTCTTCTTTCGTCGGCTTCAAAGGAAATTTCCGGGCGTTACAATATATATATATATATATATATATATATATATATATATATATATATTTATAAAAGGGTATATATATGTATTGTGTATAAATGTATATATAGGGGTATATATAGGGGAAGGTTCATAAAATAACCAATAGTTATATGAAAACCAAATAAAATCATAAAAAACACTAACATAATTTATAACTTTTTTGTTCTTTTGAAGGTTGAAAGGGTATTTAATTATCTACTACATATATGTTGACCATAAATACAGGAATGAAAAGTGTTATAAACTTGTAATCTTTATGTGTTATATTGTCACACCCCCACTGATAGAAGATACACGAGGATGCAACAAACGAGATTATGACAACAGATTGGGGGTTTAAGAGAATCACTAAAATGCATTCTCCGTCAATGGATCATGAGGTCTCCTGAAACATAAAAAACTAGTGCCAAGGGTAGCCATTACCATAGCAAAATATCACACAAACATAAACATTGTGTAAAAAAAGCCAAAACTAAGAAATTTTCACTGATATTATGACACCTAGTATTTCCAGGTCATTTCCTTACTAACACGAACATTTATTATCTAATCATACATACATGCATTTTATTTAATCGGGTTTAATTAAATGTGTTAGTTATGACACGAACATTCTATTTTTGGTAACTTTCTTGAAATGGCGGTTTGTATCATGAATGCTATACATGTAGTGTTAGATAAAAATTGAAATTGAGTTGGTATGATCATAGGAACAAGTTGGGAAGTTGTGTTGTGGATTGTAGAACTTGTGATCAAATATTTCTAAATATAGAAACTTTATTCATGATGGCATCCTAGAGATTCTTAAATTACAATGATTGGGAATTTGGTGAATTGCATATGTTCTAGGATATTTGTAATGATGTGTTATATGGTATTAGAAATGAATTACACATGTGTAACGAAAATCATACTTACTAAAAATAAAAAATAGATGTCCAACATGAATCATTATATACAACCTTATTTGGACTGTAGAAGTATGATTAAACATGTTTACATTTATTTTGAGTCACCAACATGTCGTCAGGTCAAACTGGGCAACTTAGGTCAACAAAAGTCAACTTTGGTCAAAAGTCAAACTTGTCAAACATGTTAAGCTTTATACAAACACACCAATAGTTAGCATTATTTGGATACAATGAGATTTATATGGACCATTATGTACACACACTCATAGACCTATATTTGATAGGTAACATTTAGTGATCAATATCTGTATTGTGTGTTTATTATGCACTCTAAGGTTAGTCTTCAAAGCCTCACTTTTAGATACTTTCCATTTGGGGGAGAAGCATGCAAAAAAAAATTTATGGTTTTTGTGTTATTTGTTATATCATATTTTTATTATAGCACAAACATTATTATAAAATTTGTTACATTCTCGAACTGTTCGTAACGAGCTAGCGAGGTAATTCTTAGTATAACTGGGTTTGAAAACCCCCACTTGCGTTAGTCTTGCTAACTCAACTAGAGGTCGAATAAGTGTTTAATTGACCTAATATTAGCCATTTGTTGTGATAAGACATGATGGAAGGCGAACAACTTACAAACAGTCAATCTCGACCCCGAAATGCTAAGTAGCTTGACATATAGACTAGCTACATATTGATATACATCTGTTTACTTTTCCATGCAAACATTTCAAACTTATTACTTGTTTATAAACCTATGAACTCACCAAAAATTATGTTAACACATTTAGCATTTTTTTCTCAGGTCACTTTCGCGCCTAAGGATTAGGTTATATTGCTAAAGTTTCATGCATTTACATAACATACTTTCTTTGGGAGCCATGTTTTGTGCATTTGCTGTTATGGGTTTGACATTTACTTTACACTTATGCATTTAATATTTTGAAACTGTAGTTTACTCTTATGGAGAGAGCAAATGTTTTATTTTAAATTCATATAGTGTCGTTTGACATGACTAATTACTGAGATCCTGATTTGTCACATGTCTCGTGGTAGAACCCCACAGGTGGAATTTTAGGGTGTGACAGATATCAAACATTACTATTACGAAGATTCCTACGACCAACTCATTCGTGGCTGCGTATAGGACAATTAAACAAAAAAATTCTACGGCACAACCTTACTACCAAAAAGGTCTTTGATTCAGGATTTCAAACATGCTCACAAAATGATACAAACCTATGATTCCTATCAAAGAGCAACCAATATCCCAACATGGGATGAAATGTCTCGACGACCAATTCAAGTATGTGAGATATTTGACATATGGGGAATTGATTTTATGGGGCAATTCTCAAAATCCTTTGACAATCGATACATCTTGGTAGTAGCCGATTATGTCTCAAAATAGGCTGAATCTCAAGCATTACCTACCAATGATGCAAGAAACATTGTCAAATTTCTAAAGAAGTTATTCTCTCGCTTTGATACTACAGAAGCTTTCATTAGTGATCATGGAACACATTTCAGTAACGCTCAACTCGAAAAAGTAATGGCCCGTTATGGCGTTCACCATCGCTTTACAAAAACCTACCATCTTCAATCAAATGGGCAAGTTGAGGTTACTAATAGAGGCATCAAATGAATACACTAGAAACTATAGGTTATAATCGCAAGAATTGGTCAACCAAGCTAGATTACGCATTATAGGCTTTCCACATAGCCTATAAGACTCTTATTGGCACTACAACTTTCAAATTAATGTTGGGATGTCTTGTCATTTACCTATGGAATTCAATCATAAAGCCAATTAGGCACTCAAAGCAGCAAACCTATGTTGCGGGTCAAAACTAGTTTACATAAATCCACAAAGTGGAAGAACTTAGAGAACAAGCATAGGAAAACTCAAGGTTTTATAAGGAGAAGACAAGCAAAATCCATGATTCCCGCCTAAATGGCAAAAAATGATTTAATGTGAGAGTACGTGTCTTATTGTATAATTCTCATTGGAAGGTTGAACTCCTGATGGTTTAGACTATATACGGTTAAAAATGTCTATCCATATGGTGCCATCGAGATTAAAAACAATGACTGGCTAAACTTCAAGGTCAACGATAAATAGTTAAAATATTATACCAACAAAGCGACTAAGATCTTATAAGAGGAACTAAATCTCCACCCGAATAACAACAAAGTGAGGGGAAGGGTCTTGGCACAGACTCGAAACCAAAACATGCCATTTGTACATAGATTTTGTTAACTTTTTAGCATTTTTAGGATCATGCAACCAAACAAGGGGTCGTGCTTCACCAAGCACACACATGTGCCCCAACAATATCTCTACTATTATCTCTACTAATGACTCCACAACGTTCTAGGATAGATTTATGACAATACCATAAAGCATACACCCCCTATGCCTATCAATCTGGTCAAGTATTTATGCAAGTCACTTTTATTAGCCTTTCCTCACTCAAAATCATTCAATTCCAATAAAATATGAGATATTCTAGCAATGGAAGCACTAAGTGGAACCCAGCGAAGAAACCACACTCAAGAGCCAACAACAGAAGAACATTTGTTCAAGTGACATCACCTTATCAAAGAGTTAACTAAAATGAACCTCAAGCCAATCAACACATATTTGAGGTGATCCAAATGGTTCAACATATTAGCGAAGAACTCGTCTCGTTCAAACGCTAGCTTACAAAATCAAGCAAACACACCATGCACTAATAGAGGCTTGTTTTGCTCTTTTAGACTCTCAAATTTAAATGAATGTTGTGATCGTTGGGTGGTAATAAATTGAAATGTTTATTTGTCTTGATTAACCACCTTTATAGTACTAAAGTTACCATAATTGATAAATTGGAATTAATGAAAATTAATCAAGATAATCACGTTACACGTAACGTAAAAAACCATTAAAACAAAAAAAACTGAAAAAATGGGTTAGAATGAGGGGCACGCCCCCATTCCAAGTGGGGCACACCCTCGTGCTCGCCACCTCCTACATAGAACAACCTTCATAGCCTTGGCTCACATCCATATCATCAACCCATTCAAATCCCATGACCACAACTTTGGTTTTCACCTGCAACATTAGATTCCATCCAATTTCTTTGAGATTTTCTTCATTTTCATCATCAAAAGAAGTATGTGTTAATCATCCTCACTTCTTAATCTTGTAAGTTTTCATCTTGATTAGGTAATTAGGCGTCACAAAACCATAACCATAATTATTTATATATGAACTCTAGACATGTCTTGCTTAATGGGATTATCTAGGGTTTAGCTATTTTTTAATCTTGTTTGTTTATGTTTATTATCGTGTTTCCTTTGAAGAACCCTCAACAAAACTCTTGTTGATTTCATTTGGGTTTCAAGAACTCCATGGCCAAACCTTTGGGCAGACATTGACACATTATGCGTTTTTAGGTATTCAAGATGTATTATAGCTTTATTACTTGTATAGAACGTCTGGTGTAAGACCCCATTCCCGGGACACTTACAGCTGGTCAATCATCGCACATAAAACATATATGTATATTAACTTTAATAAAACATTGTAGCAGAAATATTTAAACAACCATTTCATTTCATTATAATTGCTTTTGCAAAATAATACATCGTTGACTGATTACAAAATAACTTGTTACATTACACCACAAAAACATTATACAAAATGGATGCCATCCAAAATGAGCCAAGTAGCCCGCCCCGTTCCATCCTCAGCACCCTTTACCTGCCAACTGGAAACACATAAAAGTCAGCGTTGCTGAGTGAGTTCTAGTTTTATAGTAAAACATACTTTACCTTTCGTTTAAAACCGTTCTTTATACGTGATTATGCACTATACATACACATAGATATATCATTATTATCTTTATTATCCGTTCGTTCAATCCATACATTCATCATTATCATTCACTTACGTTTACTTTCATTCACTTTCATTCATACTTTCTTACTTTCATTCGTACGTTCATTACTTTCGATGACATGTACAATACCCCGAACATTGTGCACGAAGCTGGTTACTGGGCCTGAGGTCTTTCATAGACCTCGAACATTGTGCACGAACCTGACTCCAGTACATAGGGCAAGTACATTCACCACTTATCTTTTCTCTTTCATTTCGGATCAATGTCATATGCTATACCCCGAACATTGTGCACGAAGCTGGTTACTGGGCCTGAGGTCTTTCATAGACCTCGAACATTATGCACGAAGCTGACTCAAGTACCTGGGGCAAGCGACAAGGATCCCATACATATGGTCAATCACAAGGATTGGACCCCAGTGTGCATCCTTCTAGGGTAGCTAACCCGCACACAGTTGAGCTAACACCCTTCATTGGGTGTGAACCTCCATACATTGCTTGCAAGCCTTTCATACTTTCATTCATTCATTAATGCATGCATTCTTTCATTTCGTTCCTCTTTTCATTATCTTTCACTTTACGTTACATAATACTTTTCATTTCATTCATTAACATAAAACGTAAAGCCATGGGAAAATAATCATACATAGCAAGGAACATAATCATACGCATAAACATACAAAACATCACCATATAAGGCACCATCATACATAACATAACATTCATCATACATGCCATAACATAGCCCATACATCATCAAAAGACAACTTACTTCACCCCCGGGAACATCCCAAGACAAAGCCTACATTTCACTTTTTCCTAAAATTTCAGAATATTTTCTAAGTCGCGCATGGGCACTATGCAGGCGCATGGGGAACACTTAAGCGCATGGGAAACTTTCAGGCGCATGGGCACTATTGGGGCGCATGGGCAACACTTAGTCATTCTGGGCAAATTCTAGGCGCATGGGCACTATGCAGGCGCATGAGTGCCTAGGCGCATGGACTTTCTAGGCGTCTGGACACTTAGTCAAATTTAGCCCTTTCCAGGCGCATGAATACTATTTGGGCGCATGGGGTTTTGGGTGCATGGGACACTTAGGCAGTTTTAACCGTTAGGCGCATGGGCCACTATCTAGGCGCATGGGCAGTCTAAATCATCCTTAAACAACATAATTTAGTCCCCAATCATCATCTAACATGTTCTAAGCTTAAATCTTACATTCTAAGCATTAAAACAAGAACATGGCAATATCATAACATCATATATCACCCAAATCACAACCCACACACATACACAAACATACGGGTATGAACCCATTTTTATAAAAATGTTCATACATGCATTTCCAGCCCCATATCAGTTTAAAACAAGTAAAAAGGGGTTCTAGAACTCACCTTAGCATCTCTTGGTTATGACTTCTTCAAAACCCGTTTTCAAATTGAGTTCTACCACCTAGAAACCCACCAAACACACACAACCGAACACACAAACACATATAAGCATATAACCGAGGCATAGGCCGGTCAAGAACAACTTAAAACAACGAATTCTTACCTTGAATTCAGCCTTATTCTTGATCTTCTCTCTAAAAACCCGAAAGTAACATGGTATGGTGGCCATGTTGCTTTATTCACCAACTTTTGAAACTTTTGTCCGTTTTGACACTTTTAACCCTTCAAATTGGGTTAAATTGTATTCTTCTTTTCCTTCACTTTTATTCATTCTTTTTTGCCATGAAGAAAATAACCGGGTGTTACATCTGGTATATGGTTTGGCTATGAGTTTTAGATTTACGTGTATGTATTGGTGGATGCTGAAGATCTCAACATTTTAGTCTCGGTTTATGTGCACAAGATAGTAGTGGTGCTTACGTGGTGGTATTGGAGGATGCTTTAAGGCGCCGCAACCTACTGGTTTGATACTAGTTTAAACACATGTCAACTCCTAAGTAACTTGTTAGGAGTACCTTAGGGTCTCAAAATGGATATTATCATTTAGAAAACAAATAAATAACGACTTGTCCCACCCATTAATGAGATTCATATGCATGTGAGCTAGGCGTTTAGATAGCATATAATTTATGTAGCAAACTATAGTGAACATTCAAAGAAAATATTATATTACTTAATAAATGGTATCTTACTACTCTAATAAAAAGGTAAATTGGGGTGACACGTGTCAACATCACAATCATTTTCATCAATTTTTTCCCGCCTCTCTCTCCTATTAAATAATCACCTTAATTACTAATAAAATTATTTTAATACATTATAATATATAATAAACTAGCTTTAGTAAACCCGTGTATTACACGGGTTGAATAAATAAAATATTCAATTAAAAAAATTCACTTAATTATAAAATGATATTATAAGATAAGATATGATTAAAATTACATAGGAGTAAAAGCTATAAGTAATAAAATAATGGTATCAACTTTTTAAATTTAAAATAAAAATCAAACATTTTGTTAAAAAAATTGTCATTTTTGTAAATATCCTTATTATAACTCTCATTTATAATTAATTTTTATTTACTTAATTTTAATATAAGTTTAATGTTTTAGAAAAAAATTGTTTATAAAAATTTATTTCTTTAGAAATAACATTAATAAAAAGATATATTTTTTAATTTATTAGAAAAACATTTTTAATCTAAAAAAGACTTAAATAATATTATTTCTAATTAAGGTAATTATTTAATAGGAGAGAGAAGCGGGAAAATATTTGTGAGAATGAATGTGGTGTTGACATGTGTCATCCATAGTTACCCTTTTATTAGAGTAGAAGGATTAAGAAAGAAATTTATTTATTAAGGTTATTTCTAAATAAATTGATATTTTTAAAAGTCATTTTTTTAAAACAAAAAATAATCAAATTTGGGAGTTGTAATAAGAAAATTTTTTAAAAATAACATTTTTATACGGTTTGTTTTAAAATTAAAATGTTTATTTTTTAAAAAATTTTAAAAAGTTGATATCATTATTTTATTATTTATAGTCATTTCTTATACGTAATTTCAGTTATATCTTATTTTAAAATATCATTTTATAATTAATAAATTTATTATATCAATATTTTATTTATTCAACCCCTCACGGGTTTACTAAAGCAAGTAAGTTGATAAAATGATGTAGATAAATAGATTAATATTGATCTAGATTAATACTGGATGGTTCGACAAATTCGATACAAAAATAAATAGCAAGGTAAATAGCATGGGTCATGCGTTATAATTTTAGTTCATTTATGTTTCAATGTTAATTAATTCCATATTTCAATTAATGTTTAACGGTTAACACTATTAAATTAACGAATATCACCAACGATGGCTTATTAAGATGACTCCAACATGATCATAATCCTCATGCATGATGATAATGATAACTATGAAAATAACGACGACAAAGATGAAGCTTTCTAAAACATAAAAACATGCAATTCCCCCAAAATATATATACATCCGTAACTTTCATATACTTCAAAAATTGTTTAAAAAATTTACCTTGTAAAGTCGAACATTTCTATTTTTCCAATGAGTTGTTGTATTTTTTATATAAAAACAAGACATAGTAAAGCTTGTTGGGGCGTATTGGTTTTTCAGAATTAGGTATTTTTATGGTGTTTTAGAACTAAGTGATTTTATTATGTTTTATAATTAGATAATTTTATGGCATTTAAAAACTTGACGAGTTTATGGTATTTTCAAACCGAGTTACAACAAAAGATTGTTAAAACATCATAACAAGATTGCTCTCTCTAAGAAAATGCAGTGATAATAAATGATTCAATGATCGAGTAGAAGTATAAAGATTCAAGAACGTGTACATGACAAAACGTCATATCCCAAGTTTAAACCCTTGTTAATTTTTGTACATGGATGTGAATTTTATGTCGATATAATACAAATGATAAAGAAACAACATCATAAGAAAAAAGTCCATATATAAAAAAATTTAAACGTCTTATTGAATTTTGTAATTGATTTACATTTCATGTCAAGAATATAATTAGAAAACTAATCGTCATCTTGTTTCTTGACGCCAAAAATATACATCATCACAAGACACCAGAAACTCTTCTAGTTTAAAAACACCATAAAGTTATCTGTTAAAAAACATAATAAAATCATATAAAAACATTGAAACACCATAAAGTTGTCAAGTTTTAAAATTTCATTAAATTGTCCCGTTTTAAAACACCATAAAGATGTCTAGGTTTAAAAGATCATAAATTTGCCTAATTATAAATTACTATAAAGTTGCCTAGTACTGAAACATCACAAAAGTATCTAGTTATCAAACACCATACAACACTATGAAATCACCTAATTCAAAAACACTATAAATTCACCAAACATTTTTGAACTAGGTGATTTATTTATGTATTTTATTTAGATGTTTTATGGTGTTTTTAAACTAAGTAATTTTATGTTGTTTTTTACCTGAGTGATTTTATGGTGTTTTGGAGGTAGACAATTTTATGTTGTTTTTAATTTGGATGATCTATTTTGTTTTAGAATTTGGCAATTTTATGGTGAAGAAAATGTAAAAATTTTAGTTATTATTTAGCAATACCATACTTATATTAAAGCTAAAAACACTCTGTATTAGAGTGTAAATTTGTTTTAAAAAATTATAACGTATAAAAAAGTTATGAACATTTAAAAAAGATGGTAAAATATGCATATGACTTGCATGTGCATGCTTTTAGTTGTAGTTTCTTATTCTACCATTCTAGGTGGTTTCTAACTTGAAACTATTTATCAAAATATCACCAAATGAATCCCAACCACATGACATAATGATCCTTTATTTTAATTTTTCGTACACTTTCTAAGGTTTTTTTTTCTCTTTTTAGCCTAATACTATACTATATGTATATATACGGGTATATACATATTATATATATGTATATGTGTATGTGTATATATGCATATATAGGGGTGTCTATAGGGGAAGGTTTATAAGATAACCAATAGTTATACAAAAACCACTTACATAATGTATAACTTTTTTGTTCTTTTGAAGGTTAAAAGGGAATTTAACTATCTATTACATATATGTTGACCATAAATACATAAATAAAGAGTATTATATAACATGTAACCTTTGTGTGACATATTGTCACACCCCCGCTGATAGCAGAAACGCTATTATGCGACAGACGAGATCGTCACAACACATTGGGGGTTTAAGAGAATCACTAAAATACATTCTCCGTCAATGTATCATGAGGTCACTCTAAACATAAAGAACTAGTGCCAAGGGTAGTCATTACCATAAAAAAGTATCACACTAACATAAACTTTGACATCCTGTAATTTTCTGTTACCAAACTCTGTTAGTTTCGTTAAGTCTTGCATACACGTGTCGTGAGCACACACTAGTTGTCGTTGAACGTTGGTGACTTAATAACAATTATCTATGATAATCAAATAATAATCTAATTAATAATGTTTATTATTAGTTCATGGTTATGTGATTTATGAATTTTAAGTATTTTTGTGAATTTTCCTTAATAACGTGACTACGTGTAATATATATTTCATGAGTTTGTTATTAGTTAAAAAATGTTTATGATTTTTATTATTGATTAATAATACTTGTAGTTTGTAGTTAAAATTGTTAAAAAAAGTGCTAAAGAGATTGACTTTTACAAAAGTTGATTAAAAGAGGGTTTATATGGAAAATCTAATTATGTTAAGTTGAAAAAAATCCCAACCGGAGCCCCCCACAAACCCCATTCGGCCGCAACTTCTCCCAAACACCCCATACCATTCGAGTTTGATCAAGAACATCAAGAACAAGTTGATTTTTATTAGTTCCAAGTGGTTGCAAGGTGTTAGCAAGTCCAATTCTTGATTTCTACACGTTTAAAGGTTAGATTTCAACAAGTTTTTCATAGTTTTTGATGTTGATGAACTCTAATTCGAAAATTATGTATGAAAAGTTGAAATTGATGATTGCTTAATGATGATATGTTGTTAATTAGGTTGTATGAATGTTGGGTTATGTGTTATGCAAGAAATCCATGAATTGATCATGTAGTTCATACATTGCCTAAAGTAGAAACTTTTTCTTCTTGGAATTCATGATTGATGATTGTATGATGTTAGTTGTATTGCTTTGATGTTAGTTTACATGGATTGTGCAAGAAAATCATGAAATCTAGTAGTTGTTCATACCTTGCTATAAGTAACTTTTGGATATGAAGTTTGTGAATTATGATGATTTGATGATGTTAGTCATGTCTAGATGATTGTTATGGACTTGAATTGGTATGATGATGGTGAATTCATGAATGAATTGGGTGTTAGATTGATTTTGGGTGTTACATTCCCAATAAGGAAACTTTATTTATGTAGAACATTGGATATGGTGATTTGGGCATGTTTATGATGCTAGGATCATGTTAGAATGCTTGTTGATGATGTCTAATGTGGTGGAATATGTTAATTGAGTTGTATGGATGCTTGATTGATCATTTAGGAAATTTAGGTTCTTGTTGATTATACATGATGATGGATTATGTTAAGTGATTAAGGAATCATGTTTGGGATTGTGATTGATCATTGTTGGGTATGTTGATTGACATGAATCTCATAAATAATGTGATTATGATCGTCATACACGCGTGCGAATCTGAGACCCCTACTTAGTAGGATTGGTAGGGTTTAGGGTGTGAAGTCGTGAGTGGCTTCACATGGCATGTAGTGCATGATTAGACTCCATTTATGATTTATTATTTATGATGTGGTTATAATTATGTTGAGCATGTTGTTTACTTGAGATTCGCATGGGTTGTATGATAAACTAAGATGGTATGATGATCTTGGTAGAACTAGAGGTTGATGATGTGACACACGCGAATAACTTGTATGATATCTATGTATGATGAGTTGCTATGCTTGATTAAACGAGATTTCAATTAACACGTCACCAACGGGTCAAACGGGTCAACTAGGCCAAATGAGTCTTGTTTTCCAAAACCTTGGGTCAACGTGTTTATTGAGCACCTAGGGTTGTTAAGCTTTATGTGTACACGTACTTATGTACTTGCGTGTTCTAGGTAACCTTTGAAGGGTTGTCTTTCCATCCGTCGTTAGCTCTTTTATCATTGTTCGTTTGCGCATCAGGTGAGTTCATGCCCCACTCTTTTTATACACTCTCTTTTGGGGGAGATATCATACTTGTTTACCAATGCTTTATTATTAATATAAGTTGTGTATCGGGTAACATAGTGTGATATACCTTGAGAGCCCTCACACTTTTGGATCGTTAATATTGGTAACTAGCGGGAAATCTTGGGTAGTACTACTAGGTCTGACAAGCCCCACCTGTGCGACTTGAGGTCAAACGGGTGCAATATTGTCCTAAACACAAACATCGTCACGACCTGGTAAGTCGTGACGGGAGGCAACAAACGCAACACAATCAGCTTCGATCGCGAAATCACTATGGTTATTACTTATGAATATAGACTAGCTATCTATTTCAATGCACTTCTTATGTTTTACACATGTTATTGATTATGTTAAACGCAAACTGTTGAACTCACCAACCATTGTGTTGACTCTTTTAGTATGTTATTCTCAGGTCGTTAACTATGGTTGCCAGTAGGAGCACATCACGGTCCAGCATGCATTTAGGGCTTCATAATATGTCATGGCATTTGGTTTTCTATTTATGAGTTTTTAAATATTGGGTAGGCGCGTGTTTGCCAATGTTACACTTTTCATACTTTGGGTTTGTCTTACTTACAAAACACTTCCGCACAGATTTAAAGTTTTAAACTTTGGTTGGTTTATTTTAAATGTTGCATATAGTGTCGTTCTGAGTAACTAGTAACTATGATCCTGGTTTGTTCACTCGCCTCACGCTAAAACCCCGCACGTGGATCTTGAGGTTGTGACATAAACACTATGTAAATATCCCAAAACCAGGACAGCCATGGCAAAACACCCCCAACCAAGTATAAAACACAAACTAAACAACAAAAGTCACATATAGTTCCAAAGCCAATCATAAACCATTTCAAACATAATGTCTAATACACATTAGCAAACAGTCTCATCTATCGGTCTCCTTTTAGTCCAAACAATCAGTCCCCAAGTGTTATTACCTAGAAAACATACTTTAAAAAGTCAACATACATTAGTGAGTTTGCCGGTTTAAATAAATAAGTTGACGTGTAAGTCAAGTACAATAGTTGTGTATGTATTGGAACACAAGCAGTCAAAGATACCAATATTAGTTCATGACGAAATCTAGCGACATACACGCCCCAAGAACAAGCACAAGCCTAAGTCAACCAGATTTAATTCACCCAAGGCTCGTCCGGGCCACGTAAGTCTTAACTAGCATATTGACAACGAGAGTGAGGGTGTCAAATCATTACTAGTAACAATACCTCTCCATGAATCTCAAACAAGAGTTAAATAGTGATGAAAAAGAACATGAAAAAATAATATGATGACTTAAGAAAAAGAACACGTCTCATGTAGGACATGTAGACTCTATCTTATGGCCCAAACAACAAATGTCAGTCCAAAACAAAAATAAATAGTAATCATAGAATAATCCAAAATAGTTGAGCATAGTTTTTCCCCAAGTAAATGAAAGGGGGCCATGAAATTCAGCTCATATAGAAGTACATATAAAGTCCAAAAAGTCCCAAACATCATAGAAAAACTAGGGATTACTAAGCCATTGTTGACCTGAACATTGTGTACTGAAATTCATCATGATCAAACCCAAAAAAAGATTATATTATTATTAAATGATGATTTCAAGAATAGATGATATAAAAACTCAAGAATATGACTTATTAGTTGTCATATCAATTAAAAGAATCAACTAGCACTTACGGAAAGGTGTAAATGACCTAAATAAAATCCAATCTTGTAAACTTGTTCTTTATCAAAATAAATGGATATGGGCTAGTGGTGATTGATGATGATGATGGAATGATTGCTACGATATATAGAGATTTGAGAGGAAAAATGTTTAAAAAATGAAAACAAACAAGAGGGCTCTCCCCTCATTGATGTTTATGGCCAATCTTAGGGCAAAGGGATGGCCCTGGGCATCCTATCCTACTTGTAATTTCCTGATCCATCCGCATCCTGTCTTTCTTCCATAAACTCATGTTCTCAATGTTTTTAACATTTTGTGAATCTTCATGCGATTTAAAGTCGTTAAAGAGTTAGGTTTTTTTTGGATTTTATGACTTTGAATTCTAAATTAAAGACTTTAGGTAAAGTCTAGTATCGGTTTCTTGTCGTTGCATTTTTGACATAAACCTTCGTTATTTTACGATGTACACGCACCTAACCAACTTGTCAATATACAACTAATATATCAAGCCTATTTATGTTTCCACCAAATTATCAATACTTTAAATGTTTAACTCATCTATTTAGTACATGTTTCACACATTCTTGTGTATAATATCCATCAATGCAAGTCTAAGTCTCTAATCACAGTTCGTGTATTGTCAAAGTCAACCATATCAGTGAAAGTCAACTTTTTTGTCAAAGTCAACCATATCAGTGAAAGTCAACTTTTTTGTCAAAGTCAAGACAACATAAAGTCAAAATCAAAGTCAACATAACATTTGGTGATAGATCTTACAGTATCCTAATTGAAGGAATTAAAATTCAACTAGTTTGGGGCTGATAAAAGATCTGATCTTGAATAAAAGATTTCAAGAAGTCTTTATCCTATTGTCATGTTAAAGGTCAAAAGATTAATGTCTAAGAACATGGTTGCTTATAAGACGAGTGGGTGATCAGAGCTTATCCAAAGATAGCATAAATAGTCAACTCCGATTAGTGATACACAATTGGCATCAGCTAGAGTTTAGAAAAGCTACGCACTATGTTTATCACAAACAAGAGTAAAATGCCATGTATTCAAAATGTTGTTACATCTTGATATCTAACAGGGTTCGAGTAACATAATGATCTAGGAGTCAATAATATCACTACATTACATTAGAGAGTCCATATCATCTCTATATAGTGTCAGGTGTCCTAGTTAGGGATAAAGTGTGTATACAAATAACATCTTAACACTATCTGGTCCAAAAAGATAAGTGCACTCCAAAAGTTAAATGGCATACAAACAAACAAGTTTATGTAATTTTGATATTACCATTCTAGTGACTTGTGTTTAGCTCAACATTTAGATCTAAATGTTGTCTGGGAAGTATGCTTGTTTTGATTATCTAACATTTATCTGTTCACACGAAATAGGTACCCTACATCGATATGAGAGGCATTTGTCCTTGTGTCAAGGCTAACTCATGATATGTGTCTAACACCCACACATACCCTAAATTGATGTTGTTAAAGTTGTTCAACATCGTTAGTAATTACAAGAGTTGAACCCTACTATATCACGTAACACGGTTGATGTGCATATCTAATTTGACTAATGAGTCCGTACGAAGAGTTTCCTATACCATAATGTCATGGAACAAGTTCAAGCTCATAGGCACGAGTGAGATCATAGAATATCCTAATAGTTTGATGAGACGTCTAAAGCTCAAGTCCAGAAGACGAATGCGGTGTGTGTACATCTTGTACCACGTGCTTAAATGTACTTGGATAGAGTAAGAAAGTCAAACTTTACTATAGTTTTTGTATGGTGATCATGTTAAGAATCAAGTCACCTAATCCACTTAGCTCTATATATAGTTGTATACATAACAAGGTTGGGGTCGACATGTCAAACGATATATATGAACTGACTCTATGTCAAGTCATCTTAGTAGACACAAAAAACGATCTAGCCTGCATGTTAGAAATGATATGGCCATTTGGGGTGACCTTTAGACAAAAATTGTTTATATTATGATGGATGAGCAATGAGTTAGATTAATATGGTCACACGATAAGTGTAAGGCTAGATATGTTTCCAAACAAAGCATATGAATGATATGACATACATATTTTGTTACACAATTAGTTTAGGTTTGAAGTACTATACTAACATCATACTAAAGTCTATGCTTGGAGAAATTTCTCTGTCTAACAAGTCAACAAATTTTGTGTAATCATTTTTGCCATCTAGATCTTCTTTAATATAGACTAGAATGTCTAGGGGGTAACTCTAGTCTCCTAGGCAAGAAATTGAGCGGCCTTGTCTCGTAAACAACATTTAGGATAAGGTTTCTTTAGATAGAGTTTAGCTACCTTACCCATTTGTTAATCTGTAGAGTGTGGCTGTTGTGAAATACCTATGGTTAGGTTGTACCGCAGCTAAGCCACCACACTACCAACATCTTGAAAGCATACCGATCACCTAGCATAACTAGTTATTGAATAAGCTGACGTTTAAGAGCATGGTCCTAGCTTATTAGAGCTTTAGATAAACATTTAGTACTCGCCAATTCAAAATTTAAACAAGACAATAGCAATAGTAAGGTAAATACATTCTTAGTATACCGATGATGCTTATATATAGGGTATCCTTATGGCCTTTCAACCAAGTCCCCAATATACCAAGAAGAACGCTTAAACTGGTTACATGACATCTTATTACTCTGTCAAAGTATAATGGTTGGATGTCTAAACAAAGAGTGTTGTAAAAGTCATAAGGCGGATCCAATGAACAAAGTAATACGATTGTTGGAAGTCTCAAAACTATGTTGAATCTCTACAAAGTCCAAGTACATATCAAATAAATAGACAATTTGCACGATCATATCGAGGCTATATACTACATGTGGTTTGAAAAGGAAGTGTAAATACCTACATAAATTAACAAAGAAATTTAAACGAGAGGTAAGCTCCTTAAGAATATTATAGGGCTCCAACTCTCTTGTCCCATATAATTGATTAGGGAGTTTGTTACGTCTAAATGAGATTAATTCGTTTAACACTATGAGTATGCTATGTATTGACCCATTATGCAGAGTCACAAGGATTATGATATGATACATACAATGTAAAAATATTCACCTTTGTTGCTAATGTGCTCTAAATTTACATATAAATCACACCATTTGCATATTAATTATCTCTGAAACCCTAACAAAAACTGATGACTTGGTATGTAATTCTCTGAAGTTGCATTTTTAGGTTTGAATAAAAAAAACTAAAACAAAAAGAACCGTATAAAGAGAGGCACGCCCCTATGCCCAGCCTTAGCACACCTCTATGCTGAACTTTTCAAAAGAGACAAAAGTATTGTTCCCCGAATTGGGAGGACACGGCTAGTGCCCACGAAGTATGGGGGCGCCCCCACCCTAACATAGGGTCTTGTCGCATCAAGCATGGGTCGTGGTCAACTTTTGTCGCATGTACCAATCGACCAACTTTTATGTACTCTTTACTTCATACTGGGTGTGCGCTATAAATAGAGTATTGTTTGCACCTATAAGGATAGTAGGTGAAGGACCCGGTGTTAATGTTTTAATGGATAGCATCTACATTTAGATAGTAAGTTATAAATTTATGGTTTCTAATTACGAATATAATACAATGTTGAAAAAAAAATATAAGCTAAATTTTATTTGTCAAACAATTCTTCATAATAAACTATGGCTAATGAACTAGAAATGGTTATTAGAAATCATATCACCTTAACTTTCTAATCATTTACGGGTTCTTTTTTACTTTGTTGTGAAATCTACAGTAGTTGTTATGGTTTTCTAAAAGTGATGGTATGTCGAAAATATACTTGATCAACTCTCTTTCTAAAATAAAATTATTTTATCAAAAATCAAAGATTAAAAGGTTGCACAGTTATTCATTGTCACTACGGAGTCAGTTTACGATAACTCGCATTGATTCATGTTTATAAAGAGTAACTTCACTAATTTAATAAATATATTTATCCACACCATCTAATTCATCACAATTACCAATGTGAAACTTAGATTAGGGTCATAGCCCTCTTTCATCGAATCAATCACAAAAAGTCTCTATCGTTTACTTGTTTTATGTTTGATTTAAAAATTGTCGTTTTGAAAATTTTAAAAATTGGTCACCTTAAAACATGCACACCATATCTCTAAATTAATTTGATAGTCCATTATAAAGTTTATGCGTTTGACCCTACTTGTGTCCATAGATCGATAATCAGTTCTTACTGTTACTATATTACCGCATGGTAGGTACACTTGCCTTTTGTGTGTGTAGTTTAGTATAAGTGAAAAATATTTTAAAACTAAATTTGTGTTTAATTATCTATAAAAATATACGTACTCATCACACGCATTTGGCGTCGTTGCCGAGGACACACAGTAATTCAAAAGACAATCCAAGTTTATATATATATATATATATATATATATATATATATATATATATATATATATATATATATATATATATATATATATATATATATATATATATATAATACATTCTAGTTTTAGTTCAACTTTTTTGTAGTAGATTACATTAAGTTACCTTTACTTTGTTTGTTTTTAAGTCTTAAGTAGTTTATGTTTCCATAAGTAGTGTATGTTCGACTCGTCTAGTCCTGAACTCATTTCATAACTTTTGGAGCCCGGACAACTTTTACATCAAAGGTTAGGATAAAGGCCACGAGAAGTAGTAGTAGCATTTGAAGAAAACATTGAAAGGTACATCATCTAAAGAAGACAAGTCAAACCAAGACAAACAAATGATGATAACACACTAACATCGTCCAACCACCAATAGTATCCAACACATTCGAAATTAAGGGAGCATATTCAATTTCTAGAAAACTTTGTTCAATTCCACCAAACGCTCACATTTCTCAACTCCTTCGTATCTATGCAACTTTCAAAATCAGTAATTGTTCAGATGATGCAATTAGGCTAAGACTTTCCCATTGCACTTCTAGATCGAGCTATAGATTGGCTTAATTCGCTTTCACCTGGTTTTATCACTATATGGACGGAAATGGCTAAATAATTCCTATTAAAATACTTTCCACTCGACCACACTGCCAACTTTAGAATCACCATCACTAGCAAAAGATGACAATGAATTATTACACGTAGCGCGGGAGAGATACAAAGGTCTCATTCAGAGATGCCCATGTCACCGACTAAATCTATGGTTGTAGTATCAAACATTCTATGATTCAATCAATGGAGTCTACAAACAAGTTGTCGCTCAAAGTGCGGGAGCTAGTTACAGTGTAACACCAACGAAAGCATATCAATCCTTAGAAAAAGAAGCTAAGAAGAGTTTTGTCTATGATCCCTTAAAAAACAAACCTAATCCTAAAGGCATTCATCAAGCTGGCTCCTAAACCTTAGTTGCAGCATTATTAGAAGTGCTTACCAAATGATTCGAGCGATTGAAAGCCAAAATGAAGAAGGCTCAAACTTCTTACGACACATGAATGATTCTCACAAAGCTAGTGAATGTCCACAAGGCATGATGATGGTGGAAGTTATTGACTACGTAGTAGTCCCAAAAAATTCATACAACAACAAATTAAATTGGAGAATCAACTTGACTTATTAGGAAGGTAGCAACAGCTAACAAACCTCTTGGTTTAACAGAAGAACACCCTACCAACAACCAAAACCACAATACCAAGGAACAAGCAACAATGGCCAAGACCCCGGAGGGTCAACCATGAAAGATATATTGCAACGATTGCTAATAACCATACCAGCTACAAATGAGTATATTAGGAAATCCGACCAAAAAACGAAGAAAGATTCTATAGAAATGAAGGGGACATAAAAAGATACAAAGCATCATGGCAAACCATTGAAAACCAAGTGGGCCATATAGCATAACTGATCTTTGAAAGATCCCAAGGTGCTTTGCCTAGCAACACTTTGACAAACCCATATGCAAAAGTGAAGGCTATCACCACAAGAAGTAGCCAAACCACCAAAGGTGATGCACTTGCATTACAACCAATTGTAGAAGAAGATGAAACCGAAAAGACGAGTAATGCAAGAGAAAGAAAAAAGTAAAAAGTTGGAGGAGAAGCACCAATGAATGCAGGCACAGTAAGGTAAGTTCCTAGGGCCATTAAAATAGCTCCAAAATACCTTTCCATTAGTCGAAGCTTTAACTTAAATGCCAAGCGATAAGAAATTCTTGAAGGGGGTATTATCAAAAAAAGAAACTGAAAGAGTTATTACATGTGATTGAATAAGGAATACTCGGTAGTTATTCAAAACAAACTATCTCAAAAGATGACCGATCCAGGAAGATTTACAATACCTTAGCTAACTAAGGGGCTAGTAATAACCTCATTCTTTATGTAGTTTGTGAAAAGTTGTACTTAGGAGAACCAAGGGTAATCGTAGAAAATCTACTGGTTAAAATTTATAAATACGTATTTCCCATAGATTCCGTGACCCCTAACATAGATAGAGGACAAAAATATTCCTCCCATCCTAGGTCGACATTCCTAGCTACTACTCGAGCTATCATTGACTTTTGCACATGCAAACTTACACTTTGATTGGATGAATGGGAAGAAACTTTCTAAATAGGATGATCCATGAATCACCCTCGGCATCACGATGATGCATTCTATTATATCGATATCTACGATTCAATCATAAGCTGTCATTTAAGAGAAACTCTTGAAAAATGAAGCTTGCAACACGTAATTGATAGAAGTTAAAGTAGACAAGGTTGTGAACGAAGGACAAGCCACTCTAGAGCTAGAAGTTAAGGAATTCTCATCTCATCAAGAAGTATACGAGATCATTGAACAAGAATTAGAACAAAAAGCAAAATTGTTTGTCAAATAGAAATCGATTTTAGAACTCAAAGAACTCCAATCTCATCTCAAGTATGTTTTTCTTGAAAAGATGAGAAGAACAAGCTGCTTAATGCCCTCAAAGCACATAATCAAGCATTTGCTTGGAAATTCATGGATATTAAGGAAATCATCCTATTCTTTTTCGCTTCTAACATTTTGATTGAGGAAAATTTCAAATTTGTCATCCAACCTTAAAGACGTCTAAATCCTAGTATGCAAGATGTAAGGATTAGACCCTAGATATACATCCGCATGGGCTGAAATAGTTGTACATCAGTTGAGCTAACAACAACATGGTCGTACATCTCCATTCATTTGCTTGAAAGACTTTTCATCATCATTAGGGCCCGGGGTAACATTCAATAGGTTTTAGTGTCATTCTTTTTATATATTAATGTTCCACTTTAATCATAAGTAATAATTATAAGGTATCTTTCATTATCATCACATAGCATGGAAAAATATATATTAATCATACAATAACCACATAAAAACCCTTAGTAGAATCAAAGCATTAACCTAAATAAATTTTCTAAGTATCATTTAGTACGGGCAACAGTTACTATGCAGGTAATAGTATCTATGTGGTAACAGTATTCAATTCTTAAACTAATCTGGGTGAACATACTAATGCGGTAACTAATGCGGGTTATAGTACATAGGCTTATGTTAACTTGGAACAAATGCGGAAGAAGAACTAGTACTGTTGTAACATCCGCCGATTTTCAAAATTATAAACCCAAACTCGAAACCATATTGGATTTTCATACATATAAACCCAAACTCGAAACCATTTTGGAAATCGGCGGATGTTACAATTGTCAACCAATGCGGATGAAAAACACTTAGTCGCTCTAAACGTAGGAATAAATGCGGGTATTGGTTAACATGAACATAAGACTAATACGGGTGTAATAACTAATGCGGGTACCCAATGCGGGTGTCTAATACTTAGTAAATATGAGGGCTAGGAACAAATGAGGGTAAGCTAAACTAATACGACTGAGTAAACCTTTTGTCCAATTTAAAAGTTAGTTGTTTCACGCCATATTCAACGTATGCATGACTCTAATTCATAGATCTAGTCGCCATTTAGCTAGGGTTCACAACTAGAACACACCATGCATCATATATCATCATAGATCTCATAAACACATAATATTTTTGTAAAATGCCACATTTATCAAAGAAAACATACATTCAGTAAAGTTTTGACATCAAATCATGCATCCCAGCCCCAAAAAAAGTGTAAAACATGTAAATATGGGGATCTAGAAGTCACCTTAACCAGCCTTCAAACAAAACCCTAAACCTAAGAGCAAAACTTGAGATCTACACACAAGCATACGTAAATATTCAAACTTTACACATGAAAACACAAAGAAACCATCTTAGGAGCTTAGATCTAGCTTAGATCTATTATAAAGCTCGATAAAAATCATATCTTGATGCATCTCTTTGACTGTCTCTCTCTAAAACGCTGGAGCTTTCTCTCTCTAGAATACAAGGGAAGTCGGTTGCATGAAAATAAGGGAAAGGGGCGGCCATCTCCCTTTAATATCCTTTTCATGAAACTTTTCTTCTTTTACCCAACTTTGGTCCTTCTACTTATTTAAATTCTCATGTCTATTCCTTTTCTCCTTTAAGATTTTCGGGTGTTACATAAGAGGTTCTAAAGAAAGAGGTAATCAAGTTGTGTGATGTAAGTCTAATTTACCCTATCTCTGATTCACCTTGGATAAGTCTCGTATAAGTTGTCCCAAAGAAAGGAGGAATAACAGTCATAACCAATGAGAAGAATAAATTAATTTTGACACGTACGGTTACGGGGTGGAAATTTTACATTGACTATCATATACTCAATGATGCCACGAGGAATGATCATTTCCCTTTGCAATTTATTAATTCAATGCTTCAAACATTATTAGGGAAAATGTTCTATTGTTTCCTTGATGGTGTCTCAAGTTACTTTCAAATTCTAATTGCTCCTGAAGACTAGGAGAAAATAACATTCACATATCCATATGTTACATTTTCTTATCGGTGTATATCGTTTGGATTATGTAATGCTCCTACTACGTTTCAAAGATGTATGGTAGCAATCTTTCATGACATGATCAAACATTCCACAGAAGTTTTCATGGATGACTTTTCCATCTTCTAAAACTCCTTCGAGCAATGTCTACAAAACTTGAAAAAGATGTTGGTTAGATGTGAAGATTCCGACCTTGTCTTATATTGGGAAAAATAAACTTTCATAGTGATGGAAGGAATAGTGGTTAAATAAAAAAATCTCTCGAGCTAGACTAGATATTAATCAGGAAAAAGTCAACACTATCTCTAAACATCCACCTCCTATATCTATGAAATCAATTAGAAGCTTCCTTGGCCATGCAGGTTTTATCTTGTGATTCATTAAAGATTTCTCTAAAATCACACGACTAATTACCCAAATCCTTGAGAAAGACTCTCAATTCATATTCTTTAAAAAAATACATGAGTGCATTCAACCAGCTCAAAGAGAAACTAGTAATCACTCTGATCATGGTAGCCCCTGACTGGACATTACCATTTGAACTGATGTGCAACGCAAGTGACTTCAGGGTAGGAGCTATGCTAGTCCAATGAAAAAAACCATTTCCACCTAATTTACTATGCGAGAAAAATCTTAAACAACGCACTACACAACAACAATTGAGAAAGAACTTCTTGTAATAGTTTTCGCAGTTGACAAGCTTCACTCGTATCTCGTCATCTAAAATAATTGTGTACATCGATCAAATGGCCTTTTGATAATTGTACAACAAGCAAGATGCAAAATCTAAGATTGATACGCTGGATACTTCTGCTCTAAAGACATCAAAACTTGTGATAAGAAATGAGCAGAGTAGTTGGCAGCTGATCATCTCTCGTGTCTTGAATGTTCGATCCCTTCAAAATCTGAGGAAGTTAAAATACACAACAACTGTCCTCATAAATTCCTTATGCATATTCACTCCACAATCAAAGAACATCCTTGGTTTGCCGATTTCACAAACTACTTAGCAAACAGGATTCTCCTTAAGGATATGACATATCAACATAAGAAAAAATTATTCGTTGATGTTGTGACACCCGATATTTTTAGGTCATTTCCTGACTAACATTAACATTTATTATCATCGCATTCATACATGCATTTAATTTAATTAGGTTTAATTAAATGCGTCAATTATTGCACGAATATTCACGTAATGGTGATTCGAAGAATTACCGGATCATCACGAGTCTTGTCCCCGAACATTGGTGTTTTATCAAATTGACATTTTAGATAAATATAATTGGTATGAAATTATATCTCATGTGATTACACTATTAAATAATTATCTTTGATGTGAAATTTGTGAATTTTCAGACATTTACGAGTTATCATGTGTTCACGATTTTTATAACATAATTGTTATAAAAATTGCTTAAAAATAATAAAACGAATGTTGTTTCATGTATCTAGAGTTTGAATGATATTATTTAACTGTTTTAGCATGATGGATTAGAAAAACCCAATTATGTAACACCCGGACGATTTTTATAAAATTTAAGGGCTAGTTATTAAAAAATTAGACAAAATCCCAGCCTTAGAAACCCCCCCACTAATTGAGCCGACCTTATTACCCCACCCTTTCACACCGTGCACAAAACACACACACACACAAATACAAACTCCTTTTGATTTTTTGCGCAATTATTGGCATGCAAAACAACATTTGTGAGTTTTTTTATTGTTGTATCATCTGTTTATTTTAGCGTAAACATTATCACAAAAGTCTTTACATTCTTGAACCATTGGTAGCGAGCTAGCGAGTTAATTCAGAGTAGTTTACTAGGTTTGACAACCCCACTTGCGTTAGTCGTGCCAACTCAAGATAGGTCGAACGGGTGTTTAATTGACCTAATATTAGCCATTTTCTATGATAAGACGTGATGGAAGGCAAATAATTTACAAATAGTTAATCTCAGTTGTGAAAAGCTAAGTAACTTGACTAGCTACCTATTAATACACATCTGTTTACTTTTCCATGCAAAAATTTCAAACTTATTGTTTGTTTATAAACCTGTAAACTCACCGACCATTGTGTTAACACATTTAGTGTTTTATTATAGGTCGCTTTCACGCCTAAGGATTAGGTTGCATTGATGAAGTCTCATGCATCTCAAACATTTAAATTGTTATTATTTACATTAAGTACTATCTTTGGGCACCATGTTTTGCTCATTTACTATTATGGGTTTTATATTTACTTTATGCTTCTGCATTTATTATTTTGAAACCATATTTTACTCTAATGGAAATACAAAATGTTCTATTTTTAAATTCATATAGTGTCATTTGACATGACCAATGGCTAAGATCCTGGTTTATCACACACCTCGTGGTAGAACCCCACATGTGGAATTTTAGGGTGTGACAGATATCAAACATTATGATTGGGAAGATCTATATGACTAACTCATTCGTAGATGCGTATATGGGAATGCAACACAACAAAGATGCTCACAAAATGGTATTTCTGTAATTAGCCTATAATGCTCACAAAATGGTATATACCTTTTAGCTCATTTACTAAAAGGTATTTGATTCAGAGCTTTATTAACCTATAATCTTCAAAGATGCTCACAAAATGGTATATGCCTATGATTACTATCAAAGAGCAACCAATATCCCAACATGGGATACAAAATGTCTCCACCACCCATGCAATCATATGAGATATTTGACATATGGGGAATTGATTTTATGGGGCCATTCCCGAAATCCTTTAACTATTGATACATATTGGTAGTAGTCGATTATGTCACAAAATAGGCTGAAGCTCAAGCATTACCTACCAACGATGCAAGAAACATTGTCAAATTACCGAAGAAGTTATTCTCTCACTTCAATACTCCGAAAACTCTCATAAGTGAACGCGAAACACATTTCTGTAATGCTCAACTCGAAAGAGCAATGGCTCGTTATGGCGTTCACCACCATTTTACAACAACCTACCATCCATAATCAAATGGGTAGGTTGAGTTAACTAATAGAGGCATCAAATGAATCCCATAGAGAACCATAGGTAATAACCACAAGGATTGGCCTACTAAGCTAGCTGAACGCATTATAAATTTTTTGCATAGCCTATAAGACTCTCATTTGCATTACATCATTCAAATTAGTGTTTGGGATGTCTTGTCATCTAGCTATGGAACCCGATCATAAAAGCAATTGGGCCCTCAAAGCAGCAAGCCTTGATCTACATGTCGCGGGTCCAAATAGGTTTATGCTAAAACATTCTATTCTTGCTAAAACATTCTATTCTTATGCTTTATTTGATTTTCAATTATGATTTTATTTGTCATGCATGTTTGGGACTTTAATATTTTATCTTTTGAATAATGTGGTGATGTTACTAACTAATCCTGATGTATACCTTGTGAAGCACAATTAAGGCAGCTATGGGCAACGACCACACAAGTCATTTCAGATAACATTCAAGGGAGTTTTTGTTTACCCTTCTCTACTTAATCTTTAATTATTGTTGAACACATTGAGGGCAATGTGAAATTAAAGTGTGGAGAAGGGTACACAAACTTAATACTTTGTTTTATATTTGGTCCAAGTAAAATTTGTGCAAACTTCACTCTAATTTTAATTTTTATGGCAAAAACACCAAAAACATTAACAATTTTTATAAAAAAAATATAAATATAAGTTTTGGAGAAATAACAAGCAAATAACAAATCTCATAACTTTAAAAATGTGTTTTGTGATTATCTGAAAAAGCATAGCAAGTTTGTAAAAACACTCAAACTTATATAATGAAACACTTATACCCGATTTCGTCCATTTCATGAGCATGTTTAATCTTTAAAATAGCTTTACATTAATTCTTTTGCTTTCACTATTACAGATATTTTAGGGTGCCCGATGTTACACGTGAAATATAACTTGTTTTGGGAATGCATTTCGAGACCATAAAAGGATTTCTTGCATAAAAATAATTTAGGCATTAAGAAAACCCGTCATTTTAGTCTCAGCCATTTTTCAAAATCCCTTACCTGAACATTACCACTAGTTAGCTCACACGAGAGTAACCGTTTTTGCTTTCATTATCTGCAACACTAAGTTAGTAAACCAAAAAAGTCGTTAACAAAACTCATTTTTATTACAGACACATTTTTGCCTTATTGGAAAAAAGACCAAAAAAAACTTGGTATTTTACCGGTTAGACGTTAAAGAGCGGGATGCATTCTTTTAATATTAGTTTGCTATGTTACCTTCTTCAAGCCAAGCCCGGACTTCCCCCGAAATTGACAAAAGGATTTCTCAATCACGTTCGATGCACGAAAAGTGCCACCATCCTGTAGAAATTCAAAAAGTACAATCAAGACAAGTGCAAAACAAGATTAAAGATGCTCAAAGAATTATGCAGCAAAAACCAAACTGAATCCTAATACGAGTATATTGAGCTAATCTGATTGGGTGCTATTGTGCCCCAAGCCAAATGATACTTAAGAAAGGACAGCTATGTATATCTTTGGGTTAGGGAGGCGGTGAAATTTTTGAAGATGTCATTCAGTCTTGACAATTTGACCATAAACAATTCCTCGAGTTAGTATATGCCTTCTAGCTTAGAGTATTGTAAAAGGACCCTTTTATTGCTTTCCTTTATGTTTATATCAACTAAATAAACCAAGGCCTTCGTCTATACCATTTAGCCGCTTTTTCCTAAATAATCCGTACCCTAAACCCGAGTCAAGTTACAACCCACCAAAGAACTAATAATTTATGCAAGTAATTCCCTAAATAGGTGCAGATTTGATCCCTTACCAAGCTTATGATTTCACATATATTCATACTAGGTAATTTATTGTTTTAATCTACTTTACTTTATGTATGATTCCATATAAATTCGAGTGTGTGTGCACCTTGTAAGAAGTATGAAATTTTTACATGTTAGAGGTTTTTATAAACCAATCTATTGCTTAAACATGTATCATTTCACATGCACTTAATTGTTTATATTCGGGTAGATTAAGTTTGCTTGCATAATTCTCGCAGGACATATTTATCTATTAATTTATTTGGTTATTGGTGGTATCGCCATTTAGAGTGATTTTGCTTAAGGACAAGCAACGTACAAGTGTGGGGAAGTTTGATGTGATCCAAATTATACATATAAATCACACCATTTGCACATCGGTTATCTCTAAAACCCTTACAAAAATGATAATATGGTATTTAATTCTTGCAGGACCGGTGAAGGGTATGCACTTACAACACAACAACACAAAGAGGAGAGTTGCTTAGAACACTTAACAGATCAAATAGGGAACTGGTTAACTTGTTAATGAAAGATGCTAAGAACACAAGTAAGATTGAGACAGAACAAGATTGCAAACAACACAAGTATTTGGTTTTCAAGAATGATGTATATTGCTTCTCAAGTTCTATTACAAGTTACAAAGCATCGATATAAAGTTACAAGTACTTGAGATACTTTATACTGCATCCTACAACCGGCCATACTTTGAAGGCCAGCTGGATACAATTGACTAGACAACTACAAAATCAAATGTAGTGTCAAAAGGCATATCTGCCTTTTGACTTGTGACTACGACATGCCATAGCTCATATCCTAATATATTACAAAAAGGATAAAAGTACATAAAGTGGAAAGCATGGACTCAAGACCTCAATGTACAGTTACCAAAAGCATGGACCTTTCACCAACTCATGTAAGTTGGTGACTTTACAGAGTTGCAGCGGAAAGGTGGTCCAGCTTTATGGTAAAGTACATCAGATAAGGGCATATCTCTAAAAGTCTTCGGAAGAAATCTGTCTTCTCTCTTTGGCTTCGGAATACTTTGTCTTTGAAGCTTCAAAAGACTTCACTTTTGGCTTCAGAATATGTTGGTCTTGGCTTCGGAATATTTTACACTTAGAATATTTCTGGTGCATGGTGTAAAACTTCCGAAGCATTTCTACTTCTTTTCTTTAGTGCATGCTTGCAAAGAGACTTTGGATGTTTTGGTTGCATCAGACTTATAGGAATCCTTACAAACTCCCCCTAGGCTGATGCTACCAAAACACTTAGAAGATCTTCAGATGTTTGTAGTCTTCAACACAATGATGACCATACCCTTCTTCATCAGACGGTCAGGATCATTCAAACTCTCATAATATCTTCTCATCTCAAAGAGATCATGCAGAGGGTAAGTTAATTATGTCTTGCCATGTATAGACATTCTCAACACCTTGATCTCTGATCACATGCAATCTCTCTGGATTAGTAATGAAAGTCCAGGATAAGATGGGCATCTCAGCTGCAAGAGGAGCCACTTTAATTGGAGTTGATTGGGCTGCCTCTTCATGCACTTCCTCAGGTTGATCTGACTTAGCCTGAGGAGTAGAGGTGGATAATTCAGGCTTCTTCTTCTTAGACTTTGGTTTAGAAGCCATCCTCTTCTTCCTCTTAGAAGAGTTTAACTGAGAAGACTGGTCTGCAGCACCTTGTTGATCATCCTTGTCTTTCTCAGTTGGGTGTTCCTCCCTCACAGGTTCAGAAGAAGAGGGAGTTTGACCCTGCTGTGGATCAGAAGATGAAGCTTGCTGAGGCTCAGCAGGAGGTCCAGGTTGTGTTGTCTCAGGTTGTTCAACCTTAACCTCCACTTGAGGTGGGATTTGACTTGGAGGAGAGTATAAGTCAATCAGCTCTCCACTCTTGATCTTCTGCTTGATTACCCTGATATGCTCATCCATTGTGGATGGAGACATAGGGCCAAGTCTTCTTCCGGAGAATCCATACAGCTTCAAGAAGCTCATCATCCTTTGTCTTTCAGCAGACTTCTTCATACTCTTTTGGATGATAGCTCTTGACTTTGCAGCATCTTCCCTCATCTTTCTTTTTGTTACCTTTTGTTCTTTGAGCACTTGAAGTTTAAGCTGTTTGAGATACTCAAACTCAATATACTCAAAGGACAAAGGAAGAAGTGCAGATGCCTGGTAGAGACCTGTGGCACTCAGGTAGTTGATGATGTTTTGCCTATCTATTTCCTTGTCTACCTGAGGTTCTTGTGTAGCTGTCACAGCCTCTTGCACAGGGCTTTCTTGAACTGGGGAAAGAGTAGGAACATGCTTGTATAACCTTTTCAGTCTCTTCTCCTCTTTGAATCGGAGAAGTAGTCTTGCATCATTTGCTTCTTTCATCTCTCTTGACACTTCTATGTCAGCATGTTCATTTAATTTCTCTAAGGGGAGAGATATAATCTCATCTATGTCATAGTTCCTGGTCTGCAGGTAAGTAATCCTAACTGCCCTCAACTCATCATCTTGAGTGTTTGGTCTGGGGGCAGCCTTGATTGCAGTTTGCATAAAGCCTAAAGACCCAGAGGAACTTTCTCCCCTTAGCTTCCTCTTCCTCTCTCTCTCTCCTCCTCCTCAATCTCCTCAGGAGTCAAAATCCTTTTCCCTTTGACACCCACAGACCTTTGTGACTCAGGGTGGATAGAGGTTTGGCCTTCATTGCTTGGTGTAGCATCCAAGCTCTGGCTAGAGAGAGGTTGTGAGACACCTTCACCAGCAGGTGTTTCACTGAGGGAATGAATTTATGAAGCAGTTGTTGGTGTGACAAGGCTCTCTGGCTCTATCACTGGGCCTTTAGCCAAGGTTTTCCCTTTGAAGCTAATCTCAAGGTCTGCCTCAGCATCCAGTTGACCAATGACGTTACCTGATTGCCTTTGTCTCCTTCTAAGGCTGAACTCTTCAATAATTATGTCTTGAATCCTGAGTGCTAACCTGTCAGCTTGTCTTGATTTGCTTTGGTTGACAAGTTGCATGTTGATCAGGTCAAGACCTTCATAGTAGTCCAAACTCTGAAAATTGAATACTTCTTGCTGCCCTTGAACTCTGTGAAGAATGAGGGCTTTTCTATTAGCATCATACCTCCACCTAATAATATAGTTTGAAGTTCCTTGAGGTGTAGATGACACAGCCCTTGGAATGCCTTCCTCAAAGAGACTCCTAATGATAGAGTCTATCATGTCAACATTAATGTGAACTTGAGGAAGTTGCTGAGTATGCATAGTTGCAAGTGAGGATGGTGAATCCTCAATGTCCATACTCCCTGAAGAACTCCCATATTCTAAGAGTGAAATGACTTTCTCCCCCTTCCTGGTAGCATCACCCTCTTGCATAGGTGAGCTAGAGGTTAGATCAATCACATTCACAGGTTCTTGTGTTCCTGGTTGAGCTCTTCTTAAAGGTCTCCCAGCTAGTTTTTCCCTGAGATAAGATATCTCAAGTTGGTGATCATTGACCCGATTATGCAGGGTAGTTACCTGAGATTCAAGGTGACTAACCTTAGAGACTAAATAGGAGCATGTTTTTGACAGTTTTTGCACCTATAGTCTCAGATTTCCCTCTTCTTCATCAGAAGAATCATTAAGGGATGAGATAACTGGACCAAAGTCCTCTCTCTCACCATAAGCCTCAAGTTCTTGGCTGCTGGATTTCCTCTGCACATTGACATCCTCAGTTGAGGTGTCAATGGGCTGAGTTGCCATGGTTGAGGTCTTAATGATGTAATCACTTGCAGAAGTGAGAGCCTCTTCCATATGGATATCCTGAATAGGTTCAGAAGTATCCACCTCAGTTATGGGTGAGTGATGTGGGCTAGACAAAGGAGACTTAGGAGTACTCATCTCTCTTTGAGTAGGGTAAGAGTAGAGAGACTCATGGTACCCACTGAAACCTAAGTCTTCATCAGTATAGAATGAGAGGTTGGGAATGGGTTGATTTAAGTCTAAAGGCAGGGGATGGTAATTGTCCCCTGAATGTTGTTCACTTGAGTGTTGAGACTCAGAGTGAAGGCTTAAGGCAGTTAGGCTTGTGAGCTCATCAGGGTGAGCATGAGGAACCTCAGCCCTGATTGTTGAAGAGATGGTAGTGGTTTGCTCCTTAGGGGAAGTGGGAGCTCTTATGTCCACTTCCTCCTGTATGGGTGAGTATATGGGGGCCTGCACAGACTTAATAGCTTGAGCAGGGGTTCGTTTGGATTTTCTTTAGTAGGTGAGGGTGACTTGGGGCCTTTTTGGTGGTTGAGAGGTACAAGGTGTGGGTTCAACACTAGCTTGTGTTGCTAGGTTGTCACCTTGAGCAATGAGCTCTACCATTTTTGGGACTAGGGCTGTTTCTACCCTTGAGAAGCCTACAGTTGGCTTCTTCATAATTTTAAAGATGTCGGGCTTCATTGTCCCAATTTAAGAATATTATCTATTTTCCTCAACTGTGAGCCCAGTTCACAGTTGAGAATGTGTTGAAAATATCTAGGAAACATATAATACTCTAAGGAGTCCAAGTTAGCAAGCAAATTTGTACAAACAAATTGAGAGTACCTGAACTTGACCCCTTGAACCATTCTATGTAATATGAAGGAGAGATCCTCAGGAATCTGGTCCCACCCTCCATGCTTGTTTGACAAGCTATGGATAACCACATGAAGCAGGTATTTCCACTGGGATGAGACCTTCTCTTTCCTGAAGGTCTTTATAGAGAAATCTTCCTCATAGCCCATCTGCTCAAATGAATGATTTACAGCTTCCTTTGGGAAGGACAACTCACCTTCTTCATCATCCAGCTGCAAATGAGTGTTTATGATGGCCGGAGTGATGAAGATTGTCCTCCCTTGCACTGTGGCAGACAGTGCCTTCTCCCCATCCATAATGACCTCTTGGCAGGTCTTCCAAAATTCAAGCAGATGATCCTCATAGAGAGTAGGATCAATGGTTAGGGAGGTGGAGTAGTTTGATAGAGCTAAGAAGCGGCAAATCTCTGAGAAACTTTCATCTTTTTCAGAGCTTAATAGAGCAACTTGGTTATGTTGCCTGTGAAGTTGCATGGAGAAATCTGGGTTGTTTCTGAAATTTAGGTTGGCCATTTTGAAATCTTAAGGATGAAGAAAGATGAAGAACAAAAGGCGGTTTGGGAGAATTTAGGCTTAAGGAATAGTGTAATTGATGAAGATAGTGAAAAATGGGGGGAACCATTGGGTATTTATGTGAAAATGATTTGAGACAAAGTTAATGAAAGAGGATAAACTTTGAAATCCGGATGTCGGTCCCACCTCTGAAAAGTAGTTTACTTTTGCCCAATAAGTACTTTTCGTGGAACTCGAGACATCTTATGAAGGTTATTTGCTTCGGAAGATCTGAATAAAAAGCTTCCGAAGGCAAATTGGCTTCAGAAGAGATTTCAAAGGTTTTTGAGAATTTTGCTTCGGAAGAGAATTTTACACTCAGAGATTTTTATTCCAAGAAGAATAAATACTTCCGAAGGTAAGTTGCTTTCGAAAGAAACTTGTTCTTTGAAAACATACAAAGTACTTAAGTTGATTTTAAGCTTTGGAAGATATTTCAGAAATCTCTTCCGAAGGTAAGATCACTGAAGCAATTATTTGTTTACTAAGACATAAACTTCTTCCGAATGTAATTTTGAATCTTCCGAAAAGATCAAGATTTTCAAAAATCTAAGAGAAGTATTTTGAAAAGATTTTCTTCCAAAGAAAACAAGAGCTTATGAAGGTGATATAATAGACAACTTAGGACACACAGGTTTTAAAAATAAATATGATTAAGTTTTAAGAAAAGCTATTCAAAGTTAATCATCCCAATAGCTGATACAAGATATTTAAATCTCTGTTCATCAAAAGCTTTGGTGAAAAGATCAGCATATTGTTCATATGTGTTAACTTTGACTAGTTTGATTAATCCCTTTTCAAAGTTATCTCTAATCAAATGATACCTGATATTAATATGCTTTGTCCTTGAATGCTGCACAGGATTCTCTGTGATGGAGATAGCACTATTGTTTTCTATGTGGATGGGAGTCTCTTTAAAGTTAAATCCATAGTCCAACATCTGATTTTGAATCCAAAGCACCTGAGCATAGCAACTTGCAGTAGCAATGTATTCAGCCTCAGCAGTTGATGCAGACACATAGGATTGTTTCTTGCATTGCCAAGAGACTACTCTTCCACCAAGAAATTTACATCCCCCTGATGTAGACTTTGCAATCATGTTATAACCAACATAATCACTATCTGTATAAGCATACAGATTAAAGTCAGAATTCTTTGGATACCAAAGGCCAAGTGATGGAGCACCTTTGAGATATCTTAAAATTCTTTTAACAGTGACCAGGTGTGAGATCTTGGGGTTGGCTTGATATCTTGCACAAATGCATGTAGCAAACATGATATCTGGCCTGCTAGCTGTGAGGTACATAAGAGACCCAATCATTTCCCTATAGAGATGTTCATCAACACACTCCCCCTCAAGATCAGGTCCAAGGGAGTGATTTCTGGCTATGGGTGTCTTAGCAACCTTACAATCAGTCATGTTAAACCTTTTAAGTATGTCATGTACATACTTTGACTGACTTATGAAGATGCCATTGTCAACTTGCTTCACTTGAATTCCTAGAAAGAAATTGAGTTCCCCCATGGCACTCATTTCAAACCTGTACTTCATCAGCTTCTCAAAGTCTTTGCAGAGCTTTGGATTAGTTGACCCAAAGATAATGTCATCCACATATACTTGAACTAGCATTATGTCATTTCCTGTTCCTTTGATAAAGAGAGTTCCATCTATAGGACCTCTTTTGTAGCCATGTTAACAGAGATACTGAGATAGAGTCTCATTCCACTTTCTTGGTGCTTGGTGCAGCCCATATAGAGCTTTATCAAGCCTGCAGACATAATCAGGATGATCAGGATCTGTAAACCCAAGTGGTTATCTGACATACACCTCTTCATCAATCACCCCATAAAGAAAATCACACTTGACATCAAGTTGGTAGACCTTGAAATTCTTGGATGCAGCAAAAGCTAGGAATATTCTAACAGCTTTAAGTCTTGCCACAGGAGCAAAAACATCTGTATAGTCAATTCCTTCTTCTTGAGTATATCCTTGACCAACTAGTCTTGCCTTGTTTTTGATGACAAGTCCTCTATCATCCTTCTTGTTCCTAAAGACCCATTTGGTTCCTATGGTAGTCTTCCCTTGAGGGAGAGGACATAGGTTCCAAACCTTTTGTCTTTTGAATTTAAGCAGCTCCTCTTGCATAGCTTCAACCCAACTTTCATCCTTTAGAGCCTCATCAATTTTCTTTGGCTCTATCTGGGACAAGAAACAAGAGTGAAGACAAACATTTACTTCATGGGTTTGTCCTCTTGTTCTCACCCCTGAATCAACATCTCCATGATGTTTGTGGTAGGATGAGACTTGTGGATCCTTAGCTGAGGGATCACAGCAAGTTGCTTAGACAGATCTAGATTTGAAAAATTTTGATCTGGCAAAGAAGATTTACCCTCCACGTCACCACACTTATCAAGATTAACTTGCTCCAATGAGTGTGTGACATCATTGATGTTGTCTTCAATGCAGTGCTTATCAGCATCAAGAAATTCTTGATCACTTTCACCACCACCATTTTCTCCAACATTTGAAGCTCCTTCTTCTGAGTTTTGTGCCTCTAAGCTGGAATTTGAAGGCACCCCAGAAGCATCAGCAGGATTTGTCATTGATGTGCTGGTAGAAGCTTCATTTGCAAGAATAGTTACCACTAGAGCTGAAGATGTGTAACTTGAAGGTCTTCTAAGCTCAAATCTTAGGTCAGGATAACCTGTTGGTAATATATCTGTAGATCCTGAAACATTCTCACAAGATTTGTTAAAACAGTTGGTAACTAAATCAAGATCAAATAGCCAATCTGGACTAGAACCTTTCACACTGGGAGTGTGCTCATTGAAAGTCACATTGGCTGACTCCTCAACTACTCTAGTTCTGAGATTGTATACTCTATAAGCTTTAGCTTGAGAAGAGTATCCAATAAAGTGTCTATCATCTGATTTCTCAGCAAACTTGGCAATTTGATCCTTGGTATTCAAGATGGTGCAAGGACATCCAGATGACCTGAGAAAACCAATGAAGGGTTTTCTCTTGTGCCAAAGTTCATAAGGAGTCTTACCATGTGTCTTAACCACTAAAACTATGTTTTGCACATAGCAAGCAGTGTTCACTGCCTCTGCCCAGAAGGTGATGGGCAGTTTAGAGTCGGACAACATAGTTCTTGCAGCTTCAATTAGTGTCCTGTTACTCCTCTTAGCAACACCATTTTGCTGAGGAGTCCCGGGAGCACTATATTGTCTTGTAATACCTTTTTCATCACAAAATGTATCAAGGATTTGATTCTTTAATTCAGTTCCTTTATCACATCTTATGGTTTTGACCTTGTGATCACATTGATTCTCAATCTTTAAGATGAAATCTTCAGAATCTCAAGAGTCTCATCCTTAGTTCTCAGAAAAAAGACCCAAGTGAATCTTGTAAAATCATCTGTGATCACCGAACAATAAGAGGTCCTTCCTAGACTCATTACACTGGTGGGGCCAAAGAGATCCATATGTAATAAGTGTAAGGGATTAATGATGGAATTTCTTTCCTTTGGCTTGTGAGATACCTTGTGTTGCTTCCCTGTTAGGCATGCAACACAGTGGTCATCACTTGTAAACTCTTTCTTTGGTATTCCAGTTACCAAATAATTCTTAATTAATTTATTCATGTTTTTAAAGTTTACATGGCACATTCTTTTATGCCAGAGGAAAGATTTATCATTATTTGCTTTAGATAGAAAGCATGAAACTTCTCCTGAGGGAGATGTTTCTTGCAAGTCCATCTTGTACATGTTTCCTTTCCTGGGGGCTCTAAGCAAGATGTGCTCTTGAGAAATGACCACCCCGGGCCAGAGAATAATGCACTCATGCTCAGTAAAGAGCATGTTATTACTCTGATCACAAAATTGGGATACACTCAGAAGATTATACCCAAGCTTCTTGACAAAGTTTACCTTCTCAATGCTGAGTTTACCATGTGTGATCTTGCCCCTTCCAGTAATGTAACCTCCTGCATCTACTCCAAAAGCAACTGGTCCTCCATCAATTCTTTCAAACTTTTGGAGTAGTGACCTATTGCCTGTCATATGCCTGGAACAGCCACTATCAATGATCCATACATTTCTGTTTGTCTTGAGTTGTCCCTGCACAAAAAAGATGATTAGTTACATTTGGAAACCCAAGCCTCATTGGTCTTGGGCTCATCAAAAGAATTTGAAGACAATGCAACAGTAATTGATCCTATAGTCATGATAGAGGGATCATTCGCTCATGTTGATGATGAACTTTCAGCCACTTGGTCTTTCTTTGACCTCCATACCACCTTTGGAAGCTTAGACTTGATCTTCAATACTTCGGATGTTTTGATGACTTCGGAAGTTTTGATGACTGGCCCTTCGGAAGATCTTGCTTTCACTGCAGCAGGCTTCAGTGCTTCGAAAGTATTCCTTTCTTTCGAAGGCAAGTTTCCACTTGTCTTCTTCTTCATTTTAGAGCTTCAGAAGGAAACAGATTTTCCTTCCGAAGCTTGCTTCTTCTTCTCCAAACTCTTAGAGGTTTCTTTCTTGGTCATGTGGAGAGTACTCCTTGGATCGTAAACACAATCTTTAGCAAGATGAGAGGTACTCCCACACATTACACAATCCATTTTCTTCCTTCTACGAGTTCTTCTTTGTGAACAAGGCTGAACTTGATCACTTTCCTTCTCCATCTTCACCTTTGCAGATGCTGTGACAATTCTTGTGGGGTTAGAACTACCTCAGGAGCAGGATGGTTCAGGTTGTACAGCAGCAATGCACAACTGATCAGCCTTCTTTTGATGATGGGATGAGTTGGACATGAACTAGAACTCTTGTTGATGGAGTTCAAGTTTGTGTCTTCAGCCTTTACCACTTCAAATCCTGCAGAGATGAAGACTTGTTTCTGTGCAGAATTGAAGGTAGCCTTGATCTCTTGAGCCTTTTCGGACTTTCTTTTGGACTTCCTGATCAAGTTCTTTCTTCTTGACTTGGTCATCCCAACAGCTTTGCTCTCCTCAGAGGGATGGTGACCCTTCTTAGAATGCTCTTCTTCACTCTTCTCAAAGCCATTCTCCACCATCTCCTCTTCATCCTCTTCAGTCACAGGATCTATGAGGGGAAGCTCATCTTCACAAGTTCCACACCTTGGAGATCTTACAGACAAGATTGTATGTGGAGGAGCTATCTTACAAGATCCTAGTCCCTGCTTATTTTGATAACAAACCCTTGCATGCAAGGATGAGGATATTATGTTCTTGAAGGTCTCTTCTTCAAGAACACATTGTTTTGCCTTGGCTTTGCTGATCACAAGCTCAGCCTGGCATTCAGTTAATTTAGTAATGAGATCTTTGATCTAAGTCCTGTAGTTTGTATGCTCATGTTTAAGAGTTGAAATGGTTTTTTTAAGTCCTCTATCTTTAGTTTATAATCATTTTCTGCTCTTTTAAAATCAGCTTTTAAAATATTTAAGGACTCAAGGTCAGATCTCATTTCTGAATTATAGGACCTGTATCTATTAACTTTAGCAATACATTCAGGAGTACAAAGATGTTCCTATACCTTGGCTTCATCGTGGTCTGCCATGAGTGCTTGGTTTGGAGATGCATCTTCTACTTGAAAGCTCCAACCAAAGCCTCCTTCTTCAACAGCAACTGCAGCTTGCTGCTTTGGCTTCTCATTCTGGGGGGCTTTATCAGTGTAGTTTGGTCTGGTTTGTGCTTGGCCACCATTTGTCCTTGGTGCCTTACACTCTCTTGCAAAGTGTCCCATCTGGTTACAGTTGTAACACGTTACTTTGCTTTTATCCAGCCCAAACTTTCCACTGGATGCGTTGCTTGGAAACTTTCTCCCTGTCCTCTTGTAGAATTTCTTGGCTCTGTGAGTGAGAAGAGCCATCTGCTGGACTATCTTCATGTACTCCAGATCATCTGGATGGATACAGACCAAATCTTCAAGAGTGAAGAGAAAGTTGCTTGAAGTTTCATCAGCAGAGACAAAGGCATGAGAAGAACTTGTCTCTTGGAAAGGACTTCCTTGAGTGTAGCTTTCCCTTGGAGTCTCTAGGAAGGTGATGAAAGGGCCCTTTTGTGAGTTGTCAAGGAAGCATATAAGATGATGTTATGGTTCAATGATTTCCCTTTCAACCACATGGATGGCTGAACTCAGTTGATTGCTAGAGTTACCAGATGAGTTTTGCATGTTCATCTCCATCTGGTAGCCACTAAAAATACCATACAACTCTGTGAGAGTAAGAGTCTTAAGGTTCTCATTCCTCTTGATAACAACACAATAATGTGTCCATTGTCTAGGAAGAGAGGACATAAACTTCATTACAATGTCCCTGTTCTCAAGAGTTACTCCAACATCCATTAGAGTATCCACAATCTCAACATACCTGAAGTATTGTTGAGTCATGGTTTCACCTGCCTTGAAGGTGAAGTTTTCAAACTACTGCTTCAGGAGATCCTTCTTGTTCTCCTTTGCTTCACTAGACCCCTCATACATCAGCTTCAGTGCTTCCCATAGTTTCTTGGCAGTTTTGCACTTCTTGAAGCCTCTGTAGATGGAGTTTGGAAGAGCAGTTTGAAGGGCTGTCATGGCTTTTTGATCAATCTTTATTCTCTTTCTATATTCTCCAGAGTAATCATCCACAGCCTTAGGAATCATACCACCACCAGTAGATGAAGTGGTGCTTGATATGTAAGGTCCTTCAACAACAGAGTCCCACATCCTGGAGTCTTGAGAGTTGATGAAGCCTTCCATTCTTTGACACCAAATATCAAAGTCTTCAGGAGTGATCAGTGGAGACTTTGTCATAGTTCCAGTTTCTATATCAGCTTTGGTTATAGCTGCCATTTGAGTTGTTAAGTATTTTGTGTGTGTGAGGGATCTTAAGATGGTGAGATCTAATATCAAGAGCCTGAAATGCTCTGATACCAAATGCAGGTCCGGTGAAGGGTATGCACTTACAACACAACAATACAAAGATAAGAGTTGCTTAGAACACTTAGCAGATCAAATAGGGAACTGGTTAACTTGTTAATGAAAGATGCTAAGAACACAAGTAAAAGTGAGACAGAACAAGATTGCAAACAACACAAGTATTTGGTTTTCAAGAATGTGGTATATTGCTTCTCAAGTTCTATTACAAGTTACAAAGCATCAATAGAAAGTTACAAGTACTTAAGATACTTTATACTACATCCTACAGCCGGTCGTACTTTGAAGGCCAGCTGGATACAATTGACTAGACAACTACAAAATCAAATGTAGAGTCAAAAGGCATTTCTGCCTTTTGACTTGTGACTATGACATGCCATAGCTCACATCTTAATATATTACAAAAAGGATAAAACTACATAAAGTAGAAAGCATGGACTCAAGACCTTAATGTACAGTTATTAAAAGCATGGACCTTTCACCAACTCATGTAAGTTGGTGACTTTACAGAGTTGCAGCAGAAAGGTGGTCCAGCTTTATGGTAAAGTACATCAGATAAAGGCATATCTCTAAAAGTCTACCGAAGAAATCTGTCTTCTCTCTTTGGCTTCGGAAGACTTTGTCTTTGAAGCTTCGGAAGACTTCACTTTTGGCTTTGGAAGATGTTGGTCTTGGCTTCGGAAGATTTTACACTTAGAATATTTCTGGTGCATGGTGTAAAACTTCCGAAGCATTTCTACTTGTAACACCCGGAAATTTTCTTGGAAGCCGACGAAAGAAGAAAAAAAATAAAGTCCAAAGTCGAGGGACCAAACTTGTCAAACGGTAGGAAACTTGGATGAGTGGAAGTATAAAAGGGGGGGGCAGCCCACACCCTCCCCATTCTTGCAAAAATTCATCCAAGGGAGAAGAGAAGGAGAAAAAGAGGAGAAAAGCTTGGTTCGGGTGGATTCGAGCGTGAAAATCGAAGTGTAGCGGGTCAAATCGAAGCTTTACTAGACGGGATCGTTTGTGTGAGTTCTAGGACCCCTATTTTACACGTTTTTAAATGATTTTTGGGCTGGAACACATCTGAAAACCCTTTTTCAAGTATTTGGATGTAAACCCGTTTATGTATGTATGTGTATGTGTATGATTTGTTTGGGGCTTGATTTCGGGCTTGGTTTTGCTTGAATGATGTCGTGGTATGCTTCCCTAAGGTTTAGAATGGTTGATTTGAGCTTAAAAGAGGTTTGGTAGAGTTTGGAGGCCGAAAATAGCCGCTGCAGTTTGGGATGAACTGCATTCTGCCCCCAGCTAGGACTATGCGACTGAAGGTCCATGCGTTCGAATGGCATGCGACTGAGTCCATACGCACGAAAGGCGTGCGACTGAGGTTCATTTGCACAAAAGTGGTGCGAATGAGGTTCATACGCATGAGGGTTATGCGACTAAACGAAATGCGGATGATGGTCATGCGACTGAATGAAATGCGGATGAAGGTCATGCGATAGGAGTCCATACGCCTGTGAGTCGTGCGATTCAGGTTCATACGCACGAAAGGTGTGCGACTGAGGGCCATTCGCATGAAGGTTATGCGACTGAGGTCCATACACCCGGATGTCATGCGACTGAGGTTCATTCACATGGGAAGCATGCGATTGGAGGCTATGCGACTGGAGGTCTATTCGCCAGAGTGTTCTCATACGCATGAGAGACCATGCGACCGAATAGGGTCCATACGCCCGATTGACCATAGCATTGTCTGACTTTCGGAAGTGCGGACGTAGGCTCGGACCTTTGCGGTTGTAGATGATGTGATGGGCATGGGTGAGGTAAGATGATTTAGGATAATGAGCTGATGATGATGATGATGCGACGCATGATGATATGTGATGTCGTATGGTTTATATGATGTGATGTGCGTGATTCGTGCGATGTTTGATTTCGTGTGATTGTGCATGATGTATGTTATGTATGTATGATGTTGTCGTGTGTGATGATGTTGTATGTTGTTATGTTCCTTATTGTTATGTGTGATTGTTTTCCCGTGATTTGCGTTGAACGTTAATGAATGTAATGAAAATATTATGTAACGTAAAGTGGAAGATAATGAAAGAAGGAACGTAATGAATGAATGCAAGCATGAACGAACAAATGAGAGTAAGGATGGCTTGCAAAAGAAGAAAGGAGGTTCACGACTCATTGAAGCTCAATTGTGTGTGTATTATAGCGTGCGATCTTGGCTAACTCATAAGGGGACATAGACACAGTAAGGAGTTAAGATTTGGTAACTGCTCCGATACGTGCGATGGGGTATTTACTATGTGCTATGTAGCGTGCGATTTTGACTACCTCATGTGGATTATGTAGCGTGCGATTTTGGCTAACCCATGAGATGGTGTGCGATTCTGGCTAAACCCCAAGAGCTCTCACACACACAGGGGGAGTCGGTCTTGGTGACCACTCCGTTGGTGCGATTTGTGCGATATGTACGATGGATTTCATGAGGGACTATACACAGGGGGAGTGGGTCTTGGTGACCACTTCGTTGCTGCGATTTGTGCGATATGTACGATGGATATCATGAGGGACTATAGACACACGGGGAGTTCAGTTTTGGTAACTGCTCCGATACGTGCGATGTGGTATTTACTGTGTGCTATGTAGCGTGCGATTTTGGCTACCTCATATGGATTATGTAGCGTGCGATTTTGGCTACCTCATGTGGGTTATGTAGCGTGCGATTTTGGCTACCTCATGTGGATTACGTAGCGTGCGATTTTGGCTACCTCATGTGGGTTATATAGCGTGCGATTTTGGCTACCTCATGTGTGCGATTTGTGCGATATATACTTCGGGTACGATGATGTGAAGGTGCAATTTTTGCGAAAAGTGCGATATGTATGAAATGAACGAACGGAAGAAATGATGTTATAAACGAATGAAGCAAATGATAATGTAACGTGCGATGATTAATGAATGAAGAATGTAACGAATCTAATGGAAGATAATAATTATATTATTTGTACGTATGTATGTTGTGTGATCGCGTATGAAATTAACGAATGGTTTTATAAAGGAAAGAAAAGTATGTTTTAATATAAAACTAGAACTCACTCAGCAACACTGATTTTGATGTGTTTCCAGTTGGCAGGTATGTTGCTGAGGATGGCATGGGGGGACTACTTAGTTCCTTTGGGATGGCATCCAATGTTATAATGCTTTTGTAATGAAATGTAAAATGATATTGTGTAATGAACGGTTGTATTATTTTGCAAAAGCATTTTGTTGAAATGAAAATGTTGTTTTTAATGTTTCCGCTGCAATGCATTTATGTAAGATGATGAAAATATATGTTTTATGTGCGATGAGGATCCAACTGTAAGCGTCCCGGGAACGGGGCCTTACACTACTTCTGTTCTTTAGTGCATGCTTGCAGAGAGACTTTGGATGTTTTGACTGCATCAGACTTATAGAAATCCTTACAATTCTTTTAATCTGCATGAGATCAAGATGAACCAAATGAGCTAAACAATATATAGAAAACCAGACTCCAGAAGTCTCATCACATCCCGTGCTAATTAAGTACACCCTCATGCCCAACTTTTTAAAAGAGACAATAGTATTATTTCTCGAATGGGGAGAACACAGGTCGTACCCCAACTTGGGGTAGTGCTTATCAAGCATGACGTCGTAATCAAAATAAGTTGCATGTACTAGCTAACCCAATTTTACCTACTTTGTACTTGACATGATGTCATCCCTAGTGAGCATGGGGTCGTGCCCGACACTCCAAAAACCCTATAAATAGTATATCATTTGCACCTTCAAGAAAACCTTTTGGTGGGGCAAGAACTTGGTGTTTACTCTCAAGAATCAGCCATTTAGATGTCCTACGAAGGCTCGATAGGTCCATTTAACACTTAGAAGAGGCTCGGGATTGATTAACGTCACCCATATTAGGTCATGGTTTTAATGTTTTATTTTACCGATGAACTCATTACTATCCTTTACTTTCGTTGTAATGTTCAAGCTTATTATGAGCTAAACTCTTATTATCATCTTGATTTATTGAAACTTTGTGTAACTTGTGATGAACGAATGGTGTGGTAATTATTATGTTAATGTTATGGTAATTTTGTGTTAATCTTTTTATGGGTAACGTTTACATTTGATCGGAAATTATAAATATATGATTTGTAATAGTGAATGTCATACAATGTTAAAAATGTATGAACTAACTTATATTCGCGAAACCGGTCTTCTTAATGAACTCATGCCAATTGAACTAGATATGGTCATTAGAAAAATAGCACCTTCAACTTTCTAATCATTTTCAGGTTCCTTTTTACTTTGTTTGAGAAACTACAATAATTGTTATGATTTTCTAAAGTTAATGGTATATTAAAAAAACTTGATCAACTCTTTTTCTAACATAAAATTATGTTTTTAGAAAACATAAATTAAAAGGACGCATAATTATTAGTTACTTTATTAGTGGATCGGTGGTTGTTTGTAATATACTCATTACAACTTTCCTTATCACTACGGAGTTGGTTTACATTAAATACGCACTGACTCACATTTATAAGCATTAAAATAACTTTATTAAAACATATATTCTAACCAGACCATGCAATTCGTCACATACCAAAGTGGAACCTAAATCAGGATGATAGTCCTCTTTCACTTGAAAAATATCACCAAAAGTCCCTATCATTTTCTTGTTATTTATTTAATTGAAAAAATGTTCTATTTGAAAATTAAAAAATTGTTCACCTTGAAACAAACTCATTATTTCTATAAACCAATCTGATAGTCAGTTATAAATATTAGGCGTTTGACCTTGCCTGTGTTCACAGATTGATACTTGGTTCTTAGCATTAATATATTACCCCGTGATATTTTCACTTGCCTTTTGTGTGTATAGTTTAGTATACATGAAACCTTTTAAATTGAATTTGTGTAAAAATCTCTATTATACGTATACATCATACCCATCAGTTGTCAAGGTGCAACAAGGTAAACAAAATTTATCACTAAAACGTAAGAGTGAGTAACGTCTCATAGAGACTCGGACTAAATTATTACAATATGATTCCTATGAAGACCTTAGACAATGTAGAACTTACAAAAGGATAAAGGTGATGGATGTTTCAACACCATTGATGAAAGGCTACAGACAAATTAGAACTTGTTGGATCTAGAAAGGCTGGTGCAACCAAAATCAAATCACTTAGACTATTTTGGTGCAACTAATAAAGGACTTCCGAAGCTAAGTATGTAACTTCCGAAGGAAAAGGAGTTCTTTCGAGGACTGTAAGGATTCCTTAAGTCTGATGCAACCCAAAACATCCAATGTGTCTCTGCAACATGCACTAAGTACTGAAGTAAAGAATGCTTCGGAAGTTTTACACAATACACTAGAAAATACTCTAAGTGTAAAATCTTCCGAAGCCAAGACCAATATCTTCCGAAGCCAAACATGAAGTCTTCCGAAGCCTCAGAGACACAGTCTTCCGAAGCTTCAATCCATGAAGACAGATTTTTTCCGAAGACTTTTAGTAAACATGCTTTATCTGATGTACTATTCCATAAAGCACTTTTTCGCTGCATCTCTGTAAAGTCACCAACTTACATGAGTTGGTGAAAAGGTCCATGCTTTTGGTAATTGTACATTGAGGTCTTGAGTCTGTAACTTTCTACTTTATGTACTTTATCCTTTTTTTGTAATAGATAAGGATGTGAGCTATGGCATGTCATAGTCACAAGGTCAAAAGGCAGATATGCCTTTTGATCCTACAATTGATTTTGTTAGTGTCTAGTCAATTGTATCCAGCTGGCTTTCAAAGTATAGCCGCCTGTAGGTTGTAGTATAAGTATTCCAAGTTCTTGTATCTTTCTTTATGCTTTGTAACACTTGTAAAAGAACTTGAGAAAGCAATATACTGCCTCCTTGAAACCCAACTCTCTTGTTCAGTCTCTTTACTTTACTTGTGTTCTTAGTATCATCATATTTGGTTAATCCAGTTCACTGTTTGATCAAGGTTTAGTTGTTCTCCTCATTGTGTTGTTGTGTTGTAATTTGTTCAAGCCCTTAACCGGTCCTGCAATGGGTATCAGAGCATTCCAGGCTCTTGATATAAGATCTCACCATCTTAAGATCCCTCACACACACAAAAACTAAACTCTCCAAATGGCATCCATCTCAAAAGACTGATATGGAGACTGGAACCATGAACAAATCCCCACTGATCACTCTTGATGATTTTAACACCTGGTGTATGAGAATGGAAGGTTTCATCAGGTCTCTTGATTCAAGAATGTGGGAATCTGTTGAGAATGGACCTTTCATACCCAGCACTCCTTCTGCTACTGGTGCTGGTATGATTCCAAAAGATGTGGCCAACTACTCTGATGAAGATAGAAAAAGAGTAGAGATTGATAGGAAGGCTATGACTGCTCTTCAGACTGCTCTCCCAAACTCTGTATACAGAGGCTTTAAGAAGTGCAAAACAGCTAAACAGCTGTGGAATGCACTGAAGCTGATGTATGAAGGCTCCTCTGAAGCCAAGGAGAACAAGAAGGATCTGCTGAAGCAGCAGTTTGAAAACTTCACCTTCAAAGCAGGTGAAATCATGACTCAACAATACTTCAGGTATGTTGAGATAGTGGATACCCTAGTGGATGGAGGAGTTCCTCTTGAGAATAGGGACATTGTAAGGAAGTTCATGTCCTCACTTCCTAGGCAATGGACACACTACTCTGTGGTGATCAAGAGGACTGAGAACCTCAAAACTCTTACTCTCACAGAGTTATATGGGATTCTCAGTAGATACCAGATGGAGATGAACATGCAAGGTTCATCTGGCAACTCCAACAATCAAATGGGTTCAGCCCTTCATGTGGTTGAAAGGGATAGCATAGAACCCCAACATCATCTCATATGCTACCCTGACAACTCACAAAAGGGTCCTTTCATCACCTTCCCAGAGACACCCAGGGAGAACCTTACTCAAGGAAGCCCATTCCAAGAGACAAGTTCTTCTCAAGCCTTTGTGTCTACTATTGAAAGCTGTGGGAACTCTCTCTTCACTCTTGAAGACCTAGACTGTATCCATCCAGATGACCTGGAATACATGGAGATAGTTCAGCAGATGGCTCTCCTCACTCACAGAGCCAAGAAGTTCTACAAGAGAACAGGAAGAAGGTTTCCAAGCAATGCTACCAGTGGAAAGTTTGGGCTGGATAAAAGCAAAGTCAAGTGTTACAACTGTAACCTAATGGGCCACTTTGCTAGGGTCTGTAAGGCACCTAAATCAAATGGGGGCCAAACACAAACCAGACCAAACTACACTGACAAAGCCCCTCAGAATGAGAAGCCAAAGCAACATGCTGCTGTTGCTGTTGAAGAGGGAGGCTTTGACTGGAGCTTTCAGGTGGAAGATGCTTCTCCAAACCAAGCACTGATGGTAGACCATGATGAAGCCAAGGTATTGGAACATCTTTGTACTCCTGAATGCATTGCTAAAGTAAATAGATACAGGTCCTACAACTTAGAGATGAGATCTGATCTTGAGTCATTAAACATATTAAAATCTGATTTTAGAAAGTCTGAAAATGATTACAAGTTAAAGATAGAGGACTTGGAGAAAACCATTTCAGTACTAAAACATGAACATAAAGATTTTAGAACTCAGATCCAGGATCTCATAACTAAGTTGACTGAGTGCCAGGCTGAGCTTGTGATCAGCAAAGCCAAGGCAGAAAAGAGTGTTCTTGAAGAAGAGACCTTCAAGAACATGATATCCTCATCCCTGCACAACAAAGTGTGCTATCAAAATAGACAGGGACTGGGATCAAATGAAATAGCTCCTCCACACACAATCTTGTTTGTAAGATCTCCTAGGTGTGGAACTTGTGAAGATGAGCTTCCTCTCATAGATCCTATAAGTGAGGAGGATGAAGAAGTGATAGTGAAGAATTCCTCTGAGAAGAGTGAAGAAGAGGATTCTTCCAAGGGCCACTATCCTTCTGAGGAGAAGAAATCTACTGTGATGACCAAGTCCAAGAGAAAGAACTTGATCAGGAAGAGCAAGAGAAAAGCAAAGAAGGCTCAAGAGATCAAGGCTACTTTTGATTCTAAGCATAAACAAGTTTTATCTCTACAGGTTTTAAAGTAGTAAGGACTGAAGACATCAACCAAGACTCCTCAACTAAGAGTCTTGGTTCTTGTTCAAATCATCTCAGTACATAGAAGAAGACTGAGCTGCTGTGTACCACTGCTGCACAGCCTGGACCATCAAACTCCAAGAACAGTTCACAGCCCAAGAGAACTGTCTCAGCATCTACCAAGATGAAGGTGGAGAAGGGATGTGACCAAAGCCAGTCTTGCTCTCATAAGGAGACTCCTTTGAAGAAGAAGATGTTATGTGTCATGTGTGAAAGTACCTCTCACATTGCTAAGGATTGCCCATACAATCCTAAAAGTACTATCCACATGACCAATACAAAGACTTCAAAGAGTTTCAAGAAGACTCAAGCTTCGGAAGGAAAGTCTGTTTCCTTCGGAAGCTCCAAATCAAAGAAGAAGGTAAATGGAAAATTACCTTCGGAAGTAAAATTGGTCTCGGAAGAAAGGAGTTCTTCCGAAGCACTGAAGTCTGTTGCAGTGACTGTAGAATCTTCCGAAGGTTCAGTCATCAAAACTTGTGAAGTCCCAAAAGCTTCTAAGGTTTTGAAGGTCAAGTCCAAGACTCCAAAGGTGGTGTGGAAGTCTAAGAAAGACCAAATGACTAAAGTTTCTCCATCAACAACAGCTGAAGATCCCCTTAGTACAACCATAGGATCTATTACTGTTGCATTACCTTCTATTATACTTAGTGAGCCCAAGACAAGTAAGGCTTGGGTTTCCAAATGTAACTAATCATTTTCTTTATGCAGGAACAGCTCAAGACAAGCAGGAATGTCTGGATATTGATAGTGGCTGTTCCAGGCACATGACAGGCAATAGGTCTCTACTCCAAAATTTTGAGAGAATTGATGGAGGACCAGTTGCTTTTGGAGGAGATGAAGGTGGTTACATTTCAGGAAGGGGCAAGGTCACAAATGGTAAGCTCAGCATTGAGAAGGTAAACTTTGTTAAGGAGCTTGGGTACAATCTTCTGAGTGTATCCCAATTTTGTGATCAGAGTCATAACATGCTCTTTACTGAGCATGAGTGCATTGTTCTCAAGCCTGGAGTGGTCATTCCTCATGAGCATATCCTGTTCAGAGCCCCCAGGAAAGGGAACATGTACAAGATGGATTTGCAAGAAACATCTCCCTCTGGAGAAGTTTCATGCTTTCTATCTAAAGCAAATAGTGATGAGTCTTTCCTATGGCATAAAAGAATGTGCCATGTAAACTTTAAAAACATGAATAAATTAATTAAACATGATCTGGTAACTGGAATGCCAAAGAAAGAGTTTACAAGTGATGATCATTGTGTTGCATGCCTGAAAGGGAAGCAACATAAGGTATCTCACAAGCCTAAGGAAAGGAACTCCATCACTACTCCCCTACACTTGTTACATATGGATCTCTTTGGCCCCACCAGTGTAATGAGTCTAGGAAGGACCTCTTATTGTTTAGTGATCACAGATGATTTTACAAGATTCACTTGGGTTTTCTTTCTTAGAACTAAGGATGAAACCCTGAGATTCTGAAGAATTTCATCTTAAAAGTTGAGAATCAAAGTGATCACAAGGTCAAAACCATAAGATGTGATCAAGGAACTGAATTCAAAAACCAAATCCTTGATACATTTTGTGATGAAAAAGGTATTACAAGACAATATAGTGCTCCCAGGACTCCTCAGCAAAACGGAGTTGCTGAGAGGAGAAACAGGACACTTATTGAAGCTGCAAGAACTATGTTGTCTGACTCTAAACTGCCCATCACCTTCTGGGCAGAGGCAGTTAATACTGCTTGCTATGTGCAAAACAGAGTTTTAGTAGTTAAGACACATGGTAAGACTCCTTATGAACTTTGGCACAAGAGGAAACCTTTCATTGGTTTTCTCAGGTCATTTGGATGTCCCTGCACCATCTTGAATACCAAGGATCAAATGCCAAGTTTGCTGAGAAATCAGATGATGGACACTTCATTGGATACTCTTCCCAAGCTAAGGCTTATAGAGTATACAATCTCAGAACTAGAATTGTTGAGGAGTCAGTCCAATGTGACTTTCAATGAACACACACCCTGTGTGGCTGGTTCTGGTCCTGATTGGCTATTTGATCTTGATTTAGTTACCAACTGTTTTAACAAATCTTGTGAGAATGTTTCAGGATCTGCAGAAAATCTAAATACAGGTGATCCTGATCAAGATTTGAGCTAGGAAGACCCTCAACTCATACATCTTCAGCTCCAGTTGGAACTACTTCAGCAAATGAGGTCCCTATCAGCACTACAATGACAAATTCAGCTGATACATCTGGTATGCCTTCAAATTCCAGCTCAGAGGCTTCTCAACCAGATAAAGACACCTCAATTGTAGAAGACAACAATGGTGATGGTGATAGTGATCAGAATTCCTTGATGCTAATAACCACACCATAGATGACAACATCAATGATGTCACACACTCATTGGATCAAGTTAATCTTGATAAGTGTGGTAATGTGGAGGGTGAATCATCTATGCCAGATCTAAATTTCTCAAATTTAGATCTTTCTCAGCAACTTGCTGTGATCCATCAACTAAGGATCCACAAGTCTCACCCCACCACAAACATCATTGGAGATGTTGTCACAGGGGTAAGAACAAGAGGACAAACCCATAAGCAAATGTTTGTCTTCACTCTTGTTTCTTATCTCAGATAGAGCCAAAGAAAGTTGATGAAGCTCTAAAGGATGGAAGTTGGGTTGAAGCTATGCAACAAGAGCTGCTTCAATTCAAAAGGCAGAAAGTTTGGAACCTTTGTCCTCTTCCTCATGGGAAGACTATCATTGGAACCAAATGGGTTTTTAGGAATAAGAAGGATGATAGAGGAATTATCATCAAGAACAAGGCAAGACTAGTTGTTCAAGGATACACACAAGAAGAAGGGATTGACTACACTGATGTCTTTGCTCCTGTAGCAAGATTAGAAGCTGTTAGGATATTCCTGGCATTTGCTGCATCCAAGAACTTCAAAGTCTTTCAACTTGATGTAAAGTGTGCTTTCTTATATGGAGTGATTGATGAAGAGGTTTATGTCAAATAGCCACCTGGTTTTGTAGATCCTGATCATCCTGATTATGTCTGCAAGCTTGACAAAGCTCTTTATGGGCTGCATCAGGCACCCAGGAAGTGGTATGAGACACTGTCTGAGTATCTTTGTAAACATGGATACAGGAGAGGTACTATAGATGGAACTCTCTTCATCAAAGGACTGGGAAATGACTTATTGCTAGTTCAAGTATATGTTGATGACATCATCTTTGGTTCAACTAATCCACAGCTCTACAAAGACTTTGAGAAGCTGATGAAATACAGATTTGAAATGAGTGCAATGGGAGAACTCAATTTCTTTCTGGGAATTCAAGTGAAGCAAGTTGAAGATGGCATCTTTATAAGTCAGTCAAAGTATGTTCAGGACATACTCAAGAGGTTCAACATGACTGATTGTAAGATTGCTAAGACACCCATAGCCAGAAACCACTCCCTTGGACCTGATCTTGAGGGGGAGTGTGTAGATGAACATTTATACAGGGCTATGATTGGGTCTCTTATGTATCTTACAGCTAGCAGGCCTAATATCATGTTTGCTACATGTATTTGTGCAAGATATCAAGCCAACCCTAAGATGTCTCACTTAATCACTGTCAAAAGAATTTTAAGATACCTCAAAGGTGCTTCAACACTTGGTCTATGGTATCCAAAGAATCCAGACTTCAATCTGTATGCTTATACAGATAGTGATTATGGTGGTTGCAACATGACTGCTAAGTCTACATCTGGGGGATGTCAATTCCTTGGTGGAAGGGTTGTCTCATGGCAATGTAAGAAACAATCCTGTGTGTCTGCATCAACTGCTGAGGCTGAATACATTGCTGCTGCAAGCTGCTGTGCTCAAGTGCTTTGGATTCAAAATCAGATGCTGGACTATGGATTTAACTTCAAGGAGACTCCTATCCACATAGACAACAATAGTGCTATCTCTATCACTGAGAACCCTGTGCAGCACTCAAGGACCAAACACATCAACATCAGGTATCATTTAATAAGAGATAACTATATTAATAAATATATTCTAACTCGATCATGCAATTCGTCACATACCAAAGTGGAACCTAAATCAGGATGATAGTCCTCTTTCACTTGAAAAATATCACCAAAAGTCCCTATCATTTTCTTGTTATTTATTTAATTGAAAAAATGTTCTATTTGAAAATTAAAAAATTGTTCACCTTGAAACAAACTCATTATTTCTATAAACCAATCTGATAGTCAAGTATAAATATTAGGCGTTTGACCTTGCATGTGTTCATAGATTGATACTTGGTTCTTAGCATTAATATATTACCCCGTGATATTTTCACTTGCCTTTTATGTGTATAGTTTAGTATACATGAAACCTTTTAAATTGAATTTGTGTAAAAATCTCTATTATACGTATACATCATACCCATCAGTTGTCAAGGTGCAACAAGGTAAACAAAATATATCACTAAAACGCAAGAGTGAGTAACGTCTCATAGAGACTCGGACTAAATTATTACAATATGATTCCTATGAAGACCTTAGACAATGTAGAACTTACAAAAGGATAAGGGTGATGGATGTTTCAACACCATTGATGAAAGGCTACAGACAAATTAGAACTTGTTAGATCTAGAAAGGCTGGTGCAACCAAAATCAAATCACTTAGACTATTTTGGTGCAACTAATAAAGGACTTCCGAAGCTAAGTATGTAACTTCCGAAGGAAAAGGAGTTCTTTCGAGGACTGTAAGGATTCCTTAAGTCTGATGCAACCCAAAACATCCAATGTGTCTCTGCAACATGCACTAAGTACTGAAGTAAAGAATGCTTCGGAAGTTTTACACAATACACTAGAAAATACTCTAAGTGTAAAATCTTCTGAACCCAAGACCAATATCTTCCGAAGCCAAACATGAAGTCTTCCAAAGCCTCAGAGACAAAGTCTTCCGAAGCTTCAATCCATGAAGACAGATTTCTTCCGAAGACTTTTAGTAAACATGCTTTATCTGATGTACTGTTCCATAAAGCACTTTTCCGCTGCATCTCTGTAAAGTCACCAACTTACATGAGTTGGTGAAAAGGTCCATGCTTTTGGTAACTGTACATTGAGGTCTTGAGTCTGTAACTTCCTACTTTATGTACTTTATCTTTTTTTTTGTAATAGATAAGGATGTGAGCTATGGCATGTCATAGTCACAAGGTCAAAAGGCAGATATGCCTTTTGATCCTACAATTGATTTTGTTAGTGTCTAGTCAATTGTATCCAGCTGGCTTTCAAAGTATAGCCGGCTGTAGGTTGTAGTATAAGTATTCCAAGTTCTTGTATCTTTCTTCATGCTTTGTAAGATCAACTTCCGAAGACAAAGTATTCACTTCCGAAGATCAAGACTTAGAGTGAAAGATCAGAAGTCAACTTCCGAAGTATGAAAGAAGTCCTCAAGCCTCGGAAGTATAGTAGCGAAGTATAAGTGGCTTCGGAAGAACTTGTTCTTCTAAAGCCAACTTACTTTCGGAAGACACTACTATTATCCAGTGGACATAAGTATGGACTCTCTGACACTCCGCTGCAGAACTCTGAGATACTGCATGGCGTTTTCTCAAAAGCCATGTAGTTGACCAAACTTTATTCCACTGTTTACCTTTATCAGTTAGTACAGTTGCCAACTTTAGTTGGTGACAAACGGTAAGTCATGGACATGTCATGACTACCATATCTTAGATAATACTTTATCTAAGATACCTTAACTTTAGCATTGTAGTATATGCTTTAGTCTTAGGTTTCCAACTGGTATCAAAGTATATCTGGCTGTAGGATCTAGTATATATAGTTTTTAACTGTAACTCTTGTTTCATGCTTGTAAAAGTCTTGTAATACTTTGAGTTGGTATCAAAGTATATCCGGCTGTAGGATCTTTGTGTTCTTTGCTACTTATTATATTATTATCAACTCTTATAAGAGATTCTACTTCATCTTATCTGAGTGTAGTATAAGTGAGTTTGAGAGAAATCCAAGTGTTAAGTGACAAAACTCGATCCTGCAATTGGTATCAGAGCTTTATAGGCTCTTTATTGTGAGATCTTACCATCCTAATCAACCTGTTTTTCACTCCTCCTTACACCAGACTTAAAATGGCCCTCAACAAACCTAAAGTAGAGATGGGGATGATGACTAAAGCCCCTATCATCACCCCTGAAAACTTCAGGTCATGGAGCAGACGCATGGAAGGCTTCATCAGGTATCAAGATAGCAAGATGTGGCAATCTATTTTCAATGGCCCGTATAAACCAAAGGTGGTAGGTGGAAACGGTGTCATGATAGATAAGGCCGTTGAAGACTACTCTGATGAGGACCGGAAGAAGCTGGACATTGACAGCAATGTTATGACTGTTCTCATGTCTGCAATTCCCAACTCCATCATGGTGGGCTTTGAGCATTGCAAGTCACCATGACCGAACTCTATGGCATCCTTGATGGATACCGTTTGGAAATGGAGAACAAGAGAGGCCATCAGACAAGCAGACCCTTGAGTCTTCCTGCTAGCAACGCTTTAATGGTTGCTGAAGGCTCCGGACCCTCTCAACCTCAACAATACCTGACTTACACCCAGCAGCCATCCTGTTCTTCTGGGCCATACATCATATTTCCTGAGACTCCAAGGTCTCAAAAAGCTCAGTAAAGTTCCTTTCAGGACAGTTGTGCTTTTTGTCTCAGGAAGTGGGCACTCAAGTGACTATCAGTATTGTTTTGATGATCTAGAGTGCTTCAGCCCAGATGACGTGGAATATGTGGACATAGTCCAACAAATGGCTCTCTTAACCTACAGAGCAAAGAAGTTCTTCAAGAGAACTGGAAGGCAATTTCCCCAGAACCCAATCAACAGCAAATTTGGGTTTGACAAAACCAAGGTCAAATGTTACAACTGTAACCAACTTGGTCATTTTGCAAGGGAATGCAAGGCTCCCAAGTCTAATCCGGGAACCCCACAGGCCTCCACACATCCCTCTACACCAAAGCCCACTGGAAAGTCAACAGAGACAGCTGCAATGGCTCAAGAAGTTCACAGGAGCTTCATCGTACAGGATGTGACTCATGCTCAAGCACTCATGGCCGGAACAGATGACAATAAGGTATATAAACATCTCTGTACTCCTGAATGTATTGCTAAGGTTAAATTGTATCAGGACTATAATATTGAGATTAAATCTGATATTGAGTCTTTAAATGTTTTAAAATCTGATTTTAAAAGGGCTGAATTTGACTATCAAAGAAAAATTGAGGAGTTGGAGAAAACTGTGTCCTTATTAAAACATGAAAACACAAACTATGAGACTCAAATAAAGGATTTAATATCCAAATTGTCTGAGGCTCAAGCCCAGCTTGTCACAGCTGAGGCTCAAGTCAGGAAGTATGCTATTTCTGAGCAAAACTTCCAAGCCATTCTTGTATCATCCTCTCACTCAAAACTTTGTTACCAAAACAAAGGTGGGTTGGGAACCAATGAAATTGCTTCACCATACTCTTATGAGTCTATAAGACAACCAAGGTGTGATACTAAAGAGCAAGAGGTTCCATCTGTTGACCCACCTTCTCATGAGTCAAAGAGTGATGCAATCATGGAAACCATCACAGGGAAGAACTAGGTAATTTTACCCACTCCTACCAGTGATGATCAACCCCTGACCAACAAAGCGAGAAGAAGCAGAGCTAAGGCAGCCAGAAAAACTGCTAAGAAAGTGGTTGAGTCTAAGCTGAAGATAGACCCAAAGCAAAAGAGTGTATTTATCTCAGCTAGATTCTAGGTGGTAGGAAATTCTGATTCAGGAAAGGAGTGTAGTACCAGTATTCCTGTCCTACCAAAGGATCAGAAGTTAAAGGGAAACGTTGCTGATGAAGAGAAAAAGAACAAGAAACAACAATCCTCAAATTCCTAAAAGATTAACATTGCATGCATAATGTGTGGTCTGCAAAACCACATGGCCAAAGATTGTTACTACAATCCTGCTAGCACACATTATGCAAATAATGTTAAAAGAGAAGGAGTCAGGGAAGGTTTCTCATTTGGACCATATCAAATGGTTTTAAGTGATGAAAAAGGGAAAGCTTGTTTCCGAAGCAAGGTTGCTTTAGGAAGAAAGTCCTTCTTCCGAAGGGAAAATGGCTTCGGAAGCTAAAGCTATCAAGACTCAAAAGAATAATAGAGTCACCATCCCAGAAGAAGACTACTTCGGAAGAAAAGGTGGTGAAGGCTTCTTCCGAAAAGAAAGAAGCTTCGATAGAATGTCATGCTGCAAAAGCTTCAACAAGCTCATCCTCCATGATCAACCAAGGGATGGAATGGAAGATCAAGGAAGATGCAGCAGCCCAAACCTCTTCTTCAAAGACATCCATTGAACCCCCATGCATAAATTTTGGTTTAATTATGTCACTATCATTGGAAGTACCCAAGACCAACAAGGCTTGGGTTTCCAATCAAAACTAATCATCTCAACTTATGTGCAGGGACATCCATATGACAAGAATAACAATATTTGGATAGTGGATTGTCGATGCTCCAGGCACATGACAGGGAGCACATCTCTCCTTCAACAATTTCAACATTATGATGGAGGTCCTGTCCAGTTTGGAGGTGAGGCCGGAGGATATATTTTAGGCAGAGGAAGTATATCCAATGGAAAATTAAAAGTTGAAAAAGTTCACTTTGTCAAACAGCTTAAAGACAACCTGTTAAGTGTTTCTCAGTTCTGTGATCAAAAGCATCAAATGCTTTTCACAGAACATGAGTGCATTATCCTCAAACCTGGGATGACAATTCCTCAGGAATTGGTGCTTCTTAGATCTCCCAGGAAAGGGGATATGTACAAGTTGGATATGAACAATGCTTCCCCAATGGGTGAAGTATCATGCTTTCTTTCCAAAGCTGATGGTGATGAGTCAACACTATGGCATAAACGAATGTGTCATGTAAGTTTTAAGACAATGAATAAATTGGCTAAAAATAACTTGGTACATGATTTGCCTAAAAAGAATTTTTCTGCAAAGATAACTGTGTTGCATGCCTGAAAGGGAAGCAACACAGGCATCTCATAAATCCAAAGCTGTTAACTCCATCACCACTCCATTACACTTATTGCACATGGATCTATTTGGTCCCACAAGTATAATGAGCATTGGAAGGAAATCATATTGCCTTGTGATTGTTAATGATTTTACTAGATTTACATGGGTATTCTTTTTAAGAACCAAAGATGAAACTGCTGAAACTTTAAAATCTTTTATTCTTAAAATAGAAAATCAAATTGATCACAAGGTTAAAATAATTAGAAGTGATCAAGGGACTAAGTTTAAGAGCCACGTTCTTGACTCATTCTGTAACTCAAAAGGGATTGCCAGACAATATAGTGCTCCTAGAACTCCTCAACAAAATGGTGTTGTTGAGAGGAGGAACAGGACACTTATTGAGGCTGCTCAAACCATGTTAGCTGATTCAAAGCTGCCTCTAACATTCTGGGCAGAGGCAGTCGACACTGCATGCTATGTGCAAAACAGGGTTCTTGTAGTTAAGCCACATGGAAAAACCCCTTATGAGCTATGGAACAAGAGGCCACCGTTCATTGGCTTTCTAAGGTCCTTTAGAAACAGGTGTACCATACTTAACACAAAAGACAATTTGACAAAATTTGCTGAAAATTCGGATGATGCTATCTTTGTTGGATATTCCTCTAACTCTAAAGCTTATAGAGTTTATAACATTAAAAATCAACAATTCGAGGAATCTTTCAACATTGTAGTTAATGAGCACACTTCTTGTGTTAGGGGGAATGGCCCTGATCATATCTTTAATTTAGAATTGTTTCCAAACTATTCTAAGCCATCTTATGAGAATGTTTCAGCTGGAACAGGTGCTCAAAGTGATTCTGATGATGACCAACTGTTTGAGCTACCCAGACCTATTCCAAGTTCTCCAAGAGCTTAAACAAATCAAGCTCCCACTATTGGCAGATCTGACAGTATGATGATCAACAGGGATAGTGGAGCTTCAACCAGCAGTTCACCTGTTGACCCTCAAACTTCATAGGTGACACTACACAACACCAAACTGATGGAAGCAACATCTTGAATGAACAGGCAACTGTTAATGTTGCTACACAGCAAACAAATGATGATGTTGTTTCTCATTCATTCAATCAGTCCTCATTGAATAAGTTTGAAACAGTATCTGGACCAAGTGTTCAAGCTCCTGAGCAAAATATATCCAATCTAGATCATCTTTTCAACTGGAGGTAATTCCTAGACTTAGGATTCACAACACTCATCCAGCTGAGAACATCATAGGGGAAGTCTCTGAAGGTGTGAGAACAAGAAGACAAACTCATAATGGGATTTTCTGCTTGTACTCATGCTTTTTATCCCAAATGGAACCCAAGAAGGTGGAAGATGCCTTGAAAGATAGTAGCTGGGTTGAATCGATGCAAGAGGAGCTGCTTCAATTCAAAAGACAAAAGGTTTGGAACCTATGTTCGCTACCATCTGGTCAAGTACCTATAGGCACTAAATGGGTTTTTAGAAACAAGAGAGATGATAGAGGCTTGATCATCAAGAACAAAGCAAGACTGGTGGTTCAAGGATACACTCAAGAGGAAGGAATCGATTATACTGATGTCTTTGCACCTGTTGCAAGACTTGAGGCAGTTAGGATCTTCATTGCTTATGCTGCATCCAAGAATTTCATTGTCTACCAGCTTGATGTCAAGTGTTCCTTTCTATATGGGGATATAGATAGAGAAGTCTATGTATGCCAGCCTCCAGGATTTGAAGACCCACAGCACCCCAACTATATGTGCAAATTGTATAAAGCTCTATATGGGTTGCACCAAGCACCTAGGCTGTGGTACGAGACATTGTCTCAGTTTCTCCTGAAGAATGGTTACACTAGAGGTACCATTGATAAGACTCTTTTCATAAGGAAGTCTGGGAAAGACATCTTGCTCGTTCAAGTCTATGTTGATGACATCATATTTGGTTCCTCAAATGACCAAATGTGTAAAGACTTTGAGAACATCATGAAGAAGAAGTTTGAGATGAGTTCTATGGAAAAATGGACTTTTTCCTTGGAATTCAAGTGAAGCAAATGAAGGAAGGGTTTTTCATCAATCAATCTAAGTATGTCAATGACATCTTATAAATATTTGACATGAAAGATTGTAAGTCAGCCAAAACACCTATACCCAGAAACCATAATCTCTGCCCTGACTCTGAGGGGGAGGATACTGATCAACATCAGTATAAAGTAATTATTGGTTATGTGATGTATTTCACAGCAAGTAGACTTGATATTATGTTTGCAACTTGTATTTGTGCAAGATATCAGGCTGCTCCAAAGGTGTCTCACCTAGTTTCTACCAAGAGAATCCTAAGATACCTCAAAGGAGCACCTAAATTAGGTCTCTGGTATCCAAGGAATAGTGATTTCAATCTCTATGGTTACTCTGACAGTGACTATGGTGGCTGCAATATCAACAAGAAATCAACATCAGGTGGATGTCAATTTCTTGGTGGAAGGATCATCTCATGGCAATGCAAGAAGCAATCCTGTGTCTTTACATCAACTGCTGAAGCTGAATACATTGATGCTGCTAGTTGCTGTGCTCACCTGCTGTGGATTCAGAACCAGATGATAGACTACGGATTCAACTTCATGAGCACTCCTATCCATATTGACAACAACACTGCTATCTCCATTACTAAAAATCCAGTGAAGCACTCCAAGTCAAAGCACATTGATATCAGGTACCATTTCATTAGAGATATTCATGAGAAAAATCTAACCAAGCTATTCAAAGTTGACTCAAATGAACAATATGCTAACTTGTTCACCAAAGCCTTTGATGAACAAAGATTTAAATATCTCATTACAACTATTGGGATGATAAACCTTGATTAGTTTATCTCATTTCAAAACCTTTTATTGTGTAAAGTCTTGTGTCAAAACAATCTAAGCCCTGTTACAAAAAGTCTTTCTCTGAAATTTTCACTAAGTATAAATTCTTCCGAAGAGGAATTAACCCTCGGAAGATATTTTACATATCTTCCGAAGCAAATTCCTCCCAGGATAATTTTCTTCTCGGAAGAGTTTTTAGTCTCGGAAGAAGCGATTGATTTCATATCAGATCTACTTCCAAAGCTTATAACACTCTCCATTCAGAAAGCAACATTTACTCTCAAAAGTAAGAACTTTACCTTCGGAAGTAAATTTGCCTTCGGAAGAACATTACCTTCGGAAATGCTTTATACTTAGAAGAAAGACTTTACTGTGTAACGAAAATCTTTTGGGCCCCACTCTGTAAAAAGTAAAGATTTTGTTAATGATGTCGGATTATTTAAATGGACTAAACCTTACCGCCCCTGTCACATCATCTACTAAAATATCTCATCATCTTATCCAAACCCCTTAAACCGCCATTTCACCCATTTAAATAACCCCGGCTAATCACTTTCATCTTTTTACCAAATTTACTACCCTAAAAGCTTCCTTCATCCCCAATTCACCTAATTCCGAACTATCTTCCTGCAACTTTCTTAATTGGCACTTAACCCTCACCACAACCAAGTCGCACTCCTTGATTCTTCAAAGGATGCTGACTTCTCTGATATCATCTCTTTTCTTACCCAATCATCTTATTACACTGCTCTGACTGTTAACCCTACCGTTACCCAAATCACATAGCTAAATTTTGGGCAAATGGTCAGATTGAAACCCTAAATGGGGTTTGGGTTATAGGATCAAGCATCTGTGGCCAGGAGTTGGTCATTTTTGAAAAACTCATCAGGGAGCATCTCGAGCTTCATGATGAGGGCGCTCCTATAGAGTTCCCCAAGGCAGATTTGGACAACACCTATATCCAAATGGGATATGATGGAGATGTAAGTAGGTCAACCGTCTACAAGTTTAACTTCTCTTACAACTGGAAGTTCTTGCTGCATGTTGTTCTTCATTGCTTGTCCAACAAATCTGGGGGATGGGATCAAATCTCATATGAACTAGGGTGCCTAGTTCATGGATTGGTGAGAAGCCTCTGCTTTAATTACTAAAGGTTTATGCTGACCAATCTTATGGGAAAACTCCAGCGGGACACATTCTTCATGTATCCCAGGTTCCTTCAGCACATAATCAACTGTGAGCTGGACCAGAGTCAGCTTGTCTATGCAGCTGCTCTGACTGTTCCTCAAATGAGGCCGACCATCTTCAAGACTTTGAAGAGAGTGTCCACCAATTTCACCGGAAGATATACTGCACTTCTTCCAGGTATGTCTGAGCCAATGGCTCCTGGTGACATCCCTGTTAACCCTACAGGTGATGAACCCACACCAGCAACTACCCTCACACTGCCAAATCTACCTTCTCACCCCATCACTATCACATATCAAAGACGCCCCAAACAAACCCTTGTTCAATCTTCTCTGATTGAACAAGCTCCTCCTATTCAATCCAAAAAGACTAGAGTGGAACAATGGGCTCCCACTCAGTCTGAGGTCCAACCATCCTTCACAATTGACCTCAATATGGGTATTGAGTCTCCTCAGTCTCAAACCCATGAGCCCAAAACCCAAGTTGAAAACCCTCAAGGAGAGTCTTTATACTCCCCTGAGCAGCCAAAAAGGGACAGCCCCACCATAGGCTCAATGTCTTTAGACATTGATCAAAGTCCCTAATCATTAGGCTTAACCTCTATATCCTTTACTGACCTACTAAAAGGAATTGATGAAGAGATTATGTCTCTTCAAGGCAATGAAGTTGATCCACAACACCCTCTCAATGATCAAAAGAGCCTAGAGAGATCTCTTATCTCTAGCCCCCATCAGCAAGCCTTTACTGAGGTGAGTCCCACTGATGTGGAGGGGACTCATGTAGATTCAACTCCAACTACTGAAGGAGCCTCAATAGACCTGCAGGACAGTGGTAACATCACTGAGACTGAATCTACGGCAACCATGCCCATTGATGACTCTGAAAAGAGACATCATTGAGCAAGGAAAACCAGGGCCCCAAGAAACCACATCTGGTGGTGAGGATGAACATACTAGGTATGTCATCTCATCTCCCCATGATTCTTCAAAAGAAGATGAGGGAAGACTGCAACTCAGCATTAAGGACCTACTTTCTAAAGTCTCAAACCTTGAATCTAAGGTTAGGACTTTAGAAGATAGGATGCTCCAAGATCTCAATAGGTTCTTCAACAAGTTCCTGTTATCTCTCATTGAACAGCCAAGTCCTGATTTGTCTGTGATTTACTTTGGAGCTCAAGAGCTTCAGAGGTTAAATGCTCCTTCTACCACTATTGAGGAAGTTGGTCAACCTAAGGTCCAAGTGGAACCTGAGATTAATTTCGAAGGGGAACAAGGACTGATGGCCCAGCAACTGAGACAGTTGGGACTGATAGTGCATTCTCACAGACTTCCGAAGCACAAGTCAATGCCTCGGAAGAACAACTTCATTTTTTCGAAGTTGAGATGCAGCTATGGAAGGACTATTCTCTTTATCCGATGATCTAATAGTCACAGATGCAATCCTAGAACTTGCATTTGAGTTGGGAGAATTTTCTCACCCAACCCCTAGCTCAAACATCAATATTAACTCCAGCTCCCATTTCCACCACTCAACCTGAACCTTCCATCCAAGAACCCCCAAAGTCTAGCACTTTTGAAGACGTCAAAGGAAAGAGGAAGATGACTAAGGAAGAGCTTTAGGAGGAAGCAAGGTTAGAAAAGCTCAAGAGAAAAGGTAAACTTCCAACTGGGAAGCTGCTAGATGCCAGTAGCAAAGCAGCTGCAGCCAACCAGGAGGTTGTCAATAATAAAAGAAGAGTGGAAATCATTGACAGACTTGTCAATCTAGTAGTCGTGAATGAAGATGTACTCCTGCTACCACTAGAGGAGTTAGTTGAGTTGGAAAAGGCAACTTTGCTGCAAATACATGAAAAAGAAGAAGCAGCAAGGTTGGCCTTAGAGGAAGAAAGGGAGAGGAAGAAAAGAGAAGCTGATCAGCAGCTTAGGAGGGAAAGGATAACTTTCCTAACCTCCAAGGGTTTCTCTATAGAAGAATTATCTCCACATAACAATGATACGATCTTATGGCTCTTCAACAAAGAGCAAGATCAAATGGAGAAGGAGAGAAAGAAAGCTGCCAAAGAGAAGCTGATGTTGAAGAGGAAAAGGGAAGAGAAAGCAGGACTCGCTGCTGCCAAAATGATATGTTAAAAGGCCTGGATAAAAGACTATCTTCGGGCTCATGGCTTCTCTGGCAGGCAGGTGGGTCCTATGTCTGAGAAGACCCTCCAGCGACATGTCAGTGACATAAAGGCTGACATTCGCTCGGGGAAGAGGAAGGAGATGTACAGAAGGGGATAGGGGATGATCTTCAAACCAACTACTCAACCCCAACCTCAAACCCAACCACAACCTGAACCAATTCCTTTTCCATTCCCCATCAAAACCAAACCAACCACTGAACCTTACACCCCTGAACCAACACCATCATCATTACCAACCTCCTCACCTCAACCACCTAAACTACCCATCCTCCAACCCAAAACACTCACCAGAACCCAAACACCACAATCTACCCAACAACCTCCCAAACCATCCCCTCAGCCTTCCAAACATCTCTCCTTAGAGGAGTTCAAGGCAATCAAGACAAAGCTCATCAACTGCACAACCCTGAGCGACATCTCCTGTGAGGAGGATTCTGTCAAACTGACCTATGTTGATGGATCCTCATGTTCCCTCACTAGAGATCAATTTCTTGATCTGCCCAGAGGAACATTGGACCAAGCTGCAAAGCTCCTTGGCCTCAATTCAGATACTCTGAATGAGGAAGAAAAGAAGCTAAGGAGAAGGCTGGTGACTTTGCTGGATATTAAGAAAGTTGACAAGGTACCAAGTCAACCCCTTGTGCCTAGGAAGAAGATTATCCAGTGGAGGTTTGAAGACTCTTCTCACAACTTTGTTGTTGAGAGAGAGAGTGGAGAGCTAAACAGACTAAATGCTACATCTCTGCTACACTTAAGCAGATTTGATATTGCTGAGTTAGCAGAGAAGCCACTCTCCAACCCCTCCAACTCTGAAGTAGCTGCTCACATCAAAAATCACCTGAGCAGTCTTCATCTGGCCGAGCTGACTGCTAGGACCAAGATTGAAAAAGAGTTGAAACTGAGAGAGGAGGAGAAAAGGAAGGGATCAACAACCAAAGGCAAAGCCTTTCTACAAATGCTTGAGGGTCCTGAACTTAAATCCATAGTTAGATAGGAGTATGACTATAACTCCCGTCAACTAACTCTTCTCAGGGGAGTTTATTGGATCTAGAAAGGCTGGTGCAACCAAAACCAAATCACTTAGACTATTTTGGTGCAACTAATAAAGGACTTCCAAAGCTAAGTATGGAACTTCCGAAGGAAAAGGAGTTCTTCCGAGGACAAAGTGTAAGATCAACTTCCGAAGGAAAACTCCAACTTTTGAAGACAAAGTATTCACTTCCGAAGATCAAGACTTAGAGTGAAAGATAGAAGTCAACTTCCGAAGTATGAAAGAAGTCCTCAAGCCTCGGAAGTATAGTAGCCTCTTCCAAAGTATAAGTGGCTTCGGAAGAACTTGTTCTTCCAAAGCCAACTTACCTTCGGAAGACACTACTATTATCCAGTTGACATAAGTATGGTCTCTCTGACATTCCGCTGCAGACCTCTGAGATACTGCATGGTGTTTTCTCAAAAGCCATGTAGTTGACCATACATTATTCCATTGTTTACCTTTATCAGTTAGTATAGTTGCCAACTTTAGTTGGTGACAAAAGGTAAGTCATGGACATGTCATGACTACCATATCTTAGATAATATTTTATCTAAGATACCTTAACTTTAGCATTTTTGTATATGCTTTAGTCTTAGGTTTCCAGCTGGTATCAAAGTATACCCGGCTGTAGGATCTACTATATATTGTTTCTCATTGTAACTCTTGTTTCATGCTTGTAAGAGTCTTGTAATACTTTGAGTTGAGAAGTAATATATACAAGTGCCTTGAAAATATTTCTTTGTGTTCTTTGCTACTTATTATATTATTATCAACTCTTAGAAGAGATTCTACTTCATCTGATCTGAGTGTAGTATAAGTGAGTTTGAGAGAAATCCAAGTGTTAAGTCACAAAACTCGATCCTGCGAAACTTACAAAGGATAAAGGTGATGGATGTTTCCACACCATTAATGAAAGTCTCATAAGGACGGATACTCAAATGTCTCAAGGTATTGAATTGGGAATTCGTACTAACTACTGTTATCTCACAACAGATTTTGCTAGACTTTGTATGCATTGTAAGTTGTAATTATTTATGCACTTGTAATGGTAATTTGCTTTCATGGTTATCCTAGATCATGCTACCTGAGCTAACATATATTTTCAAGTATAAAATGTTATCAATGATTAGGTATTGAGGATATGGTCATAACCCTGGGTTAACAGACCAACTTACATAAGAGAAAGCAGTTGAGAAAGCATTTATTTGAGCAAGAAACAGGTGGAGGAATCCATTCAGCTTGGTTTGATATATTGTAGAATAGTCATCTGAACTGAGTATGATGCGTCTCTTGTCTACTGGTGTTATGGTGGTCGGTGTGTGTGTCTCCAATGTTCAACAAAACAAGTTGTAGATAAGGGCACATGTAACACATGTAACACTAACAAACGCTGGAAATAAGGTTGGCTCAATAGCTTAAGTCATTGGAACAATCTTTGTAGCAGTTGTTGCCGGTCAAGACAGAACAAGAGTCAAATGTATAAGTTTATGTCTATGTCAAATGCATTCTTAAAGTACACAAAGATAATACAATGTATATAATTTTTCACAACTAAGCATATTACAAGTTTCACTTAAGTTAAGCTACCAAACACAATTCCAAAACACATATAGAACATTCACACGTAATACAGTGCAAACATAATCCTGTTATGCATACTACATATGGTTAGGTTATAGTTTAGGTCGAAAGATCCATCTAATTCTTTATAACTAATGGTTCTAATATCAATCAATCACACCTGATGCAACATATGGGATCATCATAAAACATTGAGGGTATAAGAAAATTACTTAAACCCATAAAAATAGTGCCAAGGGTAGCCATTACCATAACAAAATATCACACAAAGACAAAGTCTACAAAATCCAAAAACCAAGAGAACCAAAGTAAAACATGCCCAACCAAGTACAAAACACCAAACCAAACAATACAAGTCACATATAATTCCATAGCTAATCATAAACCATTTCAAACAAAATCTCTACTCCTCATAAGTGAGCGATCTCGTCTACTGATCTCCTTATAGTTTGAACAATCAATCTTAAGCATTATTACTTAAAAAACATCCTCTAAAAATTCATCATATGCTAGTGAATTTACATGATTAAATAGACAAAATAAGTTATCATGTAAGTCCAAAACAACAGTTGTGTGTATAACAACCTAAGCAATCAATATACCAAGATAAGATTATGATCAAACCTAATGACACACACCTCAAGAACAAGAAAAGCACAAGCCATGAGTGAGTTAAGTGTGAACCATTATGCATTAAGAAGTGTGATTATATATATAATTAAAATGTATAAAGAGTACCTAACTTGTGATTAAGAGTATGCCGGAATAATTAGTTTTATGTATTTGAGGTGAATTGGTGTATGATTGTGCTTGCATGTGAATGGGAGAAAATCGATGATTTCATCGTAACCGAGCCACGATCATGAAACCAAGCAGTTTAATGTTAACATGTTATAATAATTAGACATTAAATGTAATTCAGGTTATTCAGAAACCTAATCACTCGTACCAGCATTTTTCTTGTGCTTTGCTATTTAAGGTGAGTTTACAGCCCTACTTTCATTGTCCTCTTTTAGGGAAGAGAAAAATATTCTTTTAAATGTTATTTCATTAGATCAGTATTACTATATTATCGCTTGTTTACTAGTGTTGTACCATTTTAAGTCCTCACTTTCGAACTGTTAATTTATGTTTTTAGCGATGTAATTCTAAGTAGATCTACTGGGTTTGACAAATACCACCCGGGCTAGTCGTGCTAGCACAACTGCATGCCAAACGAGTGTTTAATTGACCTAATTTTTGTTGTTGTGGTCCGGTAACCACAGCCGAGGCATACATACATTTGTTAGCTTTGGTTGCGAACTTCAAACACTAAGTAACGTGATATGTAGACTAGCTATCTACTTGATATACTTTGTTTATTAGATCTATTTTTTTGATATATTATTGTTTACTTAAACCTGTGAACTCACCAACCTTATGTTGACACTTTAACATGTTTCTCTCAGGTTCTTAAGGTATGCACGGCTAGGAGCATTTCATCACTTCATGCATTACTGGTTAAATCACAAAACAGGTAAACATTGTTTTCTGTAAATTTACATTTGTTTAGGTTGTGTATTTTTTGTGCTATTTGAAAATATAATTAAGAACTGATTTCGCTTCCACAAATGTTTTCTTGAAACTTATTATTAAACTAGGTTTTGGTTTTATCTGATAACATTAATGCTATGTTTTGTAATTAGTGTCATTTGGTGTAACTATCCACTGAGATCCTTGTAGGTCGCGCGCCTAACGGTAAAACTTCGTTTGTGAAAATTGTGGGTGTGACATAAATGATGATGATGGTGGTGGTTAGGGGATGGTGATTATGATGACAATTTATGATGGTAATAACTAATAATAATAATAATAATAATCCTTTAGGGGTTATAAGAGAATAATACCCTCATGTGTAGTGAACATGATGACTTAACAGAAAAATTTAACGTCACGTAATCCGTAAGAACTTTTGCAAAAAGAATAAATAGTGTAATTTTTTTTAAAAATTAGACCTATTCCATAATTTAACTTATTATAAAGGACAAAATTTATAATTTACTCTTAAAATTATAATTTACTCCTAAATTTATGATTAGGTATGTTATACTATACATACCTTAAAAGACTTAAAGTTTACGTACAAGGTAGTTTATACATAATTTTAGGACAAAAAAATTCTAAACCTTGAATTCCTCATGTTTAACTATAGGGATACTTTTACACCTTACTGTTATCTATTTGATTTTTTGACACACTCATTAATTTTTTGTTTTTGTTTTATAACTTTCTAAATTTTATTAATTATGAAATTTCGATTATACCATTATAAATTCTTGTTATTATTTATATTTCGGTATAAAATTCATTCAAAACGAAGTTTTGCGTCATAATATACAAGTCACCAACAAACAAACGTACAAGCTGTCAATATTGATTCAACGTTTTGGCTTTTTTATAGTTTCCTCTTCTTTTTTTACAATATTTAAAATATGATGCATATAAAATCTAAATTTGTATACGTTAACTTTATTAAAAAAAATCCCATTAGTTTTGAATGTTATTAATATCGTCTATTGCAGGACCGGTGAAGAGTATGCACTTACACATACAACAAAACAATGAGGAGAGTTGCTTAGAACACTTAACAGATCAAATAGGGAACTGGTTAACTTGTTAATGAAAGATGCTAAGAACACAAGTAAAAGTGAGACAGAACAAGATTGCGAAAACACAAGTATTTGGTTTTCAAGAATGTTGTATATTGCTTCTCAAGTTCTATTACAAGTTACAAAGCATCGATAGAAAGTTACAAGTACTTGAGATACTTTATACTACATCCTAAAGCTGGCCATACTTTGAAGGCCAGCTGGATACAATTGACTAGACAACTAGAAAATCAAATGTAGAGTCAAAAGGCAGATCTGCCTTTTGACTTGTGACTATGACATGCCATAGCTCACATCCTAATATATTACAAAAATAATAAAAGTATATAAAGTAGAAAGCATGGACTCAAGACCTCAATGTACAGTTACCAAAAGCATGGACCTTTCACCAACTCATGTAACTTGGTGACTTTACAGAGTTGCAGGTGGTACAGCTTTATGGTAAAATACATCAGATAAAGGCATATCTCTAAAAGTCTTCGGAAGAAATTTGTCTTCACTCTTTGGCTTCGGAAGACTTTGTCTTTGAAGATGTAAGGCCCCGTTCCCGGGACGCTTACAGTTGGTCATTCATCGCGCATAAACATATAATTACATTTGTCTCATAAAAATATTGCAGCGGAAACATTCAAAAATGACATCTCATTTCATTATAAACACTTTTGCCCAATAATACATCATTATCCGATTACAAAATACATGTTTGCATTATAACACAAAAGCTTTATAAATGGATGCCATCCCAAAAGAGCTGAGTAGCCTCGCGGTGCCATCCTCAGCAAACATTACCTGCCAACTGGAAAACATATAAAAAGTCAGCGTTGCTGAGTGAGTTCTAGTTTTATAATAAAACATACTTTACTTTCATTTAAAACCATTCGTTACTTTTGCATGATCACACATCATACGTACACATAGATAACATCTTTATTATCTCGTTCATTCATTCATTCATTCGTTCCATATAACTTTACTTGCGCATCGGATATCATCCGTACCAATACCATGTGCTACACCCCGATCAGTCTTAGCTACTGGGCCGAAGTTAATAATTAAACAGCTGAGCGTATGCCACAGTACTAGGGGTAAGCGCAGAGGTTCTACATTAATGGTCGATCACAAAGAAGGACCCGTTATCCGATGCATGCAAGACATTTCATTTCTTTACGCTTTACGTTACATAATACTTCATTTCATTCATTATCATAACACGTTAAGCCATATGAAAGATAAACATACATCATACTAAGGAACATTAACATGCATCAACATCACGTCATACAGGGCAACATCACACATACATAACATGCATCATGCATAAACATGCAACATCATCATTTCTATGCCCTACATGCTTTCTAAGGCCATAACAGTTACCTTACATGCTCTTACGGGAACCTTTACGTCAAAACTTACATCTGTACTTTCCCCCAAAATCCAGAAGTCTAACCACACTTTCCTTCGGGTGCAACAGCCCTATTCGTGCGTATGGACACCCTTCAGTCGCATGGCGTCCATGCGACTGAACATCATGCGATTGGACTCATGCGGATGAACATCTATGCGAATGGACATCCAGACGTGCGTATGGACCTCATGCGGATGGAACTAATGCAAATGAGCACCTATGCGACTGACCTCTTGCGAATGGACTCATACGATTAAGCACCTATGCGACTGGACCCTCAGTCGTATGACTCCCTATGCGACTGGACTCCCAATCGTGTGAATGAAACCTTAGTCGTGCGATTGAACCCCCAATCGTGCGAATGAATCCCAATCGTGCGAATGACCCTCAATCGCCTCTCAATCGGCCGTATGGCCTTCATTCGGTCGCATAGCCATAGCTGATGCAGAATGGAGTTCATCCCGAACCCAATCTGCCATTTTCGGCCTCCAAGCTCATCCAAACCCATTCTAAGCCTAAATTAACCATCCTAGACCTTAGGAATGCATACCACAACACCATACAAGCACACACAAGCCCGGAAACATACACGAAACGCATCACACACATCACACCCAAATGGGTCAAACACATACTCACACAAAAACGGGTTTTAATGTTCTCCAGCCCCAAAATCGGTTGAAAACAAGTAAAAGTGGGGTCCTAGAACTCACACAAACGAGCACAACGACAAGGGCTTCGATTTGGCTTGCTACACAACGAGTTTGGCCACCCGAATCACCCGAACCGACCCTTTTTCCTCTCTTCTTCTTCTTTCTCTCTTCTCCTCTCTATAGATGGCTGATTATTTGAGTGTGGGGGAGAGGGTAAGGGCTGCCCTCTCCCTTAAATACTCCCACTCACCCGTCTTTCTTTGTTGGCGAGTTTGGTCCCTCGACTTTGGACTTTATTTCTTTCTCTTTCTTCGTCGGCTTCAAAATAATAAATATCCGGGTGTTACAAGTCCACCCCCCTTAAATAGGTTTCGTCCCTGAAACCTGTTATTCTTCGAACAAACGTGGATAATGCTGTCTCATTTCTTCCTCAGTCTCTCACGTTGACTCGGATCCCTTCCTGTGCTTCCACTGTACACGCACAAGAGGAACCACTTTATTCCTCAGCCTTTTCTCTTTCCGATCGATGATTGCCACTGGTTGCTCCACATAATTGAGCCGTTCGTCTACTTCGATATCCTCCAGTGGAACAATCATATCTTCATCAGCTAAGCACTTCCTTAAATGAGAAACATGGAATGTCGGGTCAATTCCACTTAACTCATCCGGTAATTCTAGTCTATAGGCCACCTCTCCTACTCGAGCAATGATTCGGAAAGGACCTATATACCTTGGGCTCAATTTGCCCCGCTTTCGAAAGCGAATAATACCCTTCCAAGGTGAGACCTTCAACATAACCCGGTCACCCACCTGGAACTCAATCGGCCTGCGTCGTTTATCAGCATACGACTTCTGTCTATCTTTGGCTGCCTTCATGAAGGCTTTAATCTTCTCAAGCTTCTCAGTCGTAGCCTCGATTACCTCGACGCTCCCCAATTCCTTCTGACCAATATCACCCCAACAAACGGGTGTTCTACATCACCTACCGTATAGCATCTCATATGGAGGCATGCCAATGCTGGCATGATAGCTGTTGTTGTATGAGAATTCGGCTAACGGTAGGTGGTCATCCCAACTCCCACCAAAATCAATCACACATGCCCGAAGCATGTCTTCCAGTGTCTGAATGGTCTTTTCTGACTGACCATCAGTCTGGGGATGATAAGCCGTGCTAATATGTGACCTCGTCCCCATAGCGTCGTGGAATTTCTTCCAAAATTTAGATGTAAACCGAGTGTCGCGATCCGACACAATAGACACAGGCACACCATGACGAGTTACAATTTCCCTGATGAACAGATCAGCCAACCTCTCAGATGAATATGTCTCGCGGATTGGTAGGAAGTGAGCACTCTTCGTCAAACGGTCAACTATCACCCGTATGGCATCGTACCCTTTTGGGGTACGCGGCAGCTTTGTAATGAAATCCATGGTGATGTGCTCCCACTTCAATTCCGGTATATCCAAAGGTTGTATCTTCCCATACGGCTTTTGCTGCTCGGCCTTCACCCGTAAGCAAGTAAGACACTTACTCACATACTCCACCACATCGCGCTTCATACTCGGCCACCAATAATCTTTCTTCATATCATGTTTCATTTTCGTGGCACCATGATGAATGGAGTACCGAGTCTTGTGAGCTTCATCCGATATCTTCACCCGTAGATCCCCAAAACGGGGAATCCACACACGACCGAATCGTGTTCTAACACCGAGTGTGTTTTCACCCAACTCCGCGGCCAGACCTCTCATTCTTTCAGAGTTAAGATGATCTTCTTTCAATGCCTCATCTTCAAACTCTTTGACCTGCTTCATCACATCCGAGGTCATAATCAACTGGTATGCTTTCACCCGAATCGGCTCGGGCCTTTCTTTCCGGCTAAGGGCATCAGCCACCACATTGGCCTTGCCCGGATGGTAGTGGATCTCGCAATCATAGTCCTTTATAAGTTCCAACCACCATCTCTGCCTCATGTTCAGATCCTTCTGCTCGAAGAAGTACTTCAGACTCTTGTGGTCAGTGAATATGGTGCACTTCGTCCCGTAAAGATAGTGCCTCCAAATCTTTAACGCAAAGACCACGGCTGCCAGCTCCAAGTCATGAGTAGGATAATTGACCTCATGAACCTTCAACTGTCGGGATGCATGTAAGGATTCCTGAAGTCTGATGCAACCCAAAACATCCTAAGTGTCTCCGCAACATGCACTAAGTACTGAAGTGAAGAATGCTTTGGAAGTTTTACACAATGCATTAGAAAATACTCTAAGTGTAAAATCTTCCGAAGCCAAGACCAATATCTTCCGAAGCCAAACATGAAGTCTTCCGAAGCCTCAGAGACAAAGTCTTCCGAAGCTTCAACCTATGAAGACAGATTTCTTCCGAAGACTTTTAGTACACATGCTTTATCTGATGTACTATTCCATAAAGCACCTTTTCCGCTGCATCTCTGTAAAGTCACCAACTTACATGAGTTGGTGAAAAGGGCCTTGCTTTTGGTAACTGTACATTGAGGTCTTGAGTCTGTAACTTTCCACTTTATGTACTTTATCCTTTTTGTAATGTATAAGGATGTGAGTTATGGCATGTCATAGTCACAAGGTCAAAAGGCAGATATGCCTTTTGATCCTACAATTGATTTTGTTAGTGTCTAGTCAATTGTATCCAGCTGGCTTTCAAAGTATAGCCGGCTGTAGGTTGTAGTATAAGTATTTCAAGTTCTTGTATCTTTCTTTATGCTTTGTAACACTTGTAAAAGAACTTGAGAAAGCAATATACTGCCTCCTTGAAACCCATACTCTCTTGTTCTGTCTCTTGCTTTACTTGTGTTCTTTGTATCACTTTGGTTACCCAGTTCACTGTTTGATTAAAGTTTAGTTAATCTCCTCATTGTGTTGTTGTGTTGTAATTGTGTTTAAGCCCTTAAACGGTCCTGCAATGCATAGGCTATAACCTTTCCTCTTTGCATTAACACGCCCAACCCCGAGTAGGAAGCATCAGAATAAACCACCAGATCTTCACTTCCATCGGGTAAGGACAGAACTGTAGCTTGAGTCAACCTCGCCTTCAGTTCCTCGAACGCCTTCTCTTGAGCTTGACCCCATACAAACTTCACATCTTTTCGGGTCAACTTAGTTAGTGGTGAAGCGATTCTGGAAAAGTCTTGGATGAATCTTCTGTAGTAGCCCGCCAAACCCAAGAAGCTACGAATCTCGGATGGCTTCTTTGGTGGCTTCCACTGCATGACCGCCTCCACCTTTGTTGGGTCCACCATAATCCCGTCAGGATTTACCACATGACCCAAGAACTGAACCTCGCGCAACCAGAACGCGTACTTGGAGAACTTGGCGTACAACTTCTCCCTTCTCAACGTCTCTAGAACTTCCCGAATGTGACCGGCATGCTCTACCTCGCTCCTCGAGTAAATCAGGATATCATCAATAAACACGATCACTGATTTATCCAACATCGGCCGACACACTCGATTCATCAGATCCATAAAAGCAGCTGGCGCATTGGTCAAACCAAAAGACATGACGAGGAACTCGTAGTGACCATAGCGCGTACGGAAAGCTGTTTTAGGAATATCTTGCTCCTTCACCTTCAACTGATGGTAACCAGATCGAAGATCTATCCTTGAAAACCAACTGGCACCCTGAAGCTAATCGAACAAATCATCTATCCTCGGTAAGGGGTATCGGTTCTTCACCGTCAACTTGTTCAGCTCGCGGTAGTCGATGCACATCCTCATACTACCGTCCTTCTTCTTTACGAACAGGACCGGAGCACCCCAAGGAGAGATACTCGGTCTAATGAACCCCTTATCAAGCAGCTCTTGCAACTGTTCCATCAATTCCTTCATTTCCGTCGGAGCCAACCGATACGGTGCCTTGGCGACAGGTTGGGCACCCGGTATCAGATCAATCTGAAATTCAATCTCTCTGTCAGGTGGCACTCCTGATAAGTCTTATGGGAACACGTCTGGAAAATCACACACAACCGGTACATCAGCTATTTGTGGTGTTGGCGTATCCACATCCTTTACATAGGCCAAGTAGGCACTACATCCACGCCTCGTACACTTTCCCGCCACCGCCATCGAGATCACCTTCGGAATCGTAGTAACCCGATCACCATAAACCGTCACTGAACTACCGTCAGGCGCCGACAACTGAATCATCTTCTTGCGACACACAATGTTCGCCTCGAAGTCCGCTAACCAATCCATCCCAAGAACCAAATCAAAACCACCTAAGGCCATCACGAATGGTCTAACAGGAAACTTATGACCCTCAAGTTCCACATCACAGTTCTCTATCATCTCAGAAATCCTGGTAGACTTACCTATGGCAGTTTCTACATCAAAGGGCGCATCAACTCGTCTACTACTAACAGGCAGCTTAGCACAGAAAGCAGCAGAAATAAAACTCTTACTAGCACCCGAATCAAATAACACAGAAGCTAAAGTTTGGTTCACTAGAAACGTACCGGACACAACATCAGGGTCCGTCCTAGCTTCCTCCTGTGTCATGGTGAATGCGCTGGTGCTCGCCCTCGGTCCATCACCTCCCGTCCTCTTCGCCCCGGAACCCTCAGCCCTCGGCTTCTTACAATCCCTGCTCATATGACCAGTTTCCCCACAGTTAAAACATTTGCCCGACAGGCAATCCTTTGCCATATGCCCTGTCTTCCCACACTTGAAGCACACATTCGATCCCATCCTACATTCTCCCGCATGCTCCTTTCCACACTTGCCACACCTCCTCGATCCCGCTCCCGGTGTGGCCACGCGACGGTCATCCACCCGTGCCTTTTTGTTACCCGTCGAGGCATCACCCCGACCAAACCTTCTCCCATTCCAGTTCCGATCACCACCACCCCTCTTATTTGCTTCGGTCACCACCACTTCCCTCTCATCATATAGTCTTCCGGCCAAATCGACCGCCGACCTAAACGTACTTGGCCGGGCGGCGATCATATGCCGGAGAACATCCACCGGTAAGCCCTGAATGTACCTCTTGATCTTCCAAGACAGAGGCGTCACCTGGTCCGGCACCAACCGTGCCATCTCATTGAAATTGGTAGTGTATTGCTGATGTGTCATGGATCCTGCCTCCAGCTGCAGGAACTCCCTCTCTATCTTATCCATCTCCCTGTGAGGACAGAATTCCTCAATCACCATCTTCTTTAGTTCGGGCCATCTCATTCTCCCGATTGCCCGGTTACCCTCAGCTTGGACAATGTTGTCCCACCAGCATAGTGCCGAGTCCACAAATGAATGAGTGACAAACTTTACCTTCTGATCTTTCCGGCACTCGCTGATGTCGAGAACAGCCTCCATCTCTCTCACCCATCGGTGAGCAGCGGCAGCATTGCCATTACCGTCAAAAGTAGGGGGCTTGCATCACATAAACACCCCATAGTTACAGCCTCGTGCCACCTCTCGCACAGGCTCATCTTCCTTTTCCTCGTCTTCATTATCAGAGAAAATCGTTTCAGGCTCTGGTTGCTCTCGTTCCCCCGAAGACCTGTTTCTCTCCTTTCTTTCTCCTTCTTTCACCGCCTTAATGACTTCGGTCACCACAGACAGTAAGATTGTCTGCATGACCTGGTGTACTTCTTCAACAACAGCCTCCTTTACCGAGGCCCTCAGGTTTGCACTCTCATCCCCAGCTTCAGGATGAGGAGTCTGTGGTTCCTCAGGAACCACCTTCTCGACCCTTGGTCTTCCTCTCTTGGGTCGCGGCTCAACATCAGGCCCGCCACGGCCTCCACCCCTAGAAGCTTTAGAAGATCTCCCTCCAGCCATTCTCTAACTCACACTGAAAGATTCAAACAAAGGAAACAACTCAGTTTATGTCAAGTATAGTAAGTCCCTAATTACAGTGGCCAGTTATGATTAGCCACTTACTTTACTCTTCATACCCCAAGTATTACCTGTCCTGACTACATCAGTATTTAAATCTACATACAACACATAACCACATACCATGCGCACGTAAAACCGGTTACTTTAAGAAAATACCTGATGGCACGCAGCTACTCAGATTGGCATCCCATTCCCTTTCCGTCCCATTTTCAATTTAAGTTAAGGTTTATTTTGAAAACTTACCCATTTCACTTAAACTTTGGCTCTGATACCAACTTGTAAGGCCCCGTTCCCGGGACGCTTACAGTTGGTCATTCATCGTGCATAAAACATATAATTACATTTGTCTCATAAAAATATTGCAGCGGAAACATTCAAAAATGACATCTCATTTCATTATAAACACTTTTTCCCAATAATACATCATTATCCGATTACAAAATACATGTTTGCGTTATAACACAAAAGCTTTATAAATGGATGCCATCCCAAAAGAGCTGAGTAGCCTCGCGGTGCCATCCTCAGCAAACATTACCTGCCAACTGGAAAACATATAAAAAGTCAGCGTTGCTGAGTGAGTTCTAGTTTTATAATAAAACATACTTTACTTTCATTTAAAACCATTCGTTACTTTTGCATGATCACACATCATACGTACACATAGATAACATCTTTATTATCTCGTTCATTCATTTATTCATTCGTTCCATATAACTTTACTTGCGCATCGGATATCATCCGTACCAATACCATGTGCTACACCCCGATCAGTCTTAGCTATTGGGCCGAAGTCAATAATTGAACAGCTGAGCGTATGCCACAGTACTAGGGGTAAGCGGTAGAGGTTCTACATTAATGGTCGATCACAAAGAAGGACCCATTATCCGATGCATGCAAGACTTTTCATTTCTTTCCACTTTACGTTACATAATACTTCATTTCATTCATTATCATAACACGTTAAGCCATAGGAATGATAAACATACATCATACTAAGGAAAATTAACATGCATCAACATCACGTCATACAAGGCAACATCACACATACATAACATGCATCATGCATAAACATGCAACATCATTATTTCTATGCCCTACATGCTTTCTAAGGCCATAACAGTTACCTTACATGCTCTTACGGGAACCTTTACGTCAAAACTTACATCTGTACTTTCCCCCAAAAGCCAGAAGTCTAACCACACTTTCCTTCGGGTGCAACAGCCCTATTCGTGCGTATGGACACCCTTCAGTCGCATGGCCTCCATGCGACTGAACATCATGCGATTGGACTCATGCGGATGAACATCTATGCGAATGGACATCCAGTCGTGCGTATGGATCTCATACGGATGGAACTAATGCGAATGAGCACCTATGCGACTGACCTCATGTGAATGGACTCATGCGACTAAGCACCTATGCGACTGGACCCTTAGTCGTATGACTCCCCATGCGACTGGACTCCCAATCGTGCGAATGAAACCTTAGTCGTGCGATTGAACCCTCAATCGTGCGAATGACTCCCAATCGTGCGAATGACCCTCAATCGCCTCTCAATCGGCCGTATGGCCTTCATTCGGTCGCATACCCCTAGCTGATGCAGAATGGAGTTCATCCCGAACCCAATCTGCCATTTTCGACCTCCAAGCTCATCCAAACCCATTCTAAGCCTAAATTAACCATCCTAGACCTTAGGAATGCATACCACAACACCATACAAGCACACACAAGCCCGGAAACATACACGAAACGCATCACACACATCACACCCAAATGGGTCAAACACATACTCACACAAAAACGGGTTTTTAATGTTCTCCAGCCCTAAAATCGGTTGAAACAAGTAAAAGTGGGGTCCTAAAACTCACACATACGAGCACAACGACAAGGGCTTCGATTTGGCTTGCTACACAACGAGTTTGGCCACCCGAATCACCCGAACCGACCCTTTTTCCTCTCTTCTTCTTCTTTCTCTCTTCTCCTCTCTATAGATGGCTGATTATTTGAGTGTGGGGGAGAGGGTAAGGGCTGCCCTCTCCCTTAAATACTCCCACTCACCCGTCTTTCTTTCGTTGGCGAGTTTGGTCCCTCGACTTTGGACTTTATTTCTTTTTCTTCCTTCGTCGGCTTCAAAATAATAAATATCCGGGTGTTACAGAAGATTCGGAAGACTTCACTTTTGGCTTCGGAAGATATTGGTCTTGGCTTCGGAAGATTTTACACTTATAATATTTCTAGTGCATTGTGTAAAACTTCCGAAGCATTTCTACTTCAGTTCTTTAGTGCATATGCTTGCAGAGAGACTTTGGATGTTTTGGCTGCATCAGACTTATAGGAATCCTTACAAAATCCCCCTAGGCTGATGCTACCAAAACATTTAGAAGATCTTCAGATGTTTGTAGTCTTCAGCACAATGATGACCATACCCTTCTTCATTAGATGGTCAGGATCATTCAGACTCTCATAATATCTTCTCATCTCAAAGATCATGCAGAGGTAAGTTGATTATGTCTTGCCATGTATAGACATTCTCAACACCTTGATCTCTGATCACATGCCATCTCTCTGGATTAATAGTGAAGGTCTAGGATAAGATGGGTGTCTTAGCTGCAAGATGATCCACTTGAATTGGAGTTGATTGAGCTGCCTCTTCATGCACTTCCTCAGGTTGATCTGACTCAGCCTGAGGTGTAGAGGTGGATGATTCAGCCTTCTTCTTAGACTTTGGTTTAGAAGCCATCCTCTTCTTCCTTTTAGAAGACTTTAACTGAGAAGACTGGTCTGCAGCACCTTGTTGATCATCCTTATCTTTCTCAGTTGGGTGTTCCTCCCTCACAGGTTCAGAAGGAGAGGGAGTTTGACCCTGCTGTGGATCAAAAGATAAAGCTTGCTGAGGCTCAGCAGGAGGTCCAGGTTGTGTTGTCTCATGTTGTTCAACCTTAACCTCCACTTCAGGTGGGATTTGACTTGGAGGACAGTATAAGTCAATCAGCTCTCAACTCTTGATCTTTTCCTTGATTACCCTGATATGCTCATCCATTGTGGATAGAGACATAGGGCCAAGTCTCCTTCCGGAGATTCCATACAACTTCAAGAAGCTCATCATCCTTTGTCTGTCATCAGACTTTTTCATACTCTTTTGGATGATAGCTCTTGACTTTGCAGCATCTTCCCTCATCTTTCTCTTTGTTGCCTTTTGTTCTTTGAGCACTTGAAGTTCAAGCTGTTTGAGATACTAACTCAATGTACTCAAAAAACAAGGGAAGAAGTGCAGATGTCTGGTAGAGACCTGTGGCACTCAGGTAGTTGATCATGTTTTGCCTATTTGTTTCCTTGTCTACCTGAGGTTCTTGTGTAGCAGCCACATCCTCTTGCACAGGACTTTCCTGAACTGGGGAGAGAGTTGGAGCATGCTTGTATAATCTTTTTTGTCTCTTCTCTTCTTTGAATTGGAGAAGTAATCTTGCATCCTCTTTTTCCTTCATCTCTCTTGACACTTCCATGTCAGCCAGTTCATTTAATTGCTCTAAGGGGAGAGATATAATCTCATCTATGTCATAGTTCCTGGTCTGCAGGTAAGTAATCCTGACTGCCCTCAACTCATCTTCTTGAGTGTTTGGTCTGGGGGCAGCCCTGATTGTAGCTTGTATAAATCCTGAAGACCCAGAGGAACTTTCTCCCCTTAGCTTCCTCTTCCTCTCTCTCTCCTCCTCCTTAATCTCCTCAGGAGTCAAGATCATTTTCCCTTTGTCACCCACAGACCTTTGTGACCCAGGGTGGACAGAGATTTGGCCTTCATTGCTTGGTGTAGCATCCAAGCTCTGGCCAGAGAGAGGTTGTGAGACACCTTCACTAGCAAATGTTTCACTGAGGGAATGAATTTCTGAAGCAGTTGTTGGTGTGACAGGGCTCTCAGGCTCTATCACTGGGCCTTCAGCCAAGGTTTTCCCGAGGCTAATATCAGGGTCTACCTCAGCATCCAGTTGACCAATGATATTACCTGATTGCCTTTGTCTCCTTTTAAGGCTAAACTCTTCAGTAATTCTGTCTTGAATCCTGAGTGCTAACCTGTCAGCTTGTCTTGATTTGCTTGGGTTGACAAGTGGCATGTTTATCAGTTCAAGACCTTCATAGTAGTCCAAAGTCTGAAAATTGAACACTTCTTGCTGCCCTTGAACTCTGTGAAGAATGAGGGCTCTTCTATCAGCATCATACCTCCACCCAATAATGTAGTTTGAAGTTCCTTGAGGTGGAGATGACACAGCCCTTAGAATGCCTTCCTCAAAGAGACTCCTAATGACAGAGTAAATTACGTCCACATTAATGTGAACTTGAGGAAGTTGCTGAGTATGCATAGTTGCAAGTGAGGATGGTGAATCCTCAATGTCCATACTCCCTGAAGAACTCCCAGGTTTTGTGACTGTATTGACTTTCTCCCCCTTTTTGGTAGCATCACCCTCTTGCATAGGTGAGCTAGAGGTTAGGTCAACCACATTCACAGGTTCTTGTGTTTCTGGTTGAGCTCTTCTTAAAGGTCTCCCATCTAGTTTTTCCTTGAGATAAGATATCTCAAGTTGCTGATCGTTGACCCTATTATGCAAGGTAGTCACCTGAGATTCAAGGTGACTAACCTTAGAGACTAAACAGGAGCATGTTTTTGACAGTTTTTGCACCTTTAGTCTCAGATTCCCCTCTTCTTCATTATAAGAATCATTGGGGGATGAGATGATTGGACCAAAGTCCTCTCTCTCACCACCAGCTTCAGGTTCTTGGCTGCTGGATTTCCTCTGCACATTGACATCCTCAGTTGAGGTTTCAATGGGCTGAGTTGCCATGGTTGAGGTCTTAATGATGTAATCACTTGCAGAAGTGAGAGCTTCTTCCATATGGATATCCTGAACAGGTTCAGAAGTATCCACCTCAGTTATGGGTGACTGATGTGGGCTAGATAAAAGAGACACAGGATTACTCATCTCTCTTTGAGTAGGGGAGGAGTAGAGAGACTCATGGTACCCACTGAAACCTAAGTCTTCATCAGTATAGAATGAGAGGTTGGGAATGGGTTGATTTAAGTCTAATGGCTGGGGATGGTAACTGTCCCCTGAAGGTTGCTCACTTGAGTGTTGAGACTCAGAGTGAAGGCTTAAGACAGTTGGGCTTGTGAGCTCATTAGAGTGAGCATGAGAAACCTCAGCCCTGATTGTTAAAGAGATGGGAGTGGTTTGCTCTTCAGGGGAAGTGGGAGCTCTAGTGTCCACTTTTTCTTGTATGGGTGAGTATATGGGGGCCTGCACAGACTCAATAGCTTGAGCAGGGGTTCATTTGGATTTTCTTTGGTAGGTGAAGATGACTTGGGGCCTTTTTGGTGGTTGAGAGGTAGAAGGTGTGGGTTCAACACTAGCTTGTGTTGCTAGGTTGTCACCTTGAGCAATGAGCTCTAACATTTTTGGGACTAGGGCTGTTTCTACCCCTGAGAAGCCTACAGTTGGCTTCTTCATAATTTTAAAGATGTCGGGCTTCATCTGTCCCAATTTAAGAATATTATCTGTTTCTTCAACTGTGAACCCAGTTCACAGTTGAGAATGTGTTGAACATATCTAGAAAACATATAATACTATAAGGAGTCCAAGTTAGCAAGCAAATTTGTATAGACAAATTAGGAGTACCTGAACTTGACCCCTTGAACCATTCCATGTACTATGAAGGAGAGATCCTTAGGAATCTGGTCCGACCCTCCATGCTTGTTTGACAAGCTGTGAATAACCACATGAAGCAAGTATTTTCACTGGGATGAGACCTTCCCTTTTCTAAAGATCTTTACAGAGAAATAACCCTCATAACCCATTAGCTCAAAGGAATGATTTACAGCTACCTTTGGAAAGGACAACTCACCTTCTTCATCATCCAGCTGCAAATGGGTATTTATGATGGCCGGAGTGATGAAGATTGTCCTCCCTTGCACTGTGGCAGACAGTGCCTTCTCCCCATCCATAATGACCTCTTGGCAGGTCTTCCAAAATTCAAGCAAATGATCCTCATAGAGAGTAGGATCAATGGTTAGGGAGGTAGAGTAATTTGATAGAGCTAAGAAACGGTAAATCTCTGAGAAACTTTCATCTTTCTCAGAGCTTAACAGAGCAACTTGGTTATGTTGCCTGTGAAGCTGCATGGAGAAATTTGGGTTGTTTCTGATGTTTAGGTTGGACATTTTAGAAGCTTAAGGATGAAAAATATGAAGAACAAAAGGCGGTTTGGCAGAATTTAGGTTTAAGGAAAAGTGTAATTGAGGAAGATAGTGAAAGAGGGGGGAACCGTTGGGCATTTATGTGAAAAGGATTTGAGACAAAGTTAATGAAAGAGGATAAACTTTGAAATCCGGATGTCGGTCCCACCTCTGAAAAGTAGTTTACTTTTGCCCAAAAAGTAGTTTTCTTGGAAGTCGAGACATCTTCCGAAGGTTATTTGCTTCGGAAGTTCTGAAGAAAAACCTTCTGAAGGCAAATTTGGCTACGGAAGAGATTTCAAAGGTTTTTGAGAATTTTGCTTCGGAAGAGAGTTTACACTCAGAGATTTTTAATCTAAGAAGAATAAATATTTCCGAAGGTAAATTGCTTTCGGAAGAAACTTGTTCTTTGAAAACATACAAAGTACATAAGTTGATTTTAAGCTTCGGAAGATATTTCAGAAATTTTTTCTGAAGGTAAAATTACTGAAGCAATTATTTGTTTACTAAGACATAAACTACTTCCGAAGGTAATTTTGAATCTTCCGAAGAGATCAAGATTTTCAAAAATCTAAGAAAAGTCTTTTGAAAAGATTTTTCTTCCATAGAAAACTAGGGCTTATGAAGGTGATATAATAGACAACTTAGGACACACAGGTTTTAGAAATAAATATGATTAAATTTTAAGAAAAGCTATTCAAGGTTAATCATTCCAATAGCTGATACAAGATATTTAAATCTCTGCTCATCAAAAGCTTTGGTGAACATATCAGCATATTGTTCATTTGTGTTAACTTTGACTAGTTTGATTAATCCCTTTTCAAAGTTATCTCTAATCAAATGATACCTAATATTAATATGCTTTGTCCTTGAGTGTTGCACAGGATTCTCTGTGATGGAGATAGCACTATTGTTGTCTATGTGGATGGGAGTCTCTTTAAAGTTAAATCCATAGTCCAGCATCTGATTTTGAACCCAAAGCACTTGAGCACAACAACTTGCAGCAGCAATGTATTCAGCCTCAGCAGTTGATGCAGACACACATGATTGTTTCTTGCATTGCCAAGAGACTACTCTTCCACCAAGAAATTGACATCCCCCTGATGTAGACTTTGCAGTCATGTTGCAACCACCATAGTCACTATCTGTATAAGCATATAGATTAAAGTCAGAATTCTTTGGATACCAAAGGCCAAGTGATGGAGCACCTTTGAGATATCTTAAAATTCTTTTGATAGTGACCAGATGTGACATCTTGGGGTTGGCTTGATATCTTGCACAAATACATGTAGCAAACATGATATCTGGCCTGCTAGCTGTGTGGTACATAAGAGACCCAATCATTGCCCTATAAAGGTGTTCATCAACACACTCCCCCTCAAGATCAGGTCCAAGGAAGTGATTTCTGGCTATGGGTGTCTTAGCAACCTTACAATCAGTCATGTTAAACCTTTTAAGTATGTCTTGTACATACTTTGACTGACTTATGAAGATGCCATTGTCAACTTGCTTCACTTGAATTCCTAGAAAGAAATTGAGTTCCCCCATGGCACTCATTTCAAACCTGTCCTTCATCAGCTTCTCAAAGTCTCTGTAGAGCTTTGGATTAGTTGAACCAAAGATAATCTCATCTACATATACTTGAACTAGCATTATGTCATTTCCTGTTCCTTTGATGAAGAGAGTTCCATCTATAGTACCTCTTTTTTAGCCATGTTGACAGAGATACTGAGATAGAGTCTCATACCACTTTCTTGGTGCTTGGTGCAGCCCATATAGAGCTTTATCAAGCCTGCAGACATAACCAGGATGATCAGGATCTGCAAACCCAGGTGGTTGTCTGACATATACCTCTTCATCAATCACCCCATAAAGAAAAGCACACTTGACATCAAGTTGGTAGACCTTGAAATTCTTGGATGCAGCAAAAGCTAGGAATATTCTAACAGCTTCAAGTCTTGCCACAGGAGCAAAAACATTTGTATAGTCAATTTCTTCTTCTCAAGTATATCCTTGAACAACTAGTCTTGCCTTGTTTTTGATGACAAGTCCTCTATCATCCTTCTTGTTCCTAAAAACCCATTTGGTTCCTATGATAGTCTTCCCTTGAGGAAGAGGACATAGGTTCCAAACCTTTTGCCTTTTGAATTGAAGCAGCTCCTCTTGCATAGCTTCAACCCAACTTCCATCCTTTAAAGCCTCATCAATTTTCTTTGGCTCTATCTGGGACAAGAAACAAGAGTGAAGACAAACATTTGCTTCATGGGTTTGTCCTCTTGTTCTCACCCCTGAATCAACATCTCCAATAATGTTTGTGGTAGGATGAGACTTGTGGATCCTTAGCTGAGGGATCACAGCAAGTTGCAGGAATAGTTACCAGTGGAGCTGAAGATGTGTAACCTGAGGGTCTTCTTAGCTCAAATCTTGGGTCAGGATCACCTATTGGTAATATATCTGTAGATCCTGAAACATTCTCACAAGATTTGTTAAAACAGTTGGTAACTAAATCAAGATCAAATAGCCAATCTGGACCAGAACCTTTCACACTGAAGTGTGCTCATTGAAAGTCACATTGGCTGACTCTTTAACTACTATAGTTCTGAGATTGTATACTCTATAAGCCTTAGCTTGAGAAAAGAATCCAATAAAGTGTCCATCATCTGATTTCTCAGCAAACTTGGCAATTTGATCCTTGGTATTCAAGATGGTGCAAGGACATCCAAATGACCTGAGAAAACCAATGAAGAGTTTTCTCTTGTGCCAAAGTTCATAAGTAGTCTTACCATGTGTCTTAACCACTAAAACTCTGTTTTGCACATAGCAAGCAGTGTTTACTGTCTCTGCCCAGAAGGTGATGGGCAGTTTAGAGTCAGACAACATAGATCTTGCAGCTTCAATTAGTGTCCTGTTTCTCCTCTCAGCAACACTATTTTGCTGAGGAGTCCTGGGAGCACTATATTGTCTTGTAATACCTTTTTCATCACAAAATGTATCAAGGATTTGATTCTTGAATTCAGTTCCTTGATCACATCTTATGGTTTTGACCTTGTGATCACATTGATTCTCAATCTTTAAGATGAAATTCTTCAGAATCTTAGGAGTCTCATCCTTATTTCTAAGAAAGAAGACCCAAGTGAATTTTGTAAAATCATCTGTGATTACCAAACAATAAAAGGTCCTTCCTAGACTCATTACACTGGTGGGGCCATAGAGATCCATATGTAATAAGTGTAGGGGATTAATGATGGATTTTCTTTCCTTTGGCTTGTGAGATACCTTGTGTTGCTTCCCTTTTAGGCATGCAACATAGTGGTCAACACTTGTAAACTCTTTCTTTGGTATTCCAGTTACCAAATCATTCTTAATTAATTTATTCATGTTTTTAAAGTTTACATGGCACATTCTTTTATGCCAGAGGAAAGATTCATTATTATTTTCTTTAGATAGAAAGCAGGAAATTTCTCCTAAGGGAGAAGTTTCTTGCAAGTCCATCTTTTACATGTTTCCTTTCCTGGGGGCTCTGAGCAAGATGTGCTCATGAGGAATGACCACCCCGGGCCTGAGAACAATGCACTCATGCTCAGTAAAGAGCATGTTATGACTCCGACACAAAATTAGGATACACTCAGAAGATTGTACCCAAGCTCCTTGATAAAGTTTACCTTCTCAATGTTGAGCTTACCATTTGTGACCTTGCCCCTTCCAGTAATGTAACCTCCTACATCTCCTCCAAAAGCAACTGGTCCTCCATCAATTCTTTCAAACTTTTGGAGTAGTGACCTATTGCCTGTCATGTGCCTCGAAAAGCCACTATCAATGATCCATACATTTCTGTTTGTCTTGAGTTGTTCCTGCACAAAAGAGATGATTAGTTACATTTGGAAACCCAAGCCTCATTGGTCTTGGGCTTACCAAAAGAAGTTGAAGACAATGCAACAGTAATTGATCCTATAGTCATGCTAGAGGGATCATTTGCTGATGTTGATGAAGAACTTTCAGACGCTTGGTCTTTCTTTGACTTCCATACCACCTTTGAAAGCTTAGACCTGACCTTCAATGCTTCAGAAGTTTTGATGACTTCGGAAGTTTTAATGACTAGCCCTTCGGAAGATCTTGCTTTTACTGCAGCAGGCTTCAGTGCTTCGGAAGTATTCCTTTCTTCCGAGACCAAATTTTCTTCCGAAGGCAAGTTTCCGCATGTCTTCTTCTTCATTTTGGAGCTTCCGAACGAAACAAATTTTCCTTCCGAAGCTTGCTTCTTTTTCTCCAAACTCTTAGAAGTTTCTTCTTGGTCATGTGGAGAGTACTCCTTGGATTGTAAACACAACTTTTAGCAAGATGAGGGGTACTCCCACACATAAAACAATCCATTTTCTTCCTTCTAGGAGTTCTTCTTTATGAACAAGGATGAACTTGATCACTTTCCTTCTCCATCTTCACCTTTGAAGATGTTGTGGCAATTCTTGTGGGGTTAGAACTACCTTTGGAGCAGGATGGTTCAGGTTGTACAGCAGCAATGCACAACTGATCAGCCTTCTTCTTGATGATGGGATGATTTGGACATGAACTAGAACTCTTGTTGATGGAGTTCAAGTTTGTGTCTTCAGCCTTTACTACTTCAAATCCTGTAGAGATGAAGACTTGTTTCTGTGCAGAATTGAAGGTAACCTTGATCTCTTGACCCTTTTTGGACTTTCTTTTGGCTTTCTTGATCAAGTTCTTTCTTCTTGACTTGGTCATCTCAACAACTTTGCTCTCCTCAAAGGGATGGTGACCCTTTTTTGAATGCTCTTCTTCACTCTTCTCAGAGTCATTCTCCACCATCTCCTCTTCATCCTCTACAGTCACAGGATCTATGAGGGGAAGCTCATCTTCACCAGTTCCACACCTGGGAGATCTTACAGACAAGATTGTGTGTGGAGGAGCTATCTCACAAGATCCTAGTCCCTGCTTATTTTGATAACAAACTTTTGCATGCAAGGATGAGATATTATGTTCTTGAAGGTCTCTTCTTCAAGAACACATTTTTTTGCCTTGGCTTTGCTGATCACAAACTCAGCCTGACATTCAGTTAATTTAGTAATGAGATCTTTGATCTGAGTCCTGTAGTTTGTATGCTCATGTTTAAGAGTTGAAATGGTTTTCTCTAAGTCCTCTATCTTTAGTTTATAATCATTTTCAGCTCTTTTAAAATCAGCTTTTAAAATATTTAAGGACTCAAGGTCAGATCTCATTTCTAAATTATAGGACTTGTATCTATTAACTTTAGCAACGCATTCAGGAGTACAAAGATGTTCCAATACCTTGGCTTCATTGTGGTCAGCCATGAGTGCTTGGTTTGGAGATGTATCTTCTACTTGAAAGCTCTAGTCAAAGCCTCCTTCTTCAACAGCAACTGCAACTTGCTGCTTTGGCTTCTCATTCTGGGGGGCTTTCTCAGTGTAGTTTGGTCTAGTTTGTGCTTGGCCAACATTTGTCCTTGGTGCCTTACACTCTCTTGCAAAGTGTCCCATCTGGTTATAGTTGTAACACTTTACTTTGCTTTTGTCCAGCCCAAACTTTCCACTGGCTGCATTGCTTGGAAACTTTCTCCCTGTCCTCTTGTAGAACTTCTTGGCTCTGTAAGTGAGAAGAGCCATCTGCTGGACTATCTTCATGTAATCTAGATCATCTGGATGGATACAGTCCAAATCTTCAAGAGTAAAGAGAAAGTTGTCTGAAGTTTCATCAGCAGAGACAAAGGCATGAGAAGAACTTGTCTCTTAGAAAGGACTTCCTTGAGTGTAGCTTTTCCTTGGAGTCTCTGGGACAAGGTGATGAAAGGGCCCTTTTGTGAGTTGTCAAGGAAGCATATAAGATGATGCTGTGATTCAATGCTTTCCCTTTCAACCACATGGAGGGCTGAACTTAGTTGATTGCTGGAGTTACCAGATGAGTTTTGCATGTTCATCTCCATCTGGTAGCCACTAAGAATACCATACAACTCTATGAGAGTAAGATTCTTAAGGTTCTCAGTCCTCTTGATAACAACACAATAATGTGTCCATTGTCTAGGAAGAGAGGACATAAACTTCCTTACAATGTCTATGTTCTCAAGAGTTACCTCAACATCCATTAGAGTATCCACAATCTCAACATACCTGAAGTATTGTTGAGTCATGGTTTCACCTGCTTTGAAGGTGAAGTTTTCAAACTGCTACTTCAAGAGATCCTTCTTGTTTTCCTTTGCTTTAGTAGACCCCTCATACATTAGCTTCAGTGCCTCCCATAGTTGCTTGGCAGTTTTGCACTTCTTGAAGCCTCTGTAGATGGAGTTTGGAAGAGCAGTTTAAAGGGTTGTCATGTCTTTTTGATCAATCTCTATTCTCTTTCTATTTGCTTCAGAGTAATCAGCCACAGTCTTAGGAATCATACCACCACCAGTAGCAGAAGTGGTGCTTGGTATGTAAGGTCCTTCAACAACAGAGTCCCACATCCTGGAGTCTTGAGACTTGATGAAGCCTTCCATTCTTTGACACCAAGTATCAAAGTCTTCAGGAGTGATCAGTGGAGACTTTGTCATAGTTTCAGTTTCCATATCGGCTTTGGTTATAGCTGCCATTTGAGTTGTTAAGTATTTTATGTGTGTGAGGGATCTTAAGATGGTGAGATCTTACATCAAGAGCCTGAAATGCTCTGATACCAAATGCAGGACCGGTGAAGAGTGTGCACTTACAACATAACAACACAATGAGGAGAGTTGCTTAGAACACTTAACAGATCAAATAGGGAACTGGTTAACTTGTTAATGAAAGAAGCTAAGAACACAAATAAAAGTGAGACAGAACAAGATTGCAAACAACACAAGTATTTGGTTTTCAACAATGTTGTATATTGCTTCTCAAGTTCTATTACAAGTTACAAATCATCGATAGAAAGTTACAAGTACTTGAGATACTTTATACTACATCCTACAGTCGGCCATACTTTGAAGGCCAGCTGGATACAATTGACTAGACAACTACAAAATCAAATGTAAAGTCAAAAGGCAGATCTGTCTTTTGACTTGTGACTATGACATGCCATAGCTCACATCCTAATATATTACAAAAAGGATAAAAGTACATAAAGTAGAAAACATGGATTCAAGACCTCAATGTATAATTACCAAAAGCATGGACCTTTCACCAACTCATGTAAGTTGGTGACTTTACAGAGTTACAGCGGAAAGATGGTCTAGCTTTATGGTAAAATACATCAGATAAAGGCATATCTCTAAAAGTCTTCGAAAGAAATCTGTCTTCACTCTTTGGCTTTGGAAGACTTTGTCTTTGAAGCTTCGGAAGACTTCACTTTTGGCTTCGGAAGATATTGGTCTTGGCTTCGGAAGATTTTACACTTAGAATATTTCTAGTGCATGGTGTAAAACTTCCGAAGCATTTCTTCTTTAGTTCTTTAGTGCATGCTTGCAGAGAGACTTTGGATGTTTTGGCTGCATCAGACTTATAGGAATCCTTACATCTATTTTGATTTTCTTATAGTGTTATGTATGTTATCACCGCCTCGTTCAACACACAGGTTTGCGACAACGTTTTTATATTAGTTTTTTTTCATGGTTTTACGCCCTCACCGCTATGCAATGTCTCGTCTTTTTTATCTAAGGTTTTGAGCATTATCAGTGACATACATGATTTGTTTTCCCATATAGAGTTATGTATGTTATTAACATCACATTAACATTGTTTCTCAATAACATTTCAACATTAGTTTTTCTTATGGTTTTACGCCCGCAATGTGTGATCTTAATACTAATCTAAAGTAAAAGTAGTTGCTAATTTATATGTTTTACAACTAGGCTAAAGACTCGTGTAACACACGGGTTCAATCTAAAAATATTATTGTTGTTTAAAAAGGTTCATAAGTTATAATGTTAACATATAATACTTTGTACATAAACTTTTATGTATATTTTTTAACATTAGCTACATCTAATATTAGTAGGTTTTCTCTATTAATGCCTCTACGTCTAAATAGTGTATAATATGGAATGAAATGAACTTATAATTAAGAATTTTAAGTAATAGAAAAATTAAATTGAACATGAAAAATAATACTTTAAATTTATAAACATCTAAAAATTTCTTTGTATACAACATTTGATGTTTTGTTGGTGATTTTTTCATCATTATCTAATATTGATAATTTTAATCCATGTCTACTTTTAACTCGAGATAATGCAACATAGAGCTGATCATGTGTGAACACTGGTGTTTTAAAAAAACAAACCAACTTTGGATAGCGATTGTCCTTGGCTCTTGTTTATTGTCGTTCCAAAACAGATTGCTAACGGGAATTGTCTTCTTTGAAATTTAAAGCAATCATTTTGTCTGAACGTGTCAAAGTCAACCGTGGAATAAAAGTGTGATTTCCAGTATTACTTCCAGATATTATTTCAGCTTCTATAACATGATTGCCCAAATCTATTACTTGTAGCCTTGTTCCATTGCACAAACCACTTTTTTATCAATGTTTCTTAACAATATTACTGGAACACCAACTTTTAATATTAACTTATGGTTTCGGAGACCATATACTTTAAGCCCATTAAGAATATCAGGTGAATATAAACTTTCATCAAAGTTGTTGGGAAGATACTCTAAGTGACATAAACTATCAGAACTAAAATATTCCTTTTCATCTCCGGGAAACATGGATAACAAATGATCATTTATTTCTTGAACAACTTCATTTGTCGGTGCAAGTATAGCTCTTTCTTGAAAAAAAATTTGATTATTGACATTATAAAGAATTGAAAGGTAGACAAAGTCAATTAAACTTGCTATAGGATCAAACGAATTGGTAATAAGAAGATAATCCGGTATATCAATTATTGCATCTCCATCATTCGATCCACCTGTGTTTTCTTCTCCTACATCTAGAAGCCATTTTGCAAATATCTTTGTTTGTTTCATATCAAATTGTTCACTTCAAACGGCTAACCTCGTGTTTTTTGTTAGTCTAAGAATCTTACAGTTTGCCCAAATGTATGAGGAACTTAAGGAGGCATTAACGATGTCATGTCCAGATCCATTAGGAATAATAGGAAGAATTTGTCTAAAATCTCCTACAAAAACAATTATTTTGCCTCCAAATGGTAAATCGAAGTTGTTACAATTATCACATGTGAGTATAGCTTTCAAAGTTCTATCCAATGCTTCAAACGCATGCTTGTGAGTCATAGGTGATTAGGTGCTTCATCCCAAATAATCAATGTTGATTTTTTAATAAACATGCAATGTCATTGTGAGGCTTTATATGACACAAAGAATCCTCATTGAGATTTAAATGAATTAGAAATCGAGAGTGTGTCATTCTACCACCGGTTAATAACAATGATGCAATTCCACTCGAAGCAACGTTTAAAACAATCTCACATTTCGACTTTATTGTTGTAGATAATGTCTTCCACAAAAATATTTTCCCTATTTCACCATAACCATAAACAAAAAGATGCTTCCTTCTTTATCGTCAACTGCTTTCATTATATCATAAAAAACGCATCTCTGTTTATTTGTTAACGAAGATAAAAGACCATCACCCTTGTTTGTCAAGGTTGCTCTATCATAAGATAGCTACTCAGTAATAAAACGATTGTTTGAAGAAGAGACCGAGTCATGATCAGGATAAGGAATCATTGAAAAGTTTCGTAGGGTCGAACTATTACGAACTAACTTTTTTCAATTTCAAAGAGAGTCAAATTCTTAATTTGATCTGTATAAAGAGATAAACCTAAAATTTAATTAAAATATATTGGAATTAATAAATACATCAAAAAAATGAAATGCAAATCACAAAATTATATTATTGTATTTTTGAATTTTTATAATAGAGAAATATTAATTTAACATGTATATATAGTAATAAGGATAAAAAAAATTGATACCTGAAAACTTTAGTAGATGTTGTTGTTTAACCTGGAGACTTTTGTAAAGATCGGAATATAAACCGACCATTTTATGGAAACACACAATCAAGAAATCTATTACATCTTCTTATTTTACTCTAACAAAAGAGTAACTTTAGATGCCACATGGCAACACCATAATCATTCTAATTAAAATTTTTCTGCCTCTCTTTACTCTTAAATAATTACCTTAATTACTAATAATATTATTTAACATTCTTTTACATTTAATAAATTAAAGAAGAGATCTATTTATTAATGTTATTTCTAAATAAACAAATTTTATAAAATAATTAATTTTTCTAAAGCATAAAACTTTTTTTAAAAATACAAAATATTTTAAAATTGGTATTTTTAAAAATTCAATTTTTTAAAAATAGAAAATAATTAAATTTAGGAGTTGTAGTAAGGAAATTTTTAAAAATGACATTTTTATACGGTTTGTTTTAGAACAAAATGTTTGTTTTTTTGGAAAAAATTTAAAAACAAATATTTCAAAATTTGATATCACTGTTTTATTAGTTATAGTCAGTCATATCATATCTTAGAATATTATTTTATTAATTAATAAAATTTATTATATTAATATTTTATTTATTCAACTCGTGTAATACACGGGTTTATTAGAACTAGTAGATGAATAGAATCATAGATGATTTGTAGAGTTTTTGTTGATGAAATATTTGAAGAAAGATGAACCATGGGTGTTATGTCATTTTCATAAAAAAGATGACCTGTAATTTAGGGTTAAATTCTCTAATTTCCCCCAAATTGCTCTTATACCATAATTAGGCGGGAAATAAACCTAGACTAACATTTAGAACAGATACGTAATTAGACGAGAAATAAAAAAATTAAAGCTATAAAAGAATGTCATGTGATACTAAAAATATTGTTTTATTAATTAGTATAGATTTTTTACAATCAACCTTGACTTATTTAGGCGGACATTTAATATCACGATAATAGACAAATTTAAAAAAAACAAACAAAAACATAAATAAAGCAAACAGTGCCAGTTCATTAGTTGTTAAAAGTAGGGTCCACGTGTCAGCACCCTAAAAAAAAGACAAAAAGTGTCCCTCTGATTGGTTACTCTCGCACCTGTATCATTTTTGCTATTTACAGTCACCTGAGTTTAGCATCAAATGGAAACACATATATAGTTTAATTAAAGGGAAATATAAATAAAATATATAAAACGCATACCAAATACCAAAATATCAATAACTAATTTAATATATTAGATTTTCTAAAATAACATCTAATCGTTTATAACTAAGTATATATACATATCACAGAATTTAATCTCTTAACATTTTGAATATAAAAGATGTATCTTACCATCAATATATTTTCTAGGGACAATAAAATACATAAGTTGATATTATCATATACTACGTTAGTATCCTGTGTATTACACGAATTGAATACATAAAATATTAAATAATTAGTAATGAAAATTTATTAAAACGATATGATTAAAGTTGCATATGAGTAAGAATATAAGTGATAAAACATGATATCATTGTTTTAAAGTTTTCTTTTTAAACCCTTATTGCTTTATTTTAAATAAACATTTTGTTCCAAAACAACGTTTTAAAAAATATCAATATTAAAAACTTTCTTATTATAACTCCTAATTTTAGTTATTTTGTTTTATAAAAATCATTTTAAAAAAACCATTTTAAACTATTTTGTATTTTTAAAAATGTTTGTTGTTTTAAAAAAATTTCTTATTTTTAAAACTGTGTTCATTTAGAAGTTATATTTATAAGCATCTCTTTCTTAATTTATTCAAAAATAATTTTTAATCTCAAAAGGAATTAAAAATATTATTAGTATTTAATGTAATTATTTAATAGCAGAGAGAAGCGGAAAAATTAAAATTATATGGTCTAGAATTGTGTCAAGTATCATCTTAAAACCTTCTTTTATTATAGAAGATGTTATTATTTAGAAATATTAGGATAAAAGATTAATAAAGGAAACACTAATTATCATAAGTAGATTGCATCAATTCAATTTAATAACACAACCTTCTACTTTAATAAAAGGGTAACTATGCAGGACACGTGGCAACATCGCATTCATTCTCACAAAAAAATTTCCGTTTCTCCTATTAAATAATTACCTTAATTTATAAAAATGACAATTTTTATAAACAAAATGTTTGATTTTTTTAAAAAAAATTAAAAAGTTGATATCGTTGTTTTATTACTTATAGATTTTACTCCTACGTAATTTAAATCATATATGATCTTAGAATATTGTTTTATAATTAAGTAAAATTTTATTATATTTAATATTTTTTTTATTTAAGCTCGCTGATCGGAAACCTTTCCACTGCGGTCGGGTGGGACCTGAGGATGGGATAAGTGCCATAGAAAGCTCGTGTAATACATGGTTTACTAAAGCTAGTAATGGTAATAATATCAAACAAATGTCTACGTAACAAGCTATTATTTATGGAATTAATTGAAGCTTCTACAAATCGATGAACCAAAATACTAAATACTTATAATAGATATATTGTTTATTTTATTTTAAATTATACCCATATGTATATGAATTTTATTACCTAATATTTTTATGAAGAAACGTAAAATTAAATCATTGTGGGACCAACCCATATGAGAGAGGCTCATAGGCACAAGCCTTTTACATGGAGGTTCTGAGTTCTTTCAGTACAAAGAGTAATTAGGATGTATAGTTAGTTATTAGTGTCATTAAAAAAAAGTAAAATGAAAAACAAGAAACGGTAAAAGCTCAACGAGTAGTAAATGCAACAAACAAAATGATACATCTTGAAAAAGTAAATGTTACAAAGTTCCATAATGTTGTTAAGATACGGAATATATATACAAAGTGTCTAAGGATTGTTTGGCAGTATCTAAATTAGCCTCTTAATAATTCAAATGTCTAAATGGTTCAGTATTTAATGGTTCAGACTGTTTGTTTCGCGAGCAAATGTCTGAATGGTTCAGACATTTGCCTCTGAATGGTTAAGTATTATACCAATACTGAATGGTTAAGAGCTCTAATAATAAATGATTAAGACATCTTATCTGAATTGGTCAGACATTTGCATTTAAATAGTTAAGCGATATACTAGCTCTTAATGGTTCAGACCTCTTAATGGTTCAGCACTTATTGATTCAGACTTTTTATTGGTTCAACACTTAATCATTCAGAAATTACCAAACAGCCCCTAATTCTTTGTTTCTAGAAATAAAAGAATAAACTTGAAATATCATTTCCTTGTATGTTATTGGAAATTAACTTTACTCTCATGGGTACGGGATGTGGGGACTCAAAGAGGCCCTAGACATTTTTCTCATCATCAAGAAAACTTAAAACTATCTAAAGAACTAATCGAAAATCACAACGTCGACTCATTATGTATCTTGAATAAGCGCATACGATCTGCGGTCAAGCTAATTACAACACATTTCTAGTATTAAAATATGTGAATATTAAAATCATACATCAAAGCAATGTCTCATGTGTAGAACAAAAGAAATGTTGATTAGGTAACACGCAACTTATGATTTTAATTCAATAACATGTAACTATTTATTTATGTGTATCCATACATGCATACATACAAGAAGGTTCTAATAGAAACCTTAATACAAGTAACATGTATAAGAACTATATTGAACATGAGTGAAATTTTGATGCATTTTCAAAGTATATCCAAATTTCACCTAGTGCATTTGAAATGTGTGCTCATATTTGAAAATGATATCCAAAGCCACATATTTGAAACCAACAACATTCTTCCTCCTCCACAAGCAAAAACAAGAATAAAAAAGAACTTGTATCTAGTGCCCAAATTAAGAATATCTAACCAAACTCATCAACACCCAAACAAAACAATCTGAGTTGTATAACTTGGGTTAGCCCACCGTTAGCCATCACATCTCAACATGTTAGAGGCAAAGGAAAGGACCAATCTTTGATCCACATTAGGTCAATTCGCACACACGTCCCATATCAATCTATTCACCATGCATTTACACAAGAATATGGTAGCTATCTCATGTTAAAATTAAGTACCAAACTCTAGTCCTAATGATAGATACTTATCTCTAATGAAGATCAATTATAGATACCTATTCATGTTGAAGTCACTACCTCGGTACCTCCCAATCCCATATCATTATGATACACACACCAACATGTGATTCTATATTCACCTTTGTTTGTTTCTCTGCGTCTTAATCCTCAAATAATATTCCTCACTGCTTATATAAACATATAACATCATCGTTTTTCAATTTTTAGTATTTTCCCATTCATCTTTTCAAATGGGTATATCTTAAATTTCTCTAAATGACTCAACTAATAAAGAGCCTCAAATGAAGACACATTCATGTTATCCTTCCATCATCTCTCGATTTGTCTCTAGGAGTGGTTGTCATTTTTAACCCACAACGTAAACTGATAATGCATACTAACTCATTAGTGGTCATAAATTAATAGGAGTGGTACTTGTTCATCCCACCACCCTTGATTCTAGATGACTACTTACTCTTGCTTTTTAATATGCTAGTCTAACTAAAGACATTAAATGGTTACCTTAAACTACGTCCTTTAGATCTGTCTTTGTAACATTTAACAACAAAGCAGATCGTGTTAGCAAGACTATAGAAAGTAAATCTTGTTAATACAAGACGTCAACATGCTTGAAGGTATGATTTTTAAATGAAGCATGGCTTGCATTTAAAGAGATATGACTTGCCAATTAATGAATTTAGATGAAGTAAGAAGTCATAAAGGATGCCTTATATGATGCTCTTCAAAAATATCATCTATAACTATACAAAGACCATCTAGAAGGAGATACGCGACTACTATTGGTGAAAACATTAAATGTTAAATACATGTATAGATACTCGTCTCAAACCACATTTAACTATTGTCTTATAGCATCTAGATTGTAGTTTTGGGATTTGATAGTCATCTTACAAGGCTTGATGTGGAATGATCATTTTGTATATTCAAAGAGTTAATGTCATTTGTTTTGTTTGGATATGTTATTTCCTTGCTTAGTTTACAAAAAATAAAAATAAAAATAAAATTATAATTCATATATTGATGAATAATCAAACTAATCGTTAAGAAACTAACAAAATTATCCACACATTATGTACCCCCTATTTTCATACCCATTAAGGCTAGCACACACATGCTTATACACACCCACATACATATACCATGTAGAACTAATTTTAAGCATTAACACAAGAGATAAATATACGACAGACCAGTTACTATAAATGTAAATATATAAAACAGGTAAGTAACAAATTAATTATTCATGTTGATCTAGTTGTAAGATACCTAAAATTTTTAATAAGAGAAGTAGGTTTAATCATTTCTTAATTGTACATCTTGAACAAATAATCAATTTTTTCCTCTCATTATATCTAACAAACTTTATGCAAGATTAATTGTAGACTTTTGTAATTCTTTATTTAAAATTGACGTCTTATCGATTTTCCAACCTAACCAATTGAGGGTATTCCTAAAGGAAAAGTTAAAATGATAAAATGTGTTATATTAGGGTGGGAGGGGTGCTCCTTGAATATATTATGACATGTCATATCACACCACATATCCATCAAATATATTATGACTATGTCATAATATTTTCCAACCCAATCAATTGAGGGTAGTACTGAAGGAAAAGTAAATATGATAACATGTCATAATATTTATGCCCGTTAACATGAAACAAACATATGGGGGCGGTTCATTGAATTCTAGCGTGAAGAGTGGAGATTAATTGAGAATGTCGTTGGAACCGGCTACATCAAAATAAACATGCTAATATCACAAATCTTGTGACGCCATGGCTTTGAGAATCACTGTTGGACCATAGTGATCACCTCGATGATATTGTTCTCGCAAACGCACAGGACAATTTCTTTATTCCCAATAAGTGCAATCAATACTACTGAGCGTTCTTGAAATGTCATGTCTATATTAATGTGCATCGTATAATAATAAAAATGTCATAACTAGTGGGTCTTTGTAAAAATTCATAGTTGTATAAAATAATAATACCATTGCAAAAATATTCAAGACATTCACGTGACTAGCAAACATAACTAAATATTTATCGTATGTGTCGGGTGAATAATCTGTTGCAAGTTGACATATTGCTGAAGTGCACTTTTATATTGCCGTGAAACTTTCTTTCCATCTCCCATTGAATCCTTCTTTAAACCAAGGAAAGTTGTTGCGGGTATTTTCAACAATGCGTAAAATTAAATCTCGAAGCAATCAAAACAATAGATAACAGAGTAGATTAAAAACCTTTAAAAATAGCTTGATAGGAAATTTTTTTTTATTATCTCTAGTAATTCATATATATTCACCAAATAATATATTCTCCTATACCCTAAAACAAAATCCCCCTCTCCTCTACATAAGCCGCACTCCTTGCTATACATTTCCCTCATACTCTCTCTCTACACTTCTAGAGTGAGACACAAAGCAAATAGTGTGTGTCTCATCTATTTCTTCATCCTCAATCTCCAATAAACATGAATCTTTACAACAAAATGAAGAAATCCCAGTTTTGATCTGCATACATTCTTTGATTTTGTTCAAAATCCCATTGATTTTTGTGGTTTTTTCATACTGTTTTTCTAGGGTTTATCGAAATGTCACCCTGTCTTGATTCAAGTTTACTGTGTGAAGAAGACAATGACAGCATTTCTTACGATTATGATTATGGTGATGTTTTTGATGATTTGAAAAGTTTAGATCGGAACATTAGTCAGATTCATAAGCAAAATCCGAACTTGAGAATGGAAGTTGAAACAGAGGACTCTGTTTTTTATCTGCCTTTGCAAAATGATGAGAGATTGACTTTGTTGAATGTAAAAGAACATGAACAGTTTGTGGGTTTTGTTGATTATTTGGATAAATTGAAGAATCAAAAGTTGTTTTTGGTTGCACGACAACAGGCCGTTGATTGGATTTCAAAGGTTTGTTTGACGTTTGTAGTCAAATTTTTTCAACATTATAAGATCTTTTATGATTTGGGGCTTGAATTTGTTCTGGCTCTGATTGATTTTTCCACAGAGAAATAATCAAAATAATTATTTTTTATTTGTTTAATGATTTTGTAGTTCTTAAATCTTGATGTTCTAATGTTTTCTGCTATTGATTTTGATTTTTTTTAAACTCAGGTTTATGCTCAATTCAATTTTGGACCATTATGTGCATATCTATCTGTAAACTATTTGGACAGATTTCTTTCTGTCTATGAATTACCTGTAAGTTGTTAATCATGATTAAATGCTTAATTTTTATTATAAACCATTAATAATCCAATTTAATGTTCATTAATTTTGTTCACAAACAGAAGGACAAACCATGGATGATGCAGTTGCTTGCAGTAACCTGTGTATCACTTGCAGCCAAAATGGAAGAGACTGAAATACCCACAATTTTGGATTTGCAGGTCAGTTTTATTGTTTCTGAAATTGCAGCCTAATGACATCATGATTTGTAATTTAAACAGCATTTTAACTTTTTTTTTAATCAGTCAAAGTAAAAGATTTGATTGCATATTTGCAGGCTAATGAATCAAGATTTGTGTTTGAACCAAAAACAATTCAAAGAATGGAATTGATTGTCTTGAGTACATTGAAATGGAGAATGCAATCAGTGACTCCATTTTCTTTCATTGATTCATTCATTAGAAAGCTTAATGATGGTGGTCAAAGTCAAAGCATTTCAAGATCTCTTATCTTGAAGTCTTCCCAACTCATCTTGGATTTGATCCAAGGTAAAAACAATAATATTTGTTTAAAATTCATCAATTTATTTCAAGATTGAGTTTTTTAATGAAAAATGTTGTAAAATTGTAATTTTGACAATGCAGGTATTGACTTCTTGGAATTTCAACCATCTGAGATAGCAGCAGCAGTGGCAATTTCTGTAGTTGGAATTGAAGTTGACAATGATCAAATTTCTACACTCTTTGAACATTTAAAGAAGGTAGTACATTGTGCATGTTTAGTTGTACACTTGTTCAACTTTGTTAATAAGATGATGAATCTTGATGATATATGATTTGGGTATTTGTAGGAGAGGGTCCTTAAATGTGTGGAAGTTGTGATCAAGGGTTGTACAATGAGCTTTGGTAGTGGTACAACCACATCATTTCCTGAAAGTCCAATTGGTGTGCTTGAAGCTGCAATCTTGAGCCATAAAACTGATGATTCACCTACTTGTGCTAAAAGGAGGAGGCTCAACAACATTAGCTTGTGAAAAAAATGGATGAAAATAAATCTCAGGGATTTATTTTTTAATTTTTGATAGTATGGTTTGGTTGGTATGGTTGTGAAATGTCAAAACCACCCCTCCAAAATACAAAGAAAAGGTTAAAAAAAATTTGGGAGAATAAACTATAATGGGTAGTAAGCATTTTTTTAATAGAACTCATTAAAGTAAGGAGAGTAGTAGATGAGGAAAATATAAAAATGGAAATATATACATTAAGTTTTGTTTTGTTGGTGGATATAGCTTGTCTTGGTATATTTTTGTCAGGGTAATTAATTATATTCAAAATTTGATCCAAGTATTAAAATTAATTGAATTTTAATACTGTTTATTGGTTTTAAAATTATTTATAAATCGATAAAAGAAATCACTAATTACCAGCTGTTTTGTTTAGGTCACTGGTTATTAAACACTTGCAAGTTGCAACAACACAGTAATAATGAAATATAGTAAGTTTTATAATTAAGATAAATTTGTGTGTCTTAGAAATAAAATATTGAAACGTTACTTTTATTAAATGGTTGATTGAGTGGACTGCATCAAATGCAAGCCTTGATAAAATTTTATTCTTATTTATGGACTACATTAGCTAAATATTAATGTTATATCTATATGGCATATGATTGAAACTATTTTTTTGGCATCAATAAGATTCACCAAACAAAAGACAGCAATCAGAATTAGAAAAGAGAATACATTGAAACCTAATGTTATATAAATTCAAATTAGAACTGATAAAATTCTACTTAATTGTGTTTAACGGGGTTACGTGCCTGGCCTACTTATGTTCAGCTCATAAGGTTTAACCCGACTCTTAAATCTTAAACCCTAAAACTATACTCCATACTCCATAGACGTTTCTAACTCCATACATGTTAAACATATATTATTGCTTACTAACTTGATTAGGAAAAAACTATATCGTTACATGACAACAAATGTTGTAACAACTATGTTATGATTCACACAGACAAGCAAACTGTGCCTATGCCTCGCCTTATATTCTATGTTCTGTGTTCCGAACATAGAAAGCCCGTCTCAAAGGGTTCTCGAAACTAGAAACTAGAAAATCACGCTTCAACGATCAAGTTGGTATAACACACAAAACACACATGACAATGTCTATATAGTTGCTAGCTAGAGGAATCCAAATTCCAAGAGCCCAAAAATGGATGGGGCTGCCCAAGATAGGATGGGTCCAGCGGGTTGTATTTGGGTGGGCCTGGGCCCGAATAAATGACCCAGCATGGAGACCTTACATGGCTTAAACTCATTTGGTAAAAAAAATGTGAGGTTAATTACTTGAATATATATTAACTACATAAATAACTCCACATTATGATTACAAAAAATGTAATGCATTTTTTTTGTTGATTTTTGAACATTAGTGTTTGTTTTTGGAATTTTGTATGATGTATATGATGTGTTCATGTAGCGACGGTGGATACATGAATGATGGATATATGAATGTTGAGAATCAGTTAAGCATACTTCCTTTCCGTTTCAAATGCTTCAAGCATAAACTCTACCACAACTTTAACCTGTAAAATCAAAGTTTCATTAGCTCTTTTGGTGTGTGTGCTTGGTGCGTCAACTTATTAGATTAATATTTTAAATATATAATCTTTAATCATATCTATATAGAATGTCTAACTATCAAAATGTAACACTTAGGGCAAAAATTCTCAAAACGGCTGATGAACTCATGAACTTGCTAAAAAGTAAAGTAACCCTCAAATGATTAATCAAGTTTGTTTGTAGCAGCAGTTATGGTTTTAAACTTTTTGGTAGTGTTGGCGGATTAATGAAATTTTTAATCTTTGTTATTCATAGAAACGAAAAAAAAAGATTATATTCTAAATTTTTCTATATAATTCTCATGTTTTAAAAAAATGACTTGCTACATCTCGTTCTAAACGTTATTAAATAATTATTTTTCTATGTGAATGCAACGATCCTTCATAAAATCATCTGTAAACATTATGCAAATCCAACTTTACAACCTTCATGGAAGTTAGAATTTATTCCATATTTTGCTTTACAATAGATTAAACTGATGATAACTTAAATAAATAATAAACATACATATGGAAAGTAGCATCATCATCAAATTCTTAAAAATATTATTGTATTTCAATGTAAAGCAACTAGAAATTTCTTTCCCAGTGTTAAGAGCCCCATCATTTAATTATTCCCGTTGATGTAACAAACTTGTTTTATTTGATTGCTTGACAAGTTCTGAAAATTTTAAAGTTCTGTTCTCGATTCCCTTTTAAAGAGATAAGTGAAAGGTAGTGAAAAGATACTAGGAAAAATTTATGTTTTCGAGTATTTTTAAATGAAGGAAGTAGAAACAAGAGAAATTAATATTTTTAACAATCTTTTTCCTCTCAAAATAGATGGATCGGATACTCTTCCCTTTTAGCTTTCTCTCGTATCTTTAATTTATTCTTTCTTTTCTTCAAACTATAAAATACGAAATTATATCATACCAGGTTATAACCTTGTGTATTACATGGGTTAAATTAAAAAAAATATATTAAAAACTAATGAAAAGCTCGAAATATAAAACACTATTTTAATATAAGATATAACTAAAATTATGTATTAGTAATTACTTTAGTGAATAATATATTTCTATTATTTTTTTTAAAACTTCTTTTTAAAAAGGTGTTTTTTTCTAACTTTCGTTTTAGAAATATGTTAAGAGACATTTCGTTCTAAGAATATTAATTTTGAAAAATGTCATTTTAATAAAAATCTCATTATTTCAAAACTATTGGTTTTAGGTATTTTTGTTTTATAAATAATTTTCGTATTTAATACAATTTTTCTTTGAAAATTTTTATAAATATAATTTTTATAAATATTTTATTGTTTTTTTAGTTTTTTTTATTTTTCTAGAAAAAAATTTTCATATTAAACCTTTAAAATTGCATTGTTACCGTAAACGTTAATATTTAAAACTGAATACAAATTTGTTCTAATATTAAATTTGTTAAGGTAACAATCATGATTTCTTTTTTTTTACCACAAACGTAGACCAGATATAAACTTTGGAGGCTCATAATTAATACGACATTACGGCTGCAAAAGATTAACCAATCATAATCAAATGTTATGCAACGATAGTCTTTTAGCGTCATGACAATTCCTAGATCTTTTGGATTGACTAAGTGTCACGGAACATGAGACACGTTAACCATGTCTACGTGTCTATTGGTGACACAACCGTGTTATTTGAAACAAAAGTTTTCAAATAAACTATATACCTAAATAACCCAGAACTACATAAAAAAAAGCTAATAGAAAGCCTTCACGTGTCAAGTGACCCAATCACAACAAAACACCATTTATCATCTTCTATAAATTATCTAAAGTTAATTAACCATTAACAACGACAGTTTAAGATTAATATCTACTAAATCGTTGTGGCTGCAAACAACAACATTGCCACACCAAAACAACTAAAACAATAGTCTTGTTAGAATCATCATTGCTTTTGGTACTAACTAATATTTACAATGTGCATACGCGTTTGAAGTTTAATAACATCTACCGTACGCATTGTGATTCCAGAAAAATATAGTAACAATTTAAAATCTTACACTCACAAAAAATATATTCAGTATTCTCTTAGATGATATGGAGGCCAATATCATTAAATAAGTCTACACACAAAAAAAGTAAGGCTGGTGCAACCAAAACAACACTTGGAATAATTGTTGGTACAACTAATAAAGACTTCCAAAGGCAAAGCTGCACTTCCGAAGGTTAATATAGAAGAACTTCCGAAGAAGAAACTCTGTCTTCCGAAGACAAAGTGAAGCCATCTTTCAAAGACAAACACTTGGAAGACTTCAAGTCAAAAGACTTCCGAAGTATAAAGACTTGAAGATTAGCAGAAGTCTCGGAAGAAGTAAACTCGTCCGAAGTATAAGTGGCTTCGGAAGAACTTGTTCTTCTGAAGCCAGTTAACCTTCGGAAGAACCTACTACGAACAAGTGGATATTAGTATGGTCTTTCTGACAAGTCGCTGCAACCTCTGATATACTGCATGGCGTTTTCCCACGCCCATGTAGTTGACCATACTTTATTCACTGATCATTGTTTATCAGTTAGTACAGTTACTAACTTTAGTTGGTAATAAAAAGGTAAGTCATGGACCTATCATGATTGCCTTATCTAGGATAGTATTATATCTTAGATACCTTACTACTAGAAATGTAGTATTTGTTTAGTAGTAGTTTTCCAACTGGTAATCTTAGTATAACCGGCTGTAGATAATAGTATATATAGTTCTCATTGTAAACTCATTTGTATACTTGTGAGAGTCTTGTAAACTTTAAGTTGAGAAGTAATATATACAAGTATCTTGAAAACCATCTCTTGTGTCTTGTTTACTTAGTATATTATTATCAACTCTTAAAGGATTCTACTTCATCGTTCGAGTGTGATTTTATGAGTTTAAGAGAGAACACTTGTGTTGAGTGACCAAAACCGATCCTGCAATTGGTATCAGAGCATTCCAGGCTCTTGATTGTGAGATCTTACCATCCCAAATCACCTTGTCTTTTCACTCATACACTCACCTCACTCAAAATGTCCATCAACCAGAAATCATCTGACTCTGAAATGGGAACGATGACTAAAGCTCCTATCATCACTCCAGATAACTTCAGATCTTGGTGTATGCGCATTGAAGGTTTCATTAAGTATTAAGATGGAAAAATGTGGAGATCTATCATCAATGGCCCTTACAAGCCAAAAGTGGCAGCACCAGCTGGTAATGGTGCCATGATAGAGAAAGCCGTTGAAGACTACTTAGATGAAGAATTCAAGAGAATAGACATCGATAGCAAAGCCATGACTGTACTGCTTACAGCCATACCAAACTCCATATGGTAGGCTTTGAGCACTACAAGTCAGCCAAAGAACTCTTTCATGCTTTGACATTGATGTGTTCTAGTTCCAATGAGTCGAAAGATTCCATGAAGCAGCAGTTTGAAAACTTCACCTACATTGCTGGAGAGACTCTCAGCCAACAATACTTCAGGTATACAGATCTTATTTCATCACTTCAGTCTGAAGGAGTAACTCCTGAGAAGAGAGATATATCAAGGAAGTTCATGAGTGCACTTCCTCAAGAGTGGACTTTCTATTGTGTCTCTATCAACAAGACAGAGAATTTGAACACTCTCACAATGACTGAACTATACGACATTATTGATGGATACCGTGTAGACATGGAGACTCAGAGAGGCCACCAGATGAGTAGAACCTTTAGTCCTTCTGCTAGCAATGATTTAGTTGTTGCTGAAGGATCAAGACCCCCAGCCCTAGTAGTACCTGACTTACTCTCAACAGCAATCATGTTCTTTTGGGCCCTACATCACTTTTCCTGAGACACCAAGGTCTCAACAGGCTCAATCAAGCTCCTTCCCGGACAATTGTGCCTTTGTTCCAAGAAGTGAGCATTCTAGTGACTTTGAGTTCTGCTTTGATGATCTAGAATGCTTTAGCCCAGATGATGTTGAATACATAGACATCGTCCAACAAATGGCTCTGCTGACTTATAGAGCAAAGAAGTTATTTAAAAGAACTGGAAGGCAATTCCCTCAAAACCCAATTAACAGCAAATTCGGGTTTGACAAAACCAAGACCAAGTGTTACAACTGCAATCAACTTGGTCAATTTGCCAGGGAATGCAAAGCTCCAAAATCCAATCCAGGAGCCACTCAAGCCTCCACACATAAAGCTGCTACAAAGTCAACTGAACAACAAACTGTTGCTGTTGCTCAAGAAGTTGACTGGAGCTTCATGGTGCAAGATGTGACCCCTGCTCAAGCACTCATGGCTGGAACTGATGACATCAAGGTATATGCAGATCTATGTACTCCAGCTTATATTGCTAAAGTCAAATTGTATCAGGACTATAACATGGAAATCAAATCTTATATTGAGTCCTTAAACATCTTAAAATCTAATTTTAAAAGGGCAGAATCTGACTATAAAATGAAAATTAAAGAGTTAGAGAAAACTATATTCTCTTTAAAACATGAACACTCCAATTATAGGGCTCAAATCAAAGATTTAATTTCCAAGTTAACTGAGGCTCAAGCCCAGCTAGTCATAGCTGAGGCCAAAGCAAAGAAGTATGCTATTGAAGAGCATAACTTCAAAACCATTCTTCCATCATCCTCCCACTCAAAGGTCTGTTATCAAAACACAGATGTGGTACTGAAGAGCAAGAGGTTCCATCTGCTGACCCCCTACCTCATGAGAAGAAGAATGATGCAATTATGGAGACCATTATCAGGAAGAATCAGGTAGAAAAACCTATTCCCACCAGTGATGATCAACCTCTGACCACCAAAGCCAAAAGAAACAAAGATAAGGTAGCAAGAAAAACTACCAAGAAAGTGGCTGAGTCCAAGCTAAAGATAGACCCAAAACAAAAAGGTATGTTTATCTCATCTGGATTCCAAGTGGTTGGAAGTTCTAATCCAGGAAAAGAGTGTAGTACCAGCACTCCTATCCAGCTGAAGGATCAGAAACTAAAGGGGAAGACTGTTGAAAATGAAAAGAAGTGCAGGAAACAACAGTCATCACACCCCATGAAGAGTAACATGGAGTGCATAATGTGTGGTCTGCACGACCACATGGCTAAAGATTGTTACTATAATCATGCAAGCACACATTATGCAAATAATGTTAAGAAAGAAGGAGTCAAGGAGGGTTTCACATTTGGACCTTATCACATGGTTCAAGTGTTAAGAAAAGGAAAACTTGTTTCCGAAGCCAAATTGCTTTCGGAAGAAACTCACTCTTCCGAAAGGAAAATAGCTTCGGAAAACAAGTCAAAGAAAATTCAAAAGAACAAAAGAGTTTCTTTGAAACCTTCCAAAAAGAAGACTGCTTCGGAAGAAAAGGTGGTGAAAGCCTCTTCAGAGAAGAAAGATGACTGGGTTGTGAGAATGATATTCTCAGTTGATATGAATCAACTAGGATCGAATATGATGATTGAGTAAGTGATTATGTAACGGAAATACACAAAACACAGATCACTGAATGCTGATAATACTCATAAATGCTTTTGTATTAATGATGGTGAAAAGGTTACAATGAATACTAGGGTTTAGCAAGATACAATAACTTGACACCAAAAAAACATATGACTAATCGAAGATTCTGATATTCTGATTGTCTAGTCGTCCCCAAAAGTAGGGTTTTCTATTTTATTTATAGGCTGACAAAAAGGCCTTTACAAAATGACTAAACTACCCCTGTACTATACATCAGGAAACTAGTCTAAGTACAAAAGCCTAATCATCATTTCTTCTGTTCATCCACATTAACTAATGCGAATGACTTGTTCTTCATCAGCATTTCTTCTGTTGTCTTCAACATTGGTGTTTGTTCATCAGCATTGACAAATGCGGGTGAACAAACACTACACGCATTTGTTGCTGAACATCCGTATTAGTTAATGCGGATGTGAAATACTCTGCAACATTTCTTTCTGGCTATCCACATTTGTATCAGATGAATAAACACTTGTCAGCATTTGATCTTGGTCATCCGCATAGACAAATACGGATTGCCAACACTTGTCTTCTTCTCAAAAACCTTCACCCGCATATCTTCTTGGACTTGTGGGAGAATACCAGCAGAACAACCATCAACCACCACTTGACTTGGCATGTATGATCCTTTCAAGGTCTAACAATACTCCTCCTAAGGATTTACAGCCTATGTTCTTCAAGGGTTTGATGGTGGTTGAGGTTGTGATGATTCTGCAGGGTCTTGGACTGGTGAAGGAGGTGCAGCTGGTTCTGCCAAGGAAGGATCCAGTATTGCTTTGATCATGTTAGAGAAATCCCATGCATCATTGATCTTTTCTCTGTTAAGAACATGGATCTTCATCTAGCTCATTGTGTAGATGGCTTCAACAGGTAGTTGTTTCAAAGAAATGGGTTCCCAAATGGACACTGTGGATAACCCATCCCTATGAATCAGAAGAGACCCATTAGCATCAACTTCTAGCTTGACAATGTTCCTCAGTTGCATATGAGTCTTTCTTTTCTTTCTTTGTTCTCTTTTGGCATTAATCCGGTCATATGCCATCTTTAATATCTTGATACACTTAAGGACGAAGTACATATCAGCCTCTCCAAGCTTATTATTAATATCCCTAAAGTGTCTGGTGTAGATGTAGTGGATGTATGATTCATCAAGAAGTCTAACTTCATATCCACTGAATAATCTGATCTCTGCTCCTTCTTTACCTCTCCACTTTCTTTCAATCATCAATTCATATGTTTTCTCATCATAAAACACATTGGAGATAGGATTTGATGAGTGTGTTCCTGCTACCATCTTCCTTTTCAGGGTTTCAGTAGGCTTTACCTTCAACTCAGGGAACACAACCTCCTCAACCTCTTTAATTTTCTTTTTCTTCTCTAGAGGGTTCTGAAAGGATCTATCTTTTCTAATGCATATTGCTTTCAATGATTTGAAGTTGTTGGTTCTCTTGAACATCTTCAGAATATCTTCAAATTCATACCCTCTATAAATGGATTGATGGTTGATCAATTCCAAGTTAGCCAGTTCTATTAAGTCATGAATCTCTAGGGAGTTCACCAGAGCAGAGTACTCTGTGAAGAATTAAACAAGCCCTAAGATCCTTTTGATCATGAACATATTCCAACAACTATCATACTTCCAGGCAATAATTTTCACATCTACTTTGCCCTGAGGAGTAGATACACCCCTAATCATCTCTGAAGTGGTGAGTCCTTATTGTAGCATCAATTGAGAAGGTTCAGCAAACACTCAAGATTCTTATGAAGTACGGTGCCAAAGTATCATGATCCTTTGGTGTGAGTTGGATGTCTTGGGCTGAGACCCTTGTTCTTGGTTTTTGGCTCACAATTTCTTCTTCAAGTTTCTTTAGTCTTTCTTTCTTCTCATTAATTAATCTTAAAATTACAGCCCTTAGTGAATTGGTCCTCATATTCCCAAGTCTTCTTTTTGTGTACCCTTGACCAGAAAGATAATCCTTCATCTCCCGGTCAGTCATGTTGTAGGGATCTGGATACAGAGATGTTGTAGCTCCAGTTTTGACTGTTTTTGTTGGTTTAGGAGAAGTTGGACACTTGACTGTTTGAACTTTATCATATTCAGTCACATATGAAGGATCAAGAAGCTTTTTCAACTTATCCTCTTCTTCCACCATTCCTTCATAAGTCATCCCAAAAACTTCATTTGCATCATATCCATGATTGATCAGAAACATGGCTTTGATCATGAGATCATCTGTTTGTGCTTTGTCAACAACTTCTTGCACTGAAGTTTCAGCCTTCACTGGGCTTTCTGGTGTTATTGGCTCATCAACCACATATCCTCCTTCAATCTCTCCTTCCTCAAGCTCTATAAACTCAGCCCCTTTCTTTAATTGTTCTTCAGCCAAATTGTGTTCTTCCAAAAATTCTGCAATAGCAGCTAGGTTTCGAGGGTCATCTTTTTGTTTCTTTTTAACAGGTTCATCTTCCTCAATGGGTCTTTTACCTTTAGCCTTTTCTGATAGGTACTTCCTCTTTCTGGTGTATGTGTGCATTCTAGGACTAGATGAGGAGGACTCTAAAGTTTCAGCTTCTTTCTGTTTTTTTAGCAGTTCTCTGCACAATTTCAGTAGATTTCTGCTCTGTTTCTACTGCTGCTGATTCTTCTCTTTCTTGCATTTCCTCAAATAGTTTTCTTATTAATTCCTTTTGCTCATCAGTTAGAGTAACAACTGGTACATTCTACAAGCTTAACTCGTTTTCTAATGGCACAAGAGAGTGTGGAATTACAACTATGGGTTCATCAGGCTGTCTTTGGTCTTTTATAAAATCCCAGAATTCATTATTAATAATGAATTCCTCTAATAAGTATCTGTCAAGCTCTTTTATCATATCTCTGAGCTTAGATTCTTTATCTTTGGTTTCTTTAGATGGTTCACTTGTGTACACTACCATAACCATGCTTTGTTCTTCTTGTCTTGTATCACTGGGTCCATTCTCTTCCACAAACTCAGTTGTTTTCATCTTCTTTGTAGGAGAAGAGTCATCATCATGTTTATCATTCTCTCCTAAAGAACTATCATCTTCTTTTTCTTTGTCACTCCCATTTTTCTTTTCCATTCTGGACTCATCATCTTTTTCTTCTTTTTATTTTGCTATCTCTTGTTTAATCATAAGCAGCATCTCCAACTCTAAGACTCTTTTGGTTAAAGTCTCAATTTGTTTGTTAAGATCAGCTATGACATCAGTTTGTACTTCAAGCAAATCCTCTTGATCTTCCATAGCAATAGTTTGAATGGTCACTGTGTCAACATGCCCCTTAATTTCTTCTTTTGCTTTTTGAAGTGCAGCATTGAGTCTTGCAATCTCATCATCTTTCTCTTTCTTTTCCACCTCATACTTCTCTTTAAGTTCTTTAATTCCTTCTCCTTTTCATCCAACTCTAGCAATCTATCCCTGATGATGCCAGATCTTCTATCAAGTAGTTTTTCCATTCTAGCTACTTTCTGCAATAGTTCTGAGATCATTTCATCCTTTTCATCTAGTCTGTTCACTTCTGATTCTGCATAGCAGATGATGTGGTGATAGGAATGTCATTCCATCCAGTCTTCCTCTTGGATAAACAGTGTTGGAAGATGTGAATGAGAAATCTCCATTGTAAATCCACCAATCCTTTAACAATCTGTTTCCCTCATAACCTCCTTCATACCCAATGTTAGCAAACAAGGTCATAATGTCATCATCTTCGAGTTCTAATGGTGTGTTTGCATCATCACCAAACTGTAGACACTGTCTTACAGTCTGTTAGTGATGTCCAGAGTATGATCTTCAGAAATTCTGCCTGATAGAGTCTTCACACCATCAATTTCTGCCACTTCAGCTATGCTCCAGAAAGACCTTATGAAATTCTCATAGATGATGGGTCTAACTGTAGTAGCATGAGCAACTCTAGTAGTAGATACAAATCTGATCATGTCTCTAAGACCTTCTGCCTCTGGTACATCAGGGTCAAGATAACCACTAACATTGTGGAGCTTGCTCTACATAAGATTAGCCATTGTACACTGCATTAGATGCACATGAATTAGAACTTGAACTCTAATTATCAGATTGCAAAGATGAAATCAAGTTGACTTTTCTTAGTTTGACTTTGGTTGGTCAAAATTAAGGGTTCATAGGTACTGTTCCATAGGAATTTGACCTAACTTGATTTTGTAATGAATGACCACTTTTATAGTGTTTATCTCGCTTGTTTGAGATGATCTTTTCAGATTTTAACCTCTTTTAATACTTAAACTCAGGTTTTGATGTCAACATTGTTATTTCTTTTATCCCCTGTTCATGCGATGAAACTAGGGTTTTGAAAATCACTTGTTTGTTTTTATTTCCATAACCGTTAGGTTCATTGCACTCGAAAATGACCATCAATCCTTAGCTTGAGTTTAATTTTAATGATTCTTGGTTAACCTAGGGTTCTAAGTTCATCATGAGTCTGATGGTTTAGGTCAAGATTTTCAGATAATCACCTTATTTCGATACTACTGAAGTTTAGAATCGAAATCGAGGAGTGATGAGGTTGTATGAACTTAAGAATCACAAGGTAAGAGATGAAGATAAAGATGGTGGATGAAGAACAGTGATAAGCGCTCGTCGCACTTTAAGTCTCTCAAATTTGAAAAGTATTAAATGACCTTTTGAAGCCTGTTTAAATAGTCGAATTGATTACTCTTGCAAACTTACAAGTTTTAAAATAAATGCAATGGAACACTGTAGAAAATGCATAAAAGTAAAACTCATCAACATTGTTTACTGTAACAAATGCGGAAGTGTAAAAACTTTGACAACATTTGTGCACTGTAGCAAATGCGGTTGACAAAACTTTAACAACATTTATGCACTGTAGCAAATGCGTAAGAACAAAGGCTGTCAGCATTTGTATACTGTAGCTAATGCGATAGAACAATTTTTACTTTTACAGCTTTTTCTTCAACAAATGGGAATGAACACTTAAGCAATTCGCCTTTCTTGACCTTCAACCACCATGACAGAAGAGTGTAAGCACACTTTATTTATTTTGATATAAATACACAATAAAGTTTGAGCACAGATCATAAGCATTAAAAGAAATGCGGTTGATCACACATCATAAACAAATGCAGAAGAACAAAAAGTTGTCCGCATAGACAAATGTGGAAGAACAAATTTGTCCGCATAAGTTTATATTACTTAAACTTGTAGTACGCATTTGTATTGAAAGAAATGCGGTAGAACAAAGTTGTCGGCATTAATTTCACTTATGTTTTCTTGAATCAAATCAGTTACCCGCATTGGTTATATGCCTGGGTTACCTTTACCCGCATTAACCAATGCTCTTACCCGCATTAACTTTTGAACTTGTCAAACCTTAATGTTTTTGCAGCTGATAGATTCGACTGATTTTGAGTTAATTTTCTGATTTCTTATGTAGATGAGTCTTCTGATTGCTGTTATGAAGATGTGTATGATGATTTGATATTTATGAAGTTTTGACTGTTGCTTGGCTTGTCAATTCTGGCTTGGATTGAATTGCACACTAGATGTTATACAATTTTCCCAGATTTGACTGATCTTGGACTTTTGTGCTTTCAAAAATCTGCATATACTGAGATACCATAGTATAACTTCTGCACTAACACAGTCAAGTTTTTTTTTATATTTTGAAAATTTAAAAAAAGAGACACCGTACATAATGATCAAAATTTTAATTACTCCCCCTAAAGTTTATATCCATATGAGATAGAAACTTTAAAGATTTTAAAAATTTTGAATGAAATATATTTTTATGATATTTGTTTTCATATCTGTACATGAAGATAAGATATACCTTTCTTGGGATCATATCAGTCTTACCTTTCACAAGTGCTGGCAATTGTTGGTAAAACAGACATAATTATGAACATATTGATTGTAGGTATGTTTGTCCTCTTAAACTCATACTTGGTTAATATTTTGATTCTAGTGATCTTTATCATGTTCTTGATTGATTAAGTAGTCAACATGTACCTCACACTTAAAAGCATGGCAAGATCAACCATCCTCATGATATGCATGGTGTAACTTTATCACAACTTACATGACCAGGTTATTTAACTTATGAAATATCATTTTGATTGATCCACATTGGGATTCTTTTGTTTTGATCCATTATTTATTTGATTCTTATTGGGATTCTTTTTCTCTTAACTTTGGAAGGTGATCTATGTTTGGATTCTTTTTTATCATTCACAAGTAATGTGTTTCTTTTATTATTTCATCCAAGGTGGATGTGGTCCACATTGGGAATCCTTTTGGATCATATCATCAGCACTATGTGCTTGTTTCTCCAGATCTATCTCAGCAAAACAGAGGAGAAACTGATGTTGTTGAATGAGTTTCATAAGATATCATTACCAGGTATGCTTAGGTTACTACACACACACTTAGATAAGCCAATACTTACTGATACTCTGAGATGAATGCTTCACTGTGAATAGAGTGTTTTAATTTGTCACAACATTTATCTTCTTTTCCAAGATGAGCCTACCCTCATATCTGATAAGTCAAGTCAGTCTCTTAGATTTTGAAATAAGCACAGTTAACGATATCACGACTGTAATTATATCATTTCCCATAGTATACAACACATACTTCAGAAAAATGACTTCTTTTTGTATTTTTGATAATATTTGAATGTTTTTGAGTTTTTGATTTTTAATCAAGGTTAATCATGCCAATTGATTGAACTAGGAATTCAAACCGACTAGGTTCAAATGCCTTAGTGAATAAATCAGCTAATTGATTGTCAGTGTGGACCTGAATCAATTTGATTAACCCATTCTTAGCACAGTCTCTCAAAAAGTGATATCTAATTTCAATATGTTTAGTTTTTGAGTGCTGAACTGGATTATTTGTAATAAACATTGTTGTTGTGTTGTCAATGTGGATTGGGGTGTGCATGAAGTTAAAACCATAATCAAGCATCTGGTTTTGAATCCATAGAACTTGAGAGCAACAAGCTGATGTTGCTATATACTCAGCTTCTGCTGTTGAAACAGACACGTTTTTCTGCTTCTTGCACTGCCAGGAGACCAGTCTGGGACCAAGAAATTGACAACCGCCAGAAGTGGACTTCCTATTAAAGTTGCATCCCCCATAGTCACTGTCTATGTAGGCATAGAGGTTGAAATCTCCTTCCTTTGGATACCATGATCCAAGAGCAGGCTTGCCTTTAAGATATCTTAATATCCTCTTGACAACATTTACATGTGATTCCTTGGGATCTGCTTGATACCTGGCACACATACAAACACTAAACATGATGTCAGGTCTACTAGCTGTTAGATACATAAGTGAACCTATCATGGATCGATAGTGAGTCTGATCAACTTATTTGCCTTCAGGATCAGGACCAATCTTTAATTTTGTATCAACAAGAGTTCTAATTGACTGACAATCTGCAAAATGGAACTTCTTCAGCATTGTTTCCATATATTTTGATTGGTTGATGAAGATTCCATTAGCTGTTTGTTGAACTTGCACTCCTAAGAAGAAAGTGAGTTCCCCCATAGCACTCATTTGGAATTTTGAATGCATAAAGTCTTCAAAGTCTTTACAGAATAGCTGGTTTGTTGAGCCAAAAATGATATCATCCACATAAATCTGGACCAGCAACATGTCTTTTCCCTTTCTTTTTCTGAATAGAGTCTGATCAATCTTTCCTCTTTCATACCCGTATTCAAGAAGAAAAGATGATAGAGTCTGATACCACTTTCGTGGGGCTTGATGAAGGCCATACAATGCTTTATCAAGCTTGTACACCCTGTGAGGGAAATCCGGGTCTTCAAAGCCTGGTGGTTGACTCGCGTAGACTTCTTCAGCAATCTTTCCATAAAGAAATGCACACTTCACATCCATTTGATAAAAAATGAATTTCATGGATGTAGAGTATGCAAGGAAAAGTCTTATGGCTTCTTAATGAGCAACAGTAGAAAATACTTCATCATAGTCAATTCCTTCTTCTTGTGTATACCCCCGAGCCACTAATCTTGCTTTATTTCTGATGACAATTCCCCGGTCATCAGTTTTGTTCCTGTACAGCCACCTGGTACTGATAGGGTATTGTCCTTTGGGAAGGTCTACCAGTTGCCATACTTCCTGTTTCTTGAATTGTAACAACTCTTCCTGCATTGCCTCAATCCAGCTATTGTCTTGAAGAGCCTCTTTGATGTTCTTGGGTACTGTTTGACACAGAAAACAAGAAAACAAACAGATGTTTGCAATACTTGACTTGCTTCTAGTCACCCGTTCATTAAGTTCACCAATGATGCTTGACACTGGATGATTCTTGTGTATTCTGGTGGTTGGAATGGAGTCACCAGCAACGGATACATCAAGATTGGAGACATTCAGATCATCTTGATAAGAGGCATCCATTTGTTGTGATGTGGGAGAGTGATGAAAATAATTCAAGTCTTCATTCTGTTTTGCTTCAGTATCTACAACATTTTGTTGACTTTCATTATTTTGGTTTCTTATAGTTTCAACTTGTGTTATGGCTGGTTCTTGATTTCTCACTTCATTTGATGGTTCTTCAGAAGGAGATGGAATTATACTTGAACCAGCTTCAGTTGAAACACTCACATTTGGAGGTTCTTGTCTGACAGGATCAGCTTGTAATGGAATATCTACATCATGAGGAGCAGAAGAATTTGGAGGAATCATTGGGAAATCTTCTCTTCTTTCAAACAACCAGTTGGGACCATTTGTTGACTTGGGAAAGGAATGCTCATTGAATTGAACGTTTGTTGATTCATCAATAATGTTTAATCTAGGATTAAACACTCTAAAAGCCTTTGAGACAGAGGAATAACCTACAAAGAATCCTTCATCAGACTTAGGAGAAAATTTTCCTAAATGGTCTCGGGTGTTTAATATTGATACAAGACTACCGAATGACTTAAAAAATCTAATAAATGGTTTTCTGTGAAAAATAAGTTCATAAGGAGTCTTGTTGTTTTCTTTAACAATCAAAGTTCTATTTTGTACAAAGCACGATGTGTTCACTGCTTCCACCCAAAAGGTAATTGGCAGCTTAGCATCGGCTAGCATAATTCGTGCTGCTTTAATTAGTGTTCTATTTCGCCTTTCAGCTACCCTATTTTGTTGAGAAGTTCTAGCTGCACTAAATTGATGAGCAGTGCCTTTGGTTGTACAAAATGAACTCAAATCTTCATTTTTAAAGTCAGTCCCATTATCACTTCTAATTGATTTAACTTGAAGATCAAGTTGATTTTCAATTTTGATGATGAAATCTTTTATTAATTGGGACGCTTCGTTTTTATGAAGTAAAAAGAAGACCCATGTAAATCTGGAAAAGTCCTCTATGATCACCAAACAATATTGTTTCTTTCCAATGCTCATAACATGAGTTAGTTTAAAAAGATCCATGTGAAGTAACTTCAATGGAGAATTGTTTGTGTTCACAAGCTTTGGTTTGTGGGAAGATTTATGTTGTTTCTCTTTGAGACATGCTAAACAGTGGTCAATAAAATGAAATTCTTTTTGTGGTAAACCAATTATATGGTTTCCTTTGACCAATCTATTCAAGTTTTTAAAATTTGTATGTCCCAAACGTCTATGCCAAAGCTGTGACTCATCAAAAGAATCTTTTGACAGAAGACATGTTTCTTCTTTGGGTGAAGCAGAATTAAGGTTTAAGACATAGGTATTATTCTTCCTCGAGGTTTTCAACACAACCCATTCTTCAGGAATTTGATATCCTGGTTTCAGAATGTAGCAATAGGTGTTAGTGAAGAGAGTGGAATATTTCTTGTCATAGATCTGAGACACGCTAAGCAGATTGAAGTTCAGTTGTGCACAATAGTTCACTCTATCAAAGCTCAGCAACCCATTTGTCACAAATCCTTCAATTGTAATTCTGCCACCTTGTGAATCTCCACCAAAAGCCACAGTAGTTCCTTGAATGTGCTTGAAGTCATGAAGGAGGGAATTTTCACCTTTCATGTGTTGGGAGCATCCACTGTCCACATACCATAGGCTATTGGACCTATATGGATGACCCTGCAAGCATAAAAGAACTAGTTAGAATTTGGAACCCAAGCCATGATGGTCTTGGGTTTCCCGTTCCTATCCATGACAATAACTTCTTGATATTTTCCTCTAAATTGAGACTTAGAGGATGAAGCTTTGATTGATTTATGTTGAGATCTTGCTGATTTCATTTCATCAATTTCAACTGAGGAGTCAGAAGAGTATTCAAACCTTTGGTCCCTGTTTCTTTGAAGAAATTTGACCCGTTTTTGTTTTTCAAACATCATTTTTGATTTATCTTTTGAATGAAAAGCATGTGGTTGTTTCATATTGTGATTTACATTTCTTTTGACACTCTTCAACTCCTTTTGATCACAAAAGTCATTATCAGAAGTTGAAACTCTGGATTGTTTGTTGTAGAATGACTTTCTAATTTTTGGTTTCACAGTTGAGATTGGTGAGATGGGCTTGTTTTGTGAAATTCTCAAGCCTTTTTGTTTGAAGAAACAATCAGACGTGTTGTGGTTAGTCATATCACCAACAGAATAATATTTGTTAAAATAACAATTTTTGGTAAAATGATTGTTCATGTCACAGATTGAGTAGTATTGATTGAAATAACACTCATCTGTTCTGTGGTTTGACATTTCACACACGTCACAATACATGTGTTTGTATTTTGATGCTGATCTTGAAGTTGAGGCCTCAGTGGATTTACCATACTTCAACTGAGCCTCAATCTTTGATTTTAGCGAGGAATCAACATCAGCCTTTTTAGTAGTATGTTTCACAACACTACTGTTTTTGACTCTTTTAGGCTGATTTTGTTTTCCTATGCTTTTTCTATCCTCCTTTTCTTGCTGATTTACATGATCTTTATTGAAAATATCAAAACAATACCTTGCTTTGGTTTTGAAGATTATGAATCTGTTTTGATTTTTGTCTTTTGAATCAATGAAGTTTTTCCTTTGTTTTGCTGTGAAACTATATCTGATTTGATTGAATTTTTTAGAGATTTGATCTTACTATCAGATCTGCTTTCAGTAGAGGGTTTCATAGGAACTTAATCTTCCTTTTTGCTTTAAGTGTTTTGGGGATGAACTTCGCAAATGGTACTATTGCCTTGATAGGGCTTCTTGGTTTAATGACATTTACTGATTTTTCTGAACACTCTTTGATTTTGATGGGATAACCTAACTTGATCTTATCCTTATTTGTTTCAATATAAACACTTGGTTTATTTTGAGGATTAGTTATCCGTGAAACTACTAATTTAGTTTCGATCATTTTAGGTTCAGTTTGTTTAAGAAAAGAGAGTGATTCAGGCATAATAGTATAATTGTCATTATATGGAGGAGGACATGAATTATATCCTATCCTTGTCAAGTCCTTAGGATCCTTTGTGTGTTAAGCATCTCTTGTAGCTTCTGTAAAGACATCAGAAATTTTGCAAGTTTCACTTCAGTTGCTGATTGCTCAGCCTTGGATTTAGTCAACAATTCAGTTAACCTTTCGTTTTCAGATGCAAGAGAATACTATTCCCCATGCAGTTTTTCAATGTCTGCAATCAAAGATTTGATTTTAATTTCAAAGCTTTTAATTTCTCTTTTTAGAATCTCAGACTTTACTTCTTCCTCTTTGACTTTAGCAACCAACTTGTGATTGTGCTCACGATATCCCTGTGATTCAGTAATACATTTATCACTACAAAGATTTGACTTTACCTCAGATGGCATTGGAGTTGGACCATCTTTGATGTGAGACATAAGAGCATGGTTATGGAATTGAGGCTCTACTTCCTCAGCATACAGGCTCCAATTACATACTCCATCTTGTCTGATGACAAGTGCATTTGAAGTATGTTGGCTACTTCCATAAGCTTGGTTAGTCAGCTGAGGCTGACTTTGGTAAGAGTGATGATGCTGGCTTTAATGCTAGGGTTGTTGTTGATTGTTAGCTTGAAAGCTTGACCCATATTGTGATGATGTATGACCATGAGAAGTTCTTTGATAGTCGGTCTCTCCAACGCATAAATGGTTGGGAGTTCACGTTCTCATCATCTTTAGTAAAATCAAGGCCACCACGAAGACATTCATAACAAGCTCTTTAGTAGTTTTTAGCAGATAACCCCAATTTAGGTTTAATAGTGCTCTCCCGATCAAGAGTGTTTTTTAGCATTGTTACATTCTGCTTCCAACTTTTAGGAAGACTGTGCAACCTCTTTTTGTTTATTTCTTTCTCTTTGTAGGTAACCCCCATGATCTCCAAGTCATTAACCAATTGCACAAATCTATACAATTTCTTTAAGACTGATTCCCCTTTGGAGTGATGAAAGGTTTCATACTGATTCACAAGTTTGTCTTTATTAATATCAGCTACTTCACTACTGCCTTCACACATGATCTATAGTGCATCCCATAGTGCTTTAGCTGTACCATATTTTTCCAGTCTGTTAAAGTACATCCATTTTTAAGGATTGTGTAAGGATGGAGTATGCTTTGAGATCAATTTTGATTTTCTAGTATTCATCATCATCAAGATTTAAAGTTGAATCTTCAATGGGAATCCTTGCTGTTTTGTATTGAGCTGCTTGATCAGCATTGAGTGACACAGGGATATAGGGACCTTTGCATATTGATATCCAATAGTCCAGATCTATACCTGTAATGTAATTCATAATCCTGATTTTCCATTGCTTAAACTCAGATTTATGTTTAAGCAGAGGAGGTTTAAAAGCATGACCAAGTTCAGAAAAGTTAAAATAATCCATTTTAATAAACTTTTTTTAGAAGGTTTGAATAAGAATTAGATTGATTTTTTAAGTCCAAGTAGTCCAAACAGTCCAAAGTTCGATTATTATAATGGCTCTGTGAACAATAGCAATCTGTTGTTTATAGGAACAGTATGAGAATGCTACTGTAACTATACTATTGATTTTAGGTCATATGTTTTTGATGATGATGATGTGTTTGCTCTGATATTTTAGTAGAATATGTTGTTCGAAGATGAGTTCCTGGTTTGGGTGCAGTCGAACAGTGAATCCAATCTATGTTTCAAAGAGTTTTTAGCATGAATACATAGTAGAAGTCAAAGAACTTGCTAATAGTAACTCAATCACCAGATCAATCGAGTTTCAATTCAGATCTAAGCTGATCTGAAAATGAACCGAGAGCCAAAGCTCTAATACCAATTAACTGGGTTGTGAGAATGATATTCTCAGTTGATGTGAATCAACTCGGATCGAATATGATGGTTGAGTAAGTGATTATGTAGTGGAAATACACAAAACACGGATCATTGAATGCTGATAATACTCATAAATGCTTTTGTATTAATGATGGTGAAAAGGTTACAATGAATGCTAGGGTTTAGCAAGATACATTAACTTGACACCAAAAAAATATATGACTAATCGAAGATTCTGATATTCTGCTTGTCTAGTCGTCCCCAAAAGTAGGGTTTTCTATTCTATTTATAGGCTGACAAAAAGACCTTTACAAAATGACTAAACTACCCCTGTACTATACATCAGGAAACTAGTCTAAGTACAAAAGTCTAATCAGCATTTCTTCTATTCATCCGCATTAACTAATGCGGACGACCTGTTCTTCATCAGCATTTCTTCTTTTGTCTTCAGCATTGATGTTTATTCATCAGCATTGACAAATTCGCATGAACAAACACTACGCGCATTTGTTGCTGAACATCTACATTTCTTTCTGTCTATCCGCATTTGTATATGCGGATGAACAAACTCTTGTCAGCATTTGTTCTTGGTCATTCGCATAGACAAATGCGGATTGCCAACACTTGTCTTCTTTTCAAAAGTCTTCACTCGCATATCTTTTTGGACTTGTGGGAGAATACTAGCAGAACAACCATCAACCACCACTTGAATTGGCATGTATGATCCTTTCATGGTCTAAGCCTCGGAAGAAAGCCATCCTGCTCAAGCTTCATCAAGCTCATCTACACGGGTCAACCAAAGGATGGAATGGAAGATCATAGAAGATGCTGCAGCCCAGACCTCTTCTTCACACACCACAATTGAACCCCCCATGCATGCATTTCGGTTCAATTATGTCATCCATATTAGAAGAGACCAAGACCAACAAGGCTTGGATTTCCAATAATAACTAACCTTTTCACCTTATATGCAGGGACATCCACATGACAAAAATAGAAATATTTGGATAGTGGATAGTGGATGCTCCAGACACATGACAGGGAACGAATCTCTTCTTCAACAATTTCAACATTTTGATGGAGGACCTGTTCAGTTTGAAGGTGAAACCGAAGGATACATTTCTGGTAGAGGTAGTGTATCCAATGATAAGTTAAAGGTCGACAAAGTAAACTTTGTCAAACAGCTGGAACACAATCTTTTAAGTGTTTCTTAATTTTATGATCAAAAGCTCCAAATGCTTTTCACAGAACATGAGTGCATTATCCTCAAACCCTTGATGATAATTCCTCAGGAATTGGTGCTTCTTAGATCTCCAGGAAAGGGGATATGTACAAGCTTGACATGAACAATGCTTCCCCACTAGGTGAAGTATCATGCTTTCTTTCTAAAGCTAATGGTGATGAGTCAACTCTATGGCATAAAAGAATGTGTCATGTTAATTTTAAAACCATGAATAATTTGGTTAAAAATAACTTGGTACATAGTGTGCCTAAAAAGAAATTTTTCTGCAAAGATAACTGTGTTGCATGTCTGAAAGGAAAGCAACACAAGGTCTCTCATAAATCCAAAGAAGTTAACTCTATCACCACTCCATTACACTTATTGCACATGGATCTATTTGGTCCCACAAGTATAATGAGCATTAGAAGGAAATCATACTGCCTTGTGATTGTTGATGATTTTATTAGATTTACATGAGTATTCTTTTTAAGATTTAAAGATGAAACTGCTGAAACTTTAAAGTCTTTTATTTTGAAAAAAAGACTCAAATTGATCACAAGGTTAAAATTATTAGAAGTGATCAAGGGATTGAGTTTAAGAATAAAGTTCTTGACTCATTCTGTAACTTAAAAGGGATTGCCAGACAATATAGTGTTCCTATAACTCCTCAACAAAACGATGTTGCTGAGAGGAGAAATAGGACACTTATTGAGGCTGTTAGGACTATGTTAGTTGATTCAAAGCTGCCTCTAACATTTTGGGTAGAGGCAATCAGCACTGTATGCTGTTGGGTTTTGTTACAAGATAATGAAAGCTAGTTTAACCATTTAAACTATAAAACGCAGCGGATATAAGGTGTTAAAAGTGGGTTTAACAATCTGAAAATATGAACCATTTTTAACCCAAAACAAAACCCAAGAACAAAGATCATATGTATGTGAAATGAAATGCTATCAAAACGAAAAGAACAACCATAGGGTGTTCTTGAAACTACCTTTCAAGAACAAGAGGATGTTGTATGGATGAGAAGAAGGTGATGATGCTTCTTGAATGCCTAGCCTCCAAAAGAGAAGTCCTCAAGCTTGTATACCCACAAGCTCTTGCAAACACCTAACTTGTTAGGGAGTGCAACACCAAAACCCTTTTCCTATGGCTCCCTCAAAAAACGAAATTTCAGCAAGCTTTTGCCTTAGATCCGAAAATTTTAGATTGAAAGAAGAGTGTTCTTTGCAATTTTATGTGTGAGAGTGAGTGTGAGATTTGTTGAGTAAGAATAGATTAATGTCTTGTATTAAAACAAGACATGTAATCACAAGGAGGGCAAGCCAAGGGTGGCCGAAAATTGTTTGAAATGGGTTCCCCCCATTTCAACTTTTATAAAAAACTTACACTCCTTAAACCATAAGTTTATAAAATTAAAACCTCTTTTAATTTTATAACATTAACACACTATTATTTGTTATTATTTAACTTACTTAAATAATGATACAAATAATTTCTCATGAACAAATTGTCCATATAATGTTGTTCTATTTCAAAAGCAATGATTTAGAAAACCCATTTTCTAAATTGATGTCAATATTTATTTGTTTGATCTTATCAAAAAATAAATATTTATTGGTGTTTGTTTAGCTTGTTATTGGGTATGACCCGACTTGGATCATAACGTACTAACCACATCAATCTTGTATGTGTCTTGGGCATACAAGATCCAACATATGCTATGTACAAAATAGAGTCCTTATAGTTAAGCCCCATGTAAAAACCCCTTATGAACTATTGAACAAGAACCACCGTTCATTGGTTTTTTTAGATCCTTTGGCGCAGGTGTACATACTTAACATAAAGGACAATTTCACAAAATTTGCTGAAAAGTCGGACGATGCTATCTTTGTTGGATATTCCTCCAACTTTATTGCTTATAGAGTTTACAACATCAAAAATCAACAATTCGAGGAATCATCCAACATTGTTGTTAATGAGCACACTCCTTGTGTTAGGGGAAATGGTCCTGACCATATCTTTGACTTAAAATTTTTTTCAAACTATTCTAAACCTCCTGGTGAGAATGTTTCAACTGGAACAGGAACTCAAAATGATTCGGATGATGATCAACTGTTTGAGCTATCCAGACCCCTTCCAAGTTCTCCAAGAATTGCTGAAAATCAAGCTCCCACAAATAGAAGATCTACAAGTGGAGCTTGAACTAGTTATCAACAAAGAGAGCCTCAAAACTCATCTAGTGAGAACTCAAACACTAAACAACGCCAAGCTGATGGATGCAGCAATCAGGAGGAACATGCAACTGTTAATGCTGCTCAACAACAAAATACTACTAATGTTGTCTCTCCTTCATTCAATCAGTCCTCATTGAATGAATATGAGACATCAGCTGGTCCAAGTGTTCAAAATCTTGAGCAGAACTTTTCCAAACTAGATCTCTCCATGCAATTGGATGTGATCCCTAGGCTCAAGATTCACAACACTCACCCAGTTAAGAGCATCATTAGAGATGTTTCTGAAGGTGTGAGAACAAGAGGACAAACTCATAATAGGAATATCTGTTTGTATTTATGCTTCCTTTAACGGGTGGAACCAAGGAAGGTAGAGAAGATAGTAATTGGGTTGAATCAATGCAAGAGGAGTTGCTTCAATTCAAAAGACAAAAGGTTTGAAACCTATGTCCACTACCATCTGGTCAAGTACCCATTAGCACAAAGTGGGTATTTAAAAACAAAAAGGATGATAGAGGCTTGATTATTAAGAACAAGGCAAGACTGGTAGTTCAAGGGTACACACAAGAGGAAGGAATTGATTACATTGATGTCTTTGCACCTGTTTCAAGACTTGAGGCAGTGAGGATCTTTCTTGCTTATGCAGCATCCAAGAATTTTGCAGTTTACCAGCTTGATGTCAAGTGTGCTTTTCTATATGGGGATATAGACAGAGAAGTCTATGTGTGCCACCCTCCAGGATTTGAAGACCCACAACATCCTAACTACGTGTGCAAATTGGATAAAGCTCTTTATGGGTTGCACCAAGCACCTAAGCTGTGGTATGATACATTGTCTTGATGTCTCCTGAAGAATGGTTACACCGGAGGTACCATTGATAAGACATTATTCATAAGAAAGTCTGGAAAAGATATTTTGCTAGTACAAGTCTATGTTGATGACATCATATTTGGTTCCTCAAATGACCAAATGTGTAAAGACTTTGAAAGCATTATGAAGAAGAAGTTTGAGATGAGTTCCATGGGAAAATGGACTTTTTCCTTGGAATTCAGGTGAAGCAGATGAAAGATGGGTTCTTTATCAATCAATTTAAATATGTCAATGACATTTTAGAAAGATATGAAATGAAGGATTATAAGCCAACAAAGACACCTATAACCAGAAATCACAATCTGTGTCTTGACTCTGAGGGGGAGGATACTGATTAATATCAGTTTAAGGCAATTATTGGATCTAATGTATCTCACAGCAAGTAGACTTGATATTATGTTTGCAACCTGTATTTGTGCAAGATATCAGGCTGCCCCAAAGGTGTCTCACCTAGTTGCTACCAAGAGAATCCTTAGATACCTCAAAGGAGCTCCCAAGCTAGGTCTTTGGTATCCTAGGAATCAAGATTTCAATCTCTATGGCTACACTGGTAGTGACTATGGTAGCTGCAATATCAATAAGAAATGAACATCAGGAGGATGTCAATTTTTTGGTGGAAGGATAATCTCCTGACAATGCAAGAAGCAATCATGTGTCTCAACATCAACTGCTGAAGCTAAATACATTGTTGCTGCTAGTTGCTGTGCTCAGCTACTATGGATTCAAAATCAGATGTTAGATTATGGCTTTAATTTCATGGGGACTCCTATCCATATTGACAACAAGAGTGCCATTTCTATTACAGAAAATCCAGTCAAGCACTCCAAGACAAAGCACATTGACATCAGGTATCATTTTATTAGAGATATTCATGAGAAATCTGATCAAACTAGTCAAAGTTGACTCAAATAAACAATATGTTGATTTGTTCACCAAAGCATTTGATGAACAAAGGTTCAAATGTCTGATCACAGCTATTGGGATGATAAACATTGACTAGCTTATCTCCTATGAAAAAAAACCTTTTCAATATGTGTTTTGTCTATGTTTTACAATCTAAGCCCAGTTAGAAAAGGTATTTCTTCCAAATTTGCTAAGTATGAGTTCTTTCAAAGAGAAACTTTCCCTCAGAAGACATTCGATGCATCTTCCAAAGGAAACCGTTTCTAAGTTTGTATTATCTTTGGAAAAGTTTTAAGCCTCGGAAGAACATTTGATGTTTCATCAAATCTATTTCCGAAGTGATAAAACTTCTTCATTCGGAAGACTTTCTTACTCTCAGAAATAGGATTATCTTACCTTCGGAAGTAAGTTTGTCTTCAGAAGATATTACATTCGGAAAACTCATACTCTCGGAAGAAAGCTTTACTGTGTAATGGAAATCTTTGGGCCCCACTCTGTAAAAAGGTAAAGATTTTCTTAATGATTTTGGAATATTCAAATGACTTATCCTTACCGTCCTTGTCAAATCATACCCCAAACTGTCATTTCACCTTATCCATCGGCCGTTTTACCTCATTTAAATACTTCTGACCTCTCTCCTTAATCTTTTTACCCATTTTCTAGCCCTAAGTTTCTTCGTCTTCACTTTTACTCTCTCAGATCACTTCACTCTTCCTGAACTTTCTCACCAATGGCCCTAAATCCCTAGCACAAGCAAGTCACGCTCCTTTACTCTTCAAAGGATGCCAACTTCTCTGAAATCATCCACTTTCTGACCCAATCCACCTACTACACTGCCCTCACTGTAAATCCTACTGTCTACTCCAACAATATGCCTGAATTCTGGGCTCATGGTCAAACCGACACTGTAAATGGAGTTAGGGTTATCAGATCAAGAGTATGCGGCCAAGAGATAATCATATCTGAACAAACCATCAAAGAGCACTTAGAGCTTCATGATGAGGTCTCTCCTACTGAATTTCCCAAATCTGACTTGGAGGACACATATGACAAAATGGGATATGGTGGAGATGTAAGCAGGTTAACCGTTTACTAATTCAATTTTTCCTACAATTGGAAATTCCTGCTTCACATAGTGCTTCACTTCCTATCAAACAAATAAGGGGATGGGATCAAAATCCCTATGATTTAGGATGCCTAGTTCATGGGTTGGTAAATGGCCTCAGATTCAACTACTCTAAATTTGTGCTGAACAACTTCAGAGGAAACCTTCAAAAGGAAACATTCTACATGTATCCCAGGTTTATTCAACACATCATCAACTGTGAGCTGGACCAAGACATGCTTATCTATGAAGCCACTCTTCTTTTCCCTCACATGAGGCCGGGCATCTTCAAGATTCTGAAGAGGGTGTCCACCAACTTCACTGGAAGACATACTGCACTTCTTCCAGGTATGATTGAGCCAATGGCTCCTGGTGACCCTTGAAAGCCCTACAGGTGATGAACCCACACCAGACACAACCACTTCAATGCCAATTCTTCCTACCCATCCCATCAAGTATAAATATCAGAGACGTACCAAACAAACCCTTGTTCAAACTACTCTGATTGAACAAGTTCCTATGAGCCCCAAACCCAAATCTAAAGCCCTCAGGGTGAGTCACTATACTCCCCTGAGCAACCAAAAAGGGACAACCAAATCATAGGCTCTATGCCATGCGATTACGAATTTGTACTATCTTCTCAGTCGTTTCATGCACAAGTTCAGGACCGGTAAGTTGGCTTTCTCCAATTTCCACCCAACAAATAGGTGATCGACACTTACGTCCATACAATGCTTCAAACGGTGCAGCTTTTGATCGATGTGTGATAGCTGTTGTTGTAAGAAAACTCAACCAACGGTAAATGAGTTTCCCAATGGCTGCCAAAATCCATTACGCAAGCACGTAACATATCTTCCAAAGTCTATATCGTACGCTCACTCTGACCATTAGTTTGAGGATGATATGCGGTGCTCATGTCTAGCCGTGTTCCCAATGATCGTTGCAAAGATTGCCAGAAGTGAGAAGTAAACCGAGCGTCACGATCGGAGATGATAGAAATTGGCACACCATGCCGAGAGACTATTTCCCTTAGGTAGATACGAGTTAACTTCTCCATTCTATCAGTCTCTCTAATTGGTAAGAAGTGTGCGGATTTCGTGAAGCGATCTACTATTACCCAAATGGTATCGCATCCGTTAGTAGTTCGAGGTAGCTTCGTGATAAAATCCATTGAGATCTGCTCCCACTTCCATACAGGAATTTCTGGATGTTGAAGTAGACCAGATGGCCTTTGATACTCCACTTTAACCTTAGAACAAGTTAAACATCTGCTTACATAGGTGGCGATATCAACTTTCATGTTCGGCCACCGGTAAAGAACTTTCAGATCATGATACATCTTGTCGGAACCCGGATGGATAGAATATCGAGACTTATGGGCTTCGTCCATCACTAGTTCTCGCAGATTCCCATACAAAGGAACCCATATTCGTTCCATGAAATAACGAATTCCATCTGATTTGATCTCTAGCTGCTTTTCCATGCCTCGCATGGACTCTGCTTTCAGGTTCCCATCCTTCAAAGCCTCAAGTTGAGCATTACGTATCTGATCAGGTAACCCAGTGTGGATGGTGAGTTGTAATGCTCGAACTCGGTTTGGCTTAGGTGTCTCCTTTCGACTTAAGGTGTCAGCCACTACATTAGCCTTACCCGGATGTTACTTGATCGCACAGTCATAGTCGTTCAACAACTCGACCCAGCGACGTTGTCTCATATTCAACTCCTTCTGCTCAAAAATATGTTGAAGACTCTTGTGATCGGTATAAATGGTGCACTTGGTACCATACAAGTAATGTCTCCATATCTTGAGAGCAAACACGATGGCTCCCAACTCTAAGTCATAATAGTTTTTCTCATAAACTTTTAGCTGACGGGAGGCATATGCGATGACCTTCTCGCGTTGCATTAGCAGACAACCAAGACCTTGGATGGATGCATCACAATATACTACAAAATCATCTGTTCCTTCAGACAGGGATAGTATCGGTGCCATACAAAGTTTTTGTTTCAGGAACTGAAATACTGACTCCTGCTTTTCACCCCAACTGTACGGGGTGCTTTTATGAGTTAATGCTGTAAGTGGTTGAGCGATCTTCGAAAATCCTTCAATGAATCGTCTGTAGTACCCAGCTAACCCAAGAAACTGTCATACTTCGGTTGGAGTCTTAGGCGTAGCCCAGTTCTTGATGGCTTCTATTTTTGCCGAGTCAACCTGTATACCTTTCTCATTGACCACATGACCCAAGAATTGGACTTCTCGAATCCAAAAGTCACACTTCAAAAACTTGGCATACAGTTTCTCTTGTTTAAGTAATTCCAAAATCAATCGAAGATGTTCCTCATGCTCCTCTTTGTTCTTTGAATATATTAAGATGTCATTGATAAAAACGATAAAAAACTTGTTCGCGGTTCATGAGATCCATGAACACCGCCGGTGCATTGGTCAACCCAAAAGGCATAACCAGAAACTCATAATGACTGTAACGAGTTCTGAATGCTGTCTTTGATATGTTCTCCTCTCGACTCTCAGTTGATGATATCCTGATCTCATATCTATCTTGGAATAGAAGCTCGACCCTTGAAGTTGGTCAAACAGATCGTCGATGCGGAGAAGAGGATAACGGTTCTTAACCGTCACTTTCACTTTGTTTAGTTCACGGTAATCAATACACATGCAAAAAGTCCCATCCTTTTTCTTGACAAATAGGACTGGGGCTCCCCATGGTGATGAGCTAGGTCTGATAAATCCCTTATCTAAGAGTTCTTGTAGTTGAGTAGACAGTTCTTGCAGTTCTTCCGGAGCTAATCTGTACGGTGCTCTCGCAATAGGTGCGGCTCCAGGCGTCAAATCAATCTGGAACTCAACTTGACGATGCGGTGAAAGACCAGGTAAGTCCTCAAGGAAAACTTCAGGAAAATCACGAACGATAGGGATATCCTCAATATACTTTTCTTCGATGGTCTTTTCTGTGATCATAGCTAAAATAGCGGTATGGCCTTTACGTAAGCATTTCTGGACTTTCATGTACGAAAAGATGCAAGAGACTACATCACTTTTCTCGCCCTGGACAGATAGGATTTCACCACTAGGAAGTGGTACACGACTTCCACCAGTCCTGTGAATATAATAGTAAACATAGTGGTATGGTTAGTGGGGCAGGGTGTGTGGACATATGAATTGTGTTTGTGCTGCTATATTATTGTGGGTGTATAAGTATATATATATATATATATATATATATATATATATATATATATATATATATAAATATCATAAGTGGCTTATGTATGGTTGTTACGTGTTGCGTTGTGTGGGTTATTGTGCTAGTAAACATGATTGAGTATTGTGGTTAACACGATAAATGGGGTATTATATATATATTTGTTGGGAGTTGGTGTTTGATTTAATAAATGGCTAAGGCGAACCCGAATCGTGAACACGAAACCGTACGACCATATTATTAGTATTTAACAATAATTATATATTACATGAAACTCAGGTTAATTGGAACCCAATCCTTTGTGCTTACATTTTTGTTGCAACGCATTCGAGGTGAGTCTTCACGGCCCCTATTTTACATTCTTTCCTTTTGGGGGAGAAAACATGCAAACTTTACTTATAAATGGCTTTTAGTATTATTGTTTATCGCCTGTTACGTTAGTGCAAACATATATGAAAGTTCTTACATTCTCGAACCGTTAGTAATGGGTAGCGAGGTAATTTTGAGTAGTACTACTGGGTTTGACAAACTCCACCCGCGTTAGTCGCGCTAACTCGACTGGAGGTCGAACGGGTGTTTAATTGACCTAACATTTGACACTGTCTGTGTTAGACATGGTGGAAAGGCAAACAACTTACAAACAGTCAGCTTCGGTTTGAAACGCTAAGTAACTTGATTATAGGCTAGCTACCTATCGATAGGCTTTAATTACTTTACCATGCGAACATTTTCAAACATATTATCTGTTGTTAAACATGTGAACTCACCAACTTTATGTTGACACACTTTAGCATGTTTTCTCAGGTCGCAGGAACGCTTAAGCTTAGATTGCACGGCTAAGGATTCACACAGGACATACATCACAAACTTATTATCTTGCACTGAACATTTTTAACTGGGCTTTGTATATTGCGCGACTTTTAGTATTGGTTTTAAATTTTACTTATATGCTTTCGCATTGGTTATTATCTCAACTATGTTTTACTCTAATTAAAGTTCAAACGTTTATCTAAATTCATATAGTGTCGTTTGATATGACCGTGTTTGAGATCCTGGTTTGTCACACGCCTCGCGGTAAAACTCTGCAGGTGGAATTTGAGGGTGTGACAGATTGGTATCAGAGCCACTCTTGTGTCGTTCAGGATATTGGACACACCTCACCAAGGATGGTGACTTCTCGGGCTCATCGAGGACGATGAGTCCAAACAGAGGGTGCTTGTGACACCCTAAACATATCCCATATTGGCCGTGGACAGGAGAGATTCCTGGTTCATAAGGAATGTCTGGCCTCTAACATTAACAATGCGTTTTGGGCGTATTGGCTGTGGATGAGAGGAGAACTCCATAGTTAAGCGTGCTCAGGTGGGAGCAATCCAGGGATGGGTGACCTTCCTGGGAAGTTTTCACCCGGGCAACCAAAAGCAAATCCGTGAGCTCCTCGTGGGCAAAGCGGAAAATATTGTTGGTGTGAGGGGTAGGGTGTTACAGAATGGTTTCAGAGCCACTCCTGTGCCGTTCGGGATGTGGGACATACCTCACCAAGGATGGTGACTTCTCGGGCTCATCGAGGACGATGAGTCCAAACAGGGGTGCTTGTGACACCCTACACATATCCCATATCGGCCGTGGACAGAAGAGATTCCTGGTTCATAAGGAATGTCTGGCCTCTAACATTAATAACGCGTTTTAGGCGTATTGGTTGTCGATGAGAGGAGAACTCCACAGTTAAGTGTGCTCAGGTGGGAGCAATCCAGGGATGGGTGACCTCCCTGGGAAGTTTTCATCCGAGCAACCAAAAGCAAATCCGTGAGCTCCTCGTGGGCAAAGCGGACAATATTGTTGGTGTGAGGGGCCGGGTGTGACAGAATGGTATCAGAGCCACTCCTTTGCCTTTTGGGATGTGGGACATACCTCACCAAGGATGGTGACTTCTCGGGCTCATCGAGGACGATGAGTCCAAACAGAGGGTGCTTGTGACACCCTACACATATCCCACATCGGCCGTGGACAGGAGAGATTCCTGGTTCATAAGGAATGTCTGGCCTCTAACATTAACAACGTCTTTTGGGCGTCTTGGCTGTGGATGAGAGGAGAACTCCACAGTTAAGCGTGCTCAGGTGAAAGCAATCCAGGGATGGGTTACCTCCCTGGGAAGTTTTCACCCGGGCAACCAAAAGCAAATCCGTGAGCTTCTCGTGGGCAAAGCGCACAATATTGTTGGTGTGAGGGGCCGGGTGTTACAGCTTAAGTATGAAGAACTTCTGAAAGTAAAACTCAGTCTTCCGAGACTAAGTAGTTTTCCTTTTGAAGTATACACACTTAGAAGATCCAAGGCAAAGTCTTCTAAAGAATAAAGTCATGAAGACTTGCAAAAGACTCGGAAGAAGTTGATTCTTCCGAAGTATAAATGGCCTCGGAAGAACTTATTCTTCCGAAGCCATTTAGTTTCGGAAGAACCAACTATTAAACAGTGGACATAAGTAGGTTAGTCTAACACCCGCTGTCATCCCTAATATCTGCATGGTGCTTTCCCACGCCCACGCAGTTGACCATACTTGAATCCACTTTTCACCTCTTATCAATTAGTATAGTTAACACCTTAGTTGGTGACATAAGGTAAGTCATGGACATGTCATGACTACCTAATCTAGGATAGTATTTTATCTTAGATGCTTTACTTCTAGCAATGTAGTATTTGTCTAGTTGTAAATTCCAGCTGGTTAACCAAGTATAACCGGCTGTAGATAGTAGTATATATAGTTTCTCATTGTAACTCATCAAACAATGCTTGCATGAGTCTTGTAATACTGAGTTGAGAAGTGATATATACAAGTATCTTGAAAAACCATTCTTATGTTCTGTAACACCCATAAATTTTAAAAGATGTAAAATGAAGAATAAAAGTGAAGAAAAAGGAGGAAATGCAATTTTATCCAAGTTGAGGGGTTAAATGTGCAAAAAGTACAAAATTTTATTATATTTTGTACAAAAAGGTGGTATGGCCGCCCAAACCATCCACTCCACCTTTTTCATTAGGGTTTTAGAGAGATTGCAGTGAAGCTTCGGGTTTTGAAGAAGAACAAGAAGAAAAGCGAATTCAAGGTAAGAATTCTATGTTTTGAAGAGTTCTTGGCTGATTTCAATTCGGTTTTATGCTTATGTATGTGTTTGTATGTTCGTATGTGTGTTTTTAATGGTTTTCTAGGTGTTTGAACTTATTTTGCATTCGGGTTGAAGAAGTCTTGCCTGAAAGTTGCAAAAGGTGAGTTCTAAATCTCCTATTTTACATGTTTTAAACTTCTTTGGGGCTGGAAATGCATGTATGTATGTTATTATAAAAGTGGGTGTTTGTACCCGTATGTATGTTCAAATGAGTATGAGGGTGGGGTATGATTTGGATGTATATGATGCTATGATTATGTTTTATATGTGTTTATGATGCTTAGAATGTTAGAACTAAGCTTAGAACACGTTTGAATGATGATTTGGGGACTGAAATGATGATTGGTAGTTAAGTTAGTTGCCATGCGCCTGAAACCCATGCGTCCAAATAGTTCCCATGCGCCTAGGTTCATGCCAAATTGGCTAAGTGTTCCAATGCCGCCAGCCTGCCCATGCGCCTAAGTGTCCATGCGCCTAAGTCAAGCTCATGTGCCTGCATAGTGTCCATGCGCCCAGAAAGTTGCCCAGAATGGCTAAGTATTGGCCATGCGCCCATATAGTGTTCATACGCCCAAAAGTTCCCATGCGCCTAAGTGTTCCCATGCACCTGCATAGTGCCCATGCGCCTAAGGACTTAGAATTATTTCTGAAATTTTGGGAAAAAGGGAAGTTTTAGCCTATGATTTGGGATGTTCCCGGGGATGATGTACGATGATTATATGATGCTATATGTGATGTTTATGATGATATGTATGGTTATGTTATGTTTTCCTTATGTTCCTATTACGTATTATTTCATGGTTTTACGTGGTGTGATTATGTTAATGAACGTAAATTATTATCTTAACGAACCGAAAGATTTAAGATAATGAAAGTGAAACATAATGAAAGAATGTATGAAAGTCTTACAAGCAAATGTAAAGAGGGAAATGTACGAAACGTGCGATGCGTACGAAAACAACTCTGTGAGGGTTGTCAGCTCAACTGTGTGTTTTGGCTAACTCATGAGGGTTCATACACACACTGGGAGTTAGTCTTGGTGAGTGCTCCATACGTGCGATATGGTATTAACTATGTGTTATGTAGCGTGCGATTTTGGCTAAACCCATGAGGGATCACACACAGGAGGAGTCAGTCTTGGTGACTGCTCCATATGTGCGATATGGACAAAAACGAACGATGACGGAAGATAATAAACTATTACCTTGATGTATGTACGATGTATGATCACGTGCGATAGAAAAAAAATGTTTTAACGATAGAAAGGTAATATAAATTTTTATAAAACTAGAACTCACTCAGCAACGCTGACTTTTATGTGTTTTCTAGTTGGCGGGTAATGATTGCTGAGGATGGCACGGGCGCAGCTACTTAGCAAGTTTTTGGATGGCATCCATTTTATATAACAATGATGTCTTTGTATTGTAATGCAAACAAATGGTATTTTGTAATGGTTTAACAATGTTGTATTATTTTACGAAAGCAATTATTTATATATGAAATGGCTTATTAAGTATTCCGCTGCAATGTTTCAGTAAATGTAAATGTATGTTTTAGGTTTTATGCGCGATGAATGACCGACTGTGAGCATCCCGGGAATGGGGCCTTACATGTTTATTAACTTATTATATTATTTTTCAACTTAGTTAGAGATTCAGCTTCATCAACCGAGTGAGATTAAGAGAGTTTGTGAGATAAACTTGTGTTATGGGACCAACACCGATCCTGCAATTGGTATCAGAGCTTTTTAGGCTCTTGATTTTGAGATCTAACTATCCCAAATCACCCTTGTTTCATCACACTTACTCCCTTCACTCAAGTGGCTCTTAACCAGAGTTTGAGATGGGAACCATGACCAAGGTTCCAATTATCACTCCTAATAATTTTAGAGCATGGTGAAAACATATTGAAGGCTTTATCAAGTATCAAGACAGCCGAATGTGGAGATCAGTTACTCATGGTCCTTACAAGCCAAAGGTGGAATCCCCTGCTGGTAATAGTGCCATGATTGAGAAGGCTATTGAAGACTACTCTAATGAAGACTTCAAGAAGATGGACATCGACTACAAAGTTATGACTGTATTGCTTACAGCTATACCAAACTCCATAATAGTAGGCTTTCAGCAATGCAAGACTGCCAAAGAACTATTTGATGCCTTGACGTTGATGTACTCTGATTCTACTGATTCCAAAGAGTCCAAGAAAGATGTGATAAAGTAGAAGTTTGAGAACCTCACACACATCGTTGGTGAGACCTTCAGTCAACAATACTTTAGGTACATGGACTTGATCACCTCTCTTCAGTCTATGGTAGTGGTTCTTGAGAAAAGAGACATAGTAAGAAATTCCATGAGTGCACTTCCTCATGAATGGAAATTTTTACTATGTCTCAATCAAGAGAACTGAGAATCTCAACACTCTCACTATGACTGAACTATATGGAATCCTTGATGGATATCGTATGGAGATGGAAACTCAGAAAAGCCATCAGATGAACACAAACTCAAACCTTCCGGTCAGCAATGCTCTACATGTGGCTGAAGGTTCAAGAACTCCCTAGCTCCAGTTGTACCTGACCTAGCCCCAGCAGCCATCATCCTCTTCTAGGCCTTACATCATATTTCTTGAGACACCTAGGTCTCAACAGGCTTAACAAAATCTTTTCGAGGATAGTTGTGCATTTGTTTCAAGAAATGAGCACTCTGGAGATTTTAATTCTGCTTTGATGATCTCGAGTGTTTTAGCCCAGATGATGTGGAGTACATGGACATTGTCCACAAGATGGCTCTCCTAACCTACAGAGCAAAGAAGTTCTTCAAGAGAACTGGAAGGCAATTCCCTCAGAACCCAACCAATATCAAATTTGGGGCTGACAAGTCAAAGGCCAAGTGTTACAACTGCAACCAACTTGGTCACTTTGCAAGGGAATGCAAGGCTCCTAGATCCAATCCTGGAGCAACTCAAGCCTCCCAACATCCTCATACCCTAAAAGCTGCAGCCAAACCAACTGAACAACAGACCGCAACTGTTGCTTAAAAAGTTAATTGGAGCTTCATGGTGCAAGATGTCATTCCTTCTCAAGCTCTCATGGCTGGAACTGAAGACAGTAAGGTATATAGAAATCTCTGTACTCCAGCCTGTATTGCTAAGGTTAAATTGTATCAAGACTACAATATGGAAATTAAATCTGATATTGAGTCCTTAAACATATTAAAATCTGACTTTAAGAGAGCAGAATCTGACTACAAACTCAAAATTGAAGAGTTAGAGAAAATTGTATCCTCTTTAAGACATGAATATTCAAACTACAGGGCTCAAATAAAAGATTTAATCTCCAAGTTGACTGAAGCTCAAGTCCAGGTAGTAATAGCTGAGGCTAAAGCAAAGAAGTATGCCATTGAAGAGCATAACTTCAACACCATCATTATATCATCCTCCCACTCAAATGTGTGTTACCAAAACAAAAGTGGGTTGGGAACCAATGAAATTGATCCACCACACTCTTATGTGTCTGTTAGACAGCCAAGATGTGGTACTGATGAGCAAGAGGTTCCAACTGCTGACCCACTACCCAATGAGTAGAAGAATGATGCAATAATGATAACCACCACAGGGAAGGATAAGGTAGAAAACCTCATCCACACTTCATAATAGACATGATTGAGATAAATGGAAAGGAGCTATGTGAGCTAAATTAGATTCACTTAACAAGCGAAAGATTTTTGGCCCTTTTATTATTACACTGAAGGCCGTAAATCTTGTAGGCTATAAATGGGTTTTTGTATAAAAACAAAATAAAACAAATGAAGTCACAATGTATAAAGCTAGACTTGTAGCTCATGATTTTTCACAAAGGCCAGGGTTTGACTATGAGTAAACATACTCCCCTGTTATGGATGCAATAATCTTTAAATAGTTAATTAGCTTAGTAGTCTTTAAAAATTTAGAGATGCGACTTATGGATGTTGTCACGGCTTACTTGTATGGATCACTAGATAGTGACATCTATATGAAAATTCTTGAAGGTTTTAAATTCCCCGAAGCATTAAGCTCAAAGCCTAAGGAAATGTATTCCATCAAATTACAAAGATCCTTGTATGGACTCAAAAAATCTAGAAGGATGTGGTACAATCGTTTGAGTGGTTATTTGACAAGTAAAGGATACACAAATAACCTTATTTGTCCATACGTATTCGTTAAGAAGACAACATCTATGTGATCATAGCTATGTATGTTGACAATCTAAATATAATTAGGACGCAAAAGGAAGTTAATGAAGTAATTGCTCTTTTAAAGAAAAAGTTTATAATGAAAGACCATGGAAAAACCAAATATTATATTGGTTTGCAGATTGAGCGTATGCATAATGGAATACTTGTACATTAGTCAACTTATACTTAAAAACTCTTAAAGTGTTTCAATATGGACAAAGTAAATCCTTTAAGAACCCTGATGGTTGTTAGATCACTCAATATTGACAATGACCCATTTCGCCCTTGCAATGATAATGAAGAGGTTCTTGGTCCAGAGATACCATATCTCAGTGCAATTGGAGCTCTTATGTATTAACTAACTATACGAGACCTGACATTTTCTTTTGTAGTTAATTTGTTAGCAAGATTTAGTTCGGCTCCTACTAAAAGGCACTGAAACACGATTAAACTTATATTTCGCTATCTTCGAGGTACTATTAATTTAGGCTTGTTTTTCCTAAAAATTCAAAAGAAAGGTTGGTTGGTTATACAGATGTAGGTTATTTATCCAATCCCCATAAAGCAAAATCTCAAACTGGATATGTCTTTAAGAATGGAGGAACTGCGATTTCATGGCGTGCTCAGAAACAACCACTCGTTGGGACATCCTCACATCATCCTAAAGTCATTGCACTACATGAAGCTTCAAGAAAATACGTATTGTTAAAATCTATGACACAACTTATATTAACATCTTATGGGCTAGAGAAAGATAGAAACGCAATACCAATCTATGAAGATAATACAACTTGTCTCTCACAAATAAAGGAAGGGTATATCAAAAGTGACAGAACAAAACATATACCACCAAGATTCTTTTCATACACTCAAGACCTTATTAAAGATAAACAAGTTGAAATGAGATATGTTCAATCTACCAACAATTTAGCTGATTTTTTCACAAAGGCATTCCCTAGAACAACTTTCGAAAAACATGTTTATGATATTGGCATGCGATACGTACATACAATATGATGATCTACATAAGATAATTTGAGGGAGAGTTATAAGTTGCACTCTGTTTTCCTTAGCTAAGGATTTTTCCACTAGTCTTTCTTTAGCAAGATTTTTAATGAGGCAGTACTTAAACTCTTAAAGTTTGAAAAGTGTCATCCAAGGGAGAGTATTATGAATTATTACCATAGCAAGTGGATGAACTCTTTGTCAAACTTATAGATAAAATGCTACTTATCTACCAAATAGTTTTACTTGTCTACCAAAATGATTGATCTTTGTAGTATAAATATCATCTCAATGTGGATGAGAAAATGCACCTCTTGTATACACTTTCATAAGTTATACACTTCTCTTCTTCTTGCTCTTGCAATTCTCTTTAAAGTTCTTAAGCTATAACACTAATCTTGTGTTAATTATTGTGATATTATAACATAAATCACCTTTCATTGTTTCCTCCTTTTCCTAGATGAACTTTAGGGTTCGTCTTGTAGTTACACAAAACTTGAAGTGGAAATGCACAGAACTCTTGTTTATTAGGAGAGTTAATTGACACACTTCATTATTTTAAATTCGAGTTAAATGCTTAAAGTACGTGTCGTTATATTCATGACTAGTGGTAGCTGCAGATAACCATAAAAAGTGTAACCAAGACCCAACAAATGCATAGCCGCATTGGCAACCAGACCAACACTTGTTATTATAGTGGTACAAAAACATGTCAGTAGTAACTTGTCACACCCCCGTTGATATGGAAACATGAGTATGCGAAAACTTACAAGACCATCATAACACATTAGGGGTTTATAAGAATCAATAAAATCATTCTCCATCAATGCATCATGACATTGCCCAACACATAAAGAACTTATGCCAAGGGTAGCCCTTACCATAATGAAATGTCAAACAAATGCAAACAAAATGTAAAAGTCCCATAAGGACAACCAGGGCAAAACACACCCAACCAAGGACAAAGAAAATTAAACTGGATATTCATGATCACAAACAGACCAACATTCTAAAATAAAACATAAATAAACAAATTGTCTATTACCCAAAAGTGAGTAGTCTCGTCTACTAGTCTCTCTAGCCGGATAATCAATCTCAATCATCATTACCTGAAAAGATATGTTGTGAAAGTCAACATGTGTTGGTGAGTTCATAGGTTTAAAAAGTCAAATAATTTGTCACGTGAGTCAAGTACAATAGTTGTTTGTGAATAAGCACATAAGCAGTCAAAGATACCATCATAAGTTTATGACAAAACCTAACAATGTACACCCCTAAGTACAAGCACAAGTCAACCGGATTATATTCATCCAATGGATCATCATGGCCAACTCAACTAGCTAGCATATTAACAACGAGGGTAGGGGTGTCAATCTGTTAGTACTAATAATACCTTTTCACGGCTCCCGAACTAAAGTTAGATAGTCATGAAATAGAACAAGGGGACTTAAAAATAATAACGCATCTCATGAAGGACATCTAGCCTTAATCTTATAATGGCCCAAACCACATACGTCAGTCCAAAATAAGTAAAAACAATGACACGGTCTAAAAACAGTTGAGCACACTTTTCCCACCAAGTAAAACATATAAGAAAGAGGACCGTGAAACTAATAGCAATACAATAATAGCCCAAAAAGCCCAAACGTCCTAGAGCAACTTAAGTACCCAAATAAAGTCAGATTACTAAAATATCATACTAATCTAATTGGTTGTATCTCATATAGTCAAGTCCTTAATGTTCAATCATGTACTTAGTTATTAGACTACATGGTTCATTATATGTTCAAGTTCATGTTCATTAACATACACGTCTTAGCTTAGGGTTCAAATTTTATTTAACATCTAGTTTCTTATCATTATATATCTTAAGTTCGACCGCTATTCATTTTTATTAAATTATTATTGTTGTTTATATGTTAATCTTGAAGTTAATATTTTTTATGTAATATTTTAGCTTGTTGAGTTGTGCATGCACTGAACTTGTGTAGGTTGCTATAAGGTCGAAACGATGCAAATTTAGCATTCTTGGAAAGCTAAGACCCTAAACTAACTTGCTAGTAACAAGAATCAACTCAAATAGATTAAGTATGTAAAAGTTATGACTTTGTAAACATAGACTAACATTCTGCGTGGATATTTTATATAAGACCTTTGAATTTGTTTTGATTGTTTAGAGTATCAAACGTTGTCAAATTAAGGTGAGACGACTTGAGTTAGTTAGAGGATTCTCTGAACTTACATTTAGACATAAAATTCAACTTATTTTAACCTTTTATGATTGAGTTATAGCCTATACAATCCAGATCGCATCACTTGTATAATTCATCCAAAAACGAGGTTTTTAACAATGTTTGACCCAAGACTCATCATAATACATTATGTTATGTTCATCTTGACCTAACTACTAAGTTAAACAAATAATTAACTTCAAAATTAGTTCTATCCCGTAAACAATATCTATGTTGTCGGTTCGCATTTTAGTTTGATTTTAAGACCAATATCCAAACTTTATGGTGTCTTTTCATGTTTAATCATTACTTTAAAATTACTTTTGATATCAAATAAAAATTTTCCAATGATTGGCCATAAAGACCATTAGTTAAAAAGATTGATGATTAAACTTATTTTTTTTACTTTTTAGATTAGAAATTTTTTTTATTTAAACTCTTATAATTTTATTTTATTAAATGCTTATTAAATCACCTAATATTATCTCTAATGGATATTTTAATGCATATGCATGAACATAGTTTCGTAATTTGCATGATGTTTATAAATTTTTTAAAGAAGTGATGGTGATGTATATTTTGGAAGTGGGAATAATCCATTTAATGTCACTTTTGATATTCTACTTCATAATCATTACTTTTAAAACGTTGTTTTCATGTTAGGTACGATTTGATATTAGACGTTTGATTTTAAATTTAACTTGTATGTTTGTGAATACTTTACCGGTTACTTTGATATATATATATATATATACATATATATATATATGTATGTATGTATATATATATATGTATGTATGTATGTATATATATATATGTATATATATACACATATATATATACATACGCATATGTATGTATGTATGTATGTATATATATATATATATATATATATATATATATATATATAGATATACACATACATATATGTATATATATATATAGATAGATATATATATATATATATATACATACATACATACGCATATGTATATATGTATATATATACATACGCATATATATATATATATATATATATATATATATATATATATATATATATATATATATATATATATATACATATATGTATGTATATATATATTTCTGTATATATATATACATATATATATATATACATACATATATGTATATATAAATATATAAATATATATATATATATATATATATATATATATATATATACATATATACATATGTATATGTTAGGACCTGGTATTTGAACGAAATACCTAGTGATTAGCGTGTTAAACCAACTCAAATAGTGCGGAATCCTATTTGATTGGCGATCCAATCAGTGAGAACACACGAAGAATCAATCAAGACTTGAATCTAACGTTAGAAGTCGATTAGGAATCGATCTAATGTGTTCTGTGAACTTGGAGAATGATTTGGGAGGTCTCTGGACGGCTAGGGTACGTCTGGAATCGTAATGGTATGAATGCTTTCGTTTTTCCACGAATTGGGTCTATTTATAGGTTAGTATTGTTCAATCGTGCGACTGGGCCATAAGTATGGTTCAGTCGTGCGATTGAACTATGCGGTTGATTCATCCGCACGACTGAGTGTTCAGTCGTGCGACTGAGCCAATCTTATGTGTCAATCATACGACTGATCCAGTCTCTTGGTTCAGTCGTGCGATTTAGTCAATCGTATGAAGTTATTCATGCGTATGGTCCATTCGCATGGGCCATTCGCATGAGAACTACATTAAGTTAAGTTTGAATGTTTTAATTAATATAACATTATGTGTAACCATTCAAACAATCATAAACCCAATCAATTCAATCACGACTCATTAATGAAATATTAAACATTACAAATAACAAACAACCAATGTCATTTCATTAATCAATACATATTACATCATAATCAGAAAGACAAGATCTATTACATTACAAATCATGATCTAGGGACATACATGCATCAACAAACTCCCCCTTGGACCTAGATCTATCTAATCTTTTGTCTTCTGCATAACCTCCTTGTACTTCTTGTACTTCTCCTCTTTGGTGACTCCTGCGTGAATCTCAAACGCGAAGCAGAGTCGTATCACATTTTGGAACTGGAGGGCTTGTACAATATCTTACGTGTCATAGAACAGTGGCCACTTGTATAAAGTATAGACATAATTAGCCGACAAGTTAGTTAGCCACATCGGGTCGAATACCCTGATTGTATCCATTTGTCCCTCTTTATTTAGGACTATGACCGCTTCAGCTTTTCTCCAATCATATTACCACCATTTGAAGTGTGGAGTGAAGTCATGTGGCATTTCCCTGAGAGGGATTCTCGACATAGTGCGCGGAGGACTCCACTTCAACACAATCTTGGGCTTGCCAGTAATGGCATCAACCTCAGACCTTCTTATGTACCTAGTAGGCTGTTGGGGTCTGAAGTTAACCCATCTGGTGTGGTACTCCTTCTTAAGGGCAGCCTCGAACCAGCCTGACATCTTCCTTGGGTCAGCATACAACAGCTTTAGCTTAGCCAGCTGGTTGAGCTCAAAACCTGGTAGAGTCTTCAGATCATGTGGGAATCTGAAGTACTCTATGCCCTGTTCTCTCTTAACTGCATACGCGTTAAGATCATCAAAATAAGCCCATGCTATAATCTTGCCTGACACCTTGTGGTGTTTCTTGACTCTGTAGAGCTTGGTGTAGGCATCTTTCTTTGGTGCAGCACGTTGGGCTCTCACTTCTTCAAAACAGGCAGCCCACTCAGCCTTTCGAATGTCAACATCATCATTTGAGGCTTGGGCTGTTCCTTCTACCTTCTCCGTTTCCTGCTCCATCTTGTTCAGTACCTCAAAAGTATCACTGACTAGGGACTCACCCAGATTGGGGACCACATTACCCTCGTTGTCAGCATACTGAGGGTACTCCTCTGCAGTGATATCTTCGACCTCGACTTGATCAACATCATTTAGCTCTTCATCACTAGTCGAATCAACTGTTGGAGCATCTTTGACTATTTCATCCGGATTAAGTCTGAACATCTCTGCGAGTTGCTCGTTAGATAGGTCATGAATTATTTCCCCTTCTTCAGGGGTATAACTCACAGACCTTCTTACAATCCCTTGCAGATCAAGAATCATGGTTAGTTGAGTCTTGACCTGTTGAAGGGGAGCAATATCAAACTCATCTCTTTGAAAATTTGGATCTGTTTGATTTAGACATTCAACACATAAGTCATTAGTAAGTAATCAAACATAAATACATTAACTTTATATAAACATTCAAAACATTGTTTTCAGTACATGATTCAAACATAAAAATAACTGAATACATAAAACATCTAGTCTGTACTTTTATCTTGAATCATGGTCTCATCGCTCGGAGGAGCAGAGGTGGTAGCTGACTGGTCCTGTCGATTCTTCGATCTTCGTTCTTGACCTGAAGCAGAGGCCGATGCAGCCGCATCCCCTCCTTCTGCTTCGTCATCATCATCCTTTCCCTCTGTCCTTTCTTCATCTGTTTCCTCCTCATCCTCAGTATCCTCCTCATCCTCATCATCATCTTCGTCATCACCATCTCCATCATCTCCATCACCCTCCTTGATCTTTAAGGGCTCAGCCTTTGATCCCTTTAACCGCAACATGATGGTCTTGTTGGTGGTCTCCAACTCCTCTATACGTTTGGCTGATTGGGCATGCTGCTCCTGGAGTTGGGACATCTCAACTCTCTGTGCATCCATCATCTGGGTCTGCTGCTCTATAACCCGAGCCTGCTCTGCCATCTGTTGAGACTGGGCAACAGTCAGGTCGGTAAGCTGGCGTATCTGTGCAGCTTTCTCCTCGTCGGCAGCTAGCAAGCGCATCACCATACGGTTTAGCGCTGACAGCTGTTCCTCTACCCCGATTGGAGGTAGAGGTGATCCATACATGTGCGAGGACTGGGCTGACGGTCCTGCATGATGTGAGGTGGTGGTGGTGGTGGCTGTGGTGAATATGGGTCGGTAAAATGGTGGAGGTGATGTGGGTGTAAATGGTATGGTGGTGGATGGGAAATGTATAGTGGTGGTAGGTATGGTGGTGGCTGTGGTAGCAGTGGTGGCTGTGGTGGTGGATGGTATATCAGTGGAAGTGGTAGTGGTGGCCGTGGTGGTGGATGTAGAGGCTACAGTAGTAACGAAGGTCAATCGACGTTTCTTCTTCTTCAATCCATGGGGCTGAGCCATCCTCTTCCTCCTAGTCCCTGTGGAAGTGGATGCTCCCCCTGCAGCTCTGCCTGCTGACCCCGGAGCATAACTCGGGTCTGTCTCTGTCTCTCTGGAGTCTCTGGGATGTTCACCAACCACCCGTAGCCCATGTTCTGTGGGAACAACCTTGCTTCCCACAGTTCTCGTGAGGGGCTCCTCATCAGACTCCTCCTCCTCCTGATCACCAACAACAAACTCCTGATGAAATCCGGCCGTCTCAGCAACATCTCCGGCAGGGGCAGACACCGGGGGAATAACATCGGACTCAGTGCCTCTCGGTGGAGCAGGCATATCATCCCCGGCGTCTCCACTATCATCATCATCCGAATCATGAGCTGGTAGAACAATCTGCTCCATATCGGAATCACTATCATCGTGGCGCCACTTTCTCTTGGCTGGCACCACGTAGTCAGCACGGGCCAGATGCCCAAACAACCTCCTGACAGGGGGTTTCACCTGCTTCCCCCTGTACACCGACTGAAGGTGCGACTAGGTGCGTATGAGCTATGCGAACGAACGGTTCAGTCGGCCGAATGAAGGTGCGACTAGGTCCAATCGTGCGAATGAGCAATGCGAATGGAGTCCAGTCATGCGAATGGGTCACTCGTGCGACTGAAGCTGCTGTTTTGCAAAATTTTCTAGGTTTGACGGGTTTCAGCCATAAAAATTCGAAATTTCACAAGTCCTAATCGCCTAAGTCCGTAGAAACCAAACTTCGATGAGCAGCGAACGTCCAAGATCACTTTTGACACCAAAGATTGCGTTTTTAGTGCAAAAACACAAACTTTTATGCAATCTTGATTGAATCAACACGTAATCAAGAGCCAATGCTCTGATACCACTTGTTAGGACCTGGTATTTGAACGAAATACCTAGTGATTAGACAAGTTGCGAGAAGAAGCACTTAGGATGAAGTACAGAGCTCAGAAGTCTTCGTACACACAGAATCCAGCTTTGTACAACGCCACGCCTCAAGCTAAGACATCTAGAGCACCTCTCCAGACTGCATTTGTGTCTAGCTCGTCAGGTCCTTCACATGCTTCTCCTTCTGGATCAGACACGTCAGGGTCGTCTTGTACCCACTATATTGGATCAAAAGCAAGTGCTACAAACTGAAGACCGAGAATCTCGGTAATGTGACTGTGGAAGTAGCTCGAGAGCATATGGATCTTTTAGCTGCAGTGGTTCATTCATATGATGGACTTGTTGCTGAGAAGATTGGAAACTGCCATCTGGCAGACGAGGACTACGAGCAGGTGGACGAAATGGAGCTTGAGAGGATGGATATAATGTGGGCCTTAGCTAGTGCTGTCCGGAGGGCAAAGAAGTTTGTTAAAAAAACCGGACAGAACTTGGTAGCTACTAAGGATACCACATTTGGCTTTGACAAGAGCAAAGTGACCTGCTTCAATTGTGGAGAGAAAGGGCACTTCAAAAGAGAATGTGTCAAGCCAAAGAAGACGGGTAATGGGAACCCATTCTCGTCCTTTACTCGCTAAGACAAGCAAGCTTCCAGTTCTACTTCATCAAACAAGGATCCAAAAGCCTTGACTGCTCATGATGATGAAGGACAGGATTGGAGTTTCAGGTTTGTCTCACCAGGGGAATCAAACATTGCCAGTGTAGAGGATATTGATGATGATTCTGCGAGTGAAGGTGATCTAGCAGTTGAGATAGCGATGTCACATAGTGAAGAAGCAACTGCAGCCGAGGTCAGTTACAAGCCAAAGGAGGAGACTTCCACGTTAGAGACAGAAAAGACAGAATCACCAGAACCAGAGACATCTGATGCTGCGTTGATGGCTAGCTCTTCTGAACCAACTCAGGGTGTTCGATACAGTGCTGAGACTAACACGTGGATTGTAGACAGCGGAGCATCCAGGCACATGACAGGAAATAGGGCCCTTTTATCAAACGTCAAGCAAATAAAAGGAGGGCATGTTTCCTTTGCTGGAAACAAGGGAGACTATATCACAGCTCAGGGAGAAGTGGGAAATCAGAAAGTTAAATTTGATAAGGTGAACTACGTTCAACAACTTCAGAATAACTTACTTTCTGTTTCCCAAATCTGTGATAAAGGATTCAAGGTCATCTTCGACAAGAAGAAGTGTTACGTGCTGAAGAAAGACTACGTGATCCCAGAGGACCAAGTTCTGATGACTGCTTCAAGATATAAAGACCTTTATGTCTTGGATCTGTCAACAGCTGCTACAACGGATCATGAGATTCAGTGCTTTCTATCTAAAGCTACTTAGAAGGATTCCATCTCCTGGCATAGGAGAATGGGACACATTAGTCAAAGGAAGATGAATCATTTGATTCAGAAGGATTTGGTGAGAGGAGTAAATGTCAAGAACTTTCAACTTCCTGACTTTTGTGTAGCTTGCAAGAAAGGGAAACAGACGAAGAAGTCTCATAAGGAAAAGAAAGTTCATTCAATAGAACTTCCTCTTGAACTTCTTCACATGGATCTGTTTGGTCCAGTCAGTACAAAGAGCATTGCAGGCGACTTGTACTGTTTTGTGGTCACTGATGACTACTCAAGGTTCACTTGGGTAATGTTTTTGAAATCCAAATCAGAAACATTTGAGTCATTCAAGGAGTTAGTAATTACACTGGAATCTCTCTACAAGCTAAAGGTTAGACAAGTACGCTCAGACAACGGGACAGAATTCAAGAATCAATGGATGGAGGCATACTGCAAGGAAAAGGGAATTGTGCATCAATTCACTTTTGCCTACACGCCTCAGATGAATGGTGTTGCTGAGAGGAAGAACAGAAGCTTGATAGAGACAGCACGAACTATGCTGGCGGACTCGAAACTGCCTATCCAATTCTGGAATGAGGCAGTGGCGAATGCATGTTATACACTGAATCGAGTCCTAATAGTCAAGCGCCACGGAAAGACATGTTACGAGCTACTACAAAGACGCAAACCGAATTTGGAGTATCTTGAACCTTTTGGCGCGCCGTGCACACTTCTGAAGAAGACACAAGAAGGAAAATTCAGCGAGAAGGCGGATGAAGGAATCTTTCTAGGATACAATATACCGAACAAGCGAGTTTACAACAACTCAACGGGTCTTGTAGAAGTGTGGTGTAATGTTGACGTTCAGAGATATACCACACCACCTACAGGCAAAGGACCCGCATACTTCTTCGATTATGATGGATTCTTCAAGTCCTTCAACATCCCTCTCTCTCCCTCGGATGATGAGTTAGCTACTAGGATGATGTATGATATCCTGAATACACCATCTAGCACACAGGGAGAATCATCTACTCAGTCAGGGGAAGTAGTAAATGACAGTGACTCCTCCTCTGAAGATGAAGCTGAAGCAGATGACCAGAACAGTCAGGAGGAACAGGTTCCAGTTCCTGAAAGTCGACAAGCATCTACAAGTGATGCACCTTCGACCTCGGAACCTCAAACTCCAACTACCTCAGATGCAGAACCACATGTTCATAATCTTGGCTCTGAGGTAGCTGTTCCTACCACTCCAGGATCACGATTACACGTCTATCATCCCCTTGAGAATGTCATTAGGGATGTCAGATCAGGAGTACAAACCCGAAATCAGCTATACTCAGCTGATTAGGCCTCAGTTATGGAGAAAGGTTACATTCATGATGGTGCTTATCGGTGTTTTGTCTCGCAGTTTGAGCCAAAATATGTCAGTGATGCACTAAATGATAAGGCGTGGGTGAGTGCCATGCAAGAAGAACTTCTGCAGTTCAAGAAGTTAGGTGTATGGACTCTGGTTGATAGACCTAAAGGTGCTAAAGTCATTGGCACCAAATGGGTACTAAAATGCAAGAAGGATGACCAAGGGGTCATTATCAGGAACAAAGCTCGATTGGTGGTTCAAGGTTTTCGCCAAGTCGAGGGGATTGACTACAATGAGGTGTTTGCACCCGTGGCGAGGATGGAAGCCATTCGTATCTTCCTTGCCTATGCATCGTACATGAAGATTAAAGTCTACCAATTAGATGTGAAGAGTGCATTCCTTCATGGGGAAATCAGGGAAACAGTCTATGTAAGTCAACCCGAGGGATTTGAATATCCTTATCATCGGGATAGAGTTTACAAGCTCGACAAGGCTTTATACGGGCTTCATCAAGCTCCTCGAGCTTGGTATGAGAAACTCTCGACTCATCTTGTGAAACACGGATTTCGCAGGGGAGTCATTGACTGCACGCTGTTTATTAAAGAAAAGGATGGCGACCTACTGCTTGTACAGATCTATGTTGATGACATAATCTTCGGTTCAAAGAATGAAGAGTTATGCAAAGAGTTTGAAGCAGTGATGAAGAAAGAGTTTGAGATGAGTGCTATGGGGGAGATGAAGTTCTTTCTCGGGTTACAGGTGGATCAGACACCAAATGGGATCTTTCTACATCAGACCAAGTATGTAGGAGACATTCTCAGTCATTTTGACATGGAGAATGCTTCTGCTGCTGGGACTCCACTTGCTACGAATCACGATATAGCACCTGATGAGAATGGAGATCTTGTAGATGCCACGATGTACCGAGGAATGATTGGATCCCTTATGTATCTCACTGCCTCAAGTTGTTATTCACAAATCATCTGGATTCAACAGCAAATGCGGGATTACGGTTTAAAATTCTCGTCTACTCCTATTTTTGTTGATAACTCTGCTGCAATTGCACTAACTAAAAATCTGGTTCAACATCCTAAGACCAAACACATCGGTATTAAATACCTTTTCATAAGAGATTGTTTTGAAAAGAACTTAATTGATGTGGTTAAAATTAATACTAATTTTCAACGCGCTGACCTCTATACTAAAGCCTTTGATAAACCACGTTTTCAATATTTGCTAGAGGTCAACGGTGTTAAAAAGAAAGGTGAGGTTATTCCTGATGATGATAATGTGTAGTCCGATGTAGTTTAGTTAAAGTTTTTTTAATTTTATTTTATTTTATTTTATTTGTTTATTTTCGTCTGTTACATTACACTCATGTTATTTTGCTGTTTATTAAAATCCTAACATAATTAAACCAGTAATGATTTTAGTATTTTAGGGGGAGAATAGGTCAGCAAGTTAACATTAAAAAAAAACGAGGGAGAAGGAGTGAATAGCTGATATAAGGTAGATCGTATCTGTGATACCGATTCAACACCTTTGGAAAATGATAGTACACAGGAACAAATCAAGAGGGACTTTAAAATTTAAGTTTTGAAAAGATGCAAAAATTTAAAGTATAAGTCTGTGTAGTCTAGGCAATACAAAAGGGAAGATGATAGAAAACTGGTAACTCCAAAGGTAACACAAAGAAAGTAGACCTAGAGGTTGCTAGACCACAAATGATATGTCGGTAGATTCAACACAATAGATGATTAGAGTTGACTGGTGATCTCAAGATCAAACTAAGTTGTTCAACTGACTGTGGGCTTCCATCTTATCACTGGTTAACATAATCAACAATATTCCAATAAGGGGTAATGAGCATGTAAACGCCACAAATGTGTGCGGATGACCATAATTAGAGCAAAGCAAAGAAAAAATGAAAGACAAATGCTATAAAGCCAATGACTTATGTTGTTGGTGCAGTTTGTGCAAAATAAAATAAGCTGCTCTAACAAGGAGATAGGTTGTGTGCCTCTCTGCTGTGCGATGACACTAACCTGAGGATAAGCATAACCTAGATATTCTAGAATTCATTGTTGTTTGCCGCCTCTCTGCTGTGCGATGGCACTAACCTGAGGACTGGCTTCTCTTTGAAAGCTCTAAGAATAGTCTCTTCTTGTAATAATACCCGTAGACCGCTCAAAAGCTTCTGAGGAATGTTGATTACCATATAAGTGTGGGATCCACAAATGTTAGTTTGAAATAATCAAACCTAAATCAATCATCAGTCTGTGTCAAAAGTCTGTGTATGGATTTAAGTGGACAAGCATATTGACAATCATTGTGGCTGCAATTCTCAAAAGTTCAAATCAATGTGACAATCTAAGAGTTCCAGTATGATTTCCTTAAGTTGCTAATGACTCTGGATGAACACCGAGAATTGAGCATCAAAAGACTTTGATAACAAGTCCCAAATGATTTGACTTGCCTGTATGATTCCAAAATTGAATTGGTCCAGGTGTGGTCAATCCAAGTTGAAGCTGTCTATTCCGGAACCAAATCCCGTAGATGTCTATCTTAGGATTTATCTCTCACAAAAAGCCAAAAACAAGTTTGTTTGAGTATTTAGTTTAAATTTTCTAAGTTAGTTAGTAGTTTTAATTTTAATTTTATTAGTTTGTCGGACTACATCAGGAAAATCAGTAAGGAATCAACTCACTAAAAGGGTCATGTCTGAGATGACCACATGTGCTTTGAAAGTGTATAACAGTCACGTCTGAAGTGACAAAGTGTTTAAAAGGATCACGTCTGAGGTGATCAAAAGGTTTTCAAGTTAAAATGATCATGTCTGAGATGATCAAAAGATCATAACGTTAATTTCAAAAGTTAAAAGGGTTTTAAATGTAAATTGGTAAAAATGGCAGAAAATTAACTAAGTGTGACCCATTCGCACGATTGAACCATGAGAATGGACCAACCATGCGAATGGCTTTCACTCACACGAATGGCTTATCAGAATGGCCCATTCGACCGATTGGAAGGGGGCAAATGAGTCAGTCGACCGACTGAGACTCATTCGGTCAACTGAACATGCGAATGAAAGGCACGACTGAGTCAGTCGACCGACTGAACCTCAGTCGGTCAATAGCATGCGACTGACTGGGCCAATCACACGATTGAGCCTTAGTCGCCCGAATGAACTGGGCGACTGAGGCCAGTCGGCCGACTGAACTCAGCTTCAGTATTTAAAGGGCACAATCGATCGCATTTCATTCACCACACCCCAATCGCTCTCAAATCGCATACCCTACCGTTACGCTGCCAAATTTTCATCAGACCTTGTTTTCGTCTTGATCTTCATTCACTGACTCTTGCTATTGATTATCCAGGTAGTTTGAAGATTCATCTTTCCAAAACATGAAAGATTCAAACCCTAATTTTGGCTACTCGACTGTGAAACAAGAACCGAGACTTGAAAGACCTAATAACCTACCAAAACTAAGCAAAACGTTAAAATTAAGTCTAATAGGTTATTAGTAACAATAATGCGAGTCTATTGAACCGGTTATTTGTGTTAAAACACTTGGTTTGTTGAAGATTCGAACGATTGGCGACTGAACTACAGGACAGGCGACTGGTCGCACGGATGAACTCCAATCGCACGATTGAAACTTGCGATTGGGCAAATCGCCCGAATGAACCATGTGATTGAGCTCAGTCGGCCGACTGAACCATTCGCAGACTCAGTCAGCAGACTGAACCCAATCGCATGTCACATTGACCAGAATGAGCTTAGTCGCATGAAAGAACAGACGACTGACTTTAGTCGCATGATTCATTCGCACGAATGAATCAGAATGAGTTTCAACATTACACTTAGAACAGAATTTTCATGTCTTATGTACTAATGGTTCTATGTCATGTGTCTTTCAGGAAAATGGCTGAGAGATGGTCCATAAATCCAAAGCACAACATCTGTGCTCATTTGGATCACACTACCAGGAACGGGGCTGAGTTTACCGACATTATAGCCTTTCTTAGACGGTCCCGGATTCATAAGGCTATCTCCACTCCTTGCACGCCATACAGATCACTGCATCAGGCATTCTGGGAGAATGCCTCTGTGGACCGCTCCCGTGAGCCCTACAACATTAGGAGCTCTATACTGGGTCATGATATTGAGATCACTGCTGCCGACATCCAGAGGGTCCTAGAGTTTGGGGATGATACTGATCATCCTACTAGATTACATCCACTGACAGTGAGAGGATGCTTTCTGAGGATAAAGTACGCTGGGGACATCAACTCAGGTGTGCTCAACAAGAGCAACCTGAGCCCCCAGTACAAGTACTTAGCACACGTGATCCTCAAGTGTGTTGCATCAAGGAGGGGTGGGTTCGACGACCTCTCAGACCAGATCCAAAATGCCTACGTGGCATTTGTGCTGAACCACCCCTTCAGCTTTTCTAGCATGATATTCTCCTACCTGGTGGAGAACTTGGAGGCCAAGGGAAAGGAGGGGTTTTGTATGTACCCCAGGTTCTTACAGCTCATCTTCAACGAGAAGCTGCCACATCTGCCCAAAGAGAGTCATGATGCAGTGGCTCTAGAGATCATGGATGATACGACTCTGGGTCGGATGAGGGTTTATAGAGGGAAGCAGGTGAAGCCCCAAGTTAAGAGATTGATTGGCCACCTGGCCAACGAGAGGTATGTGGCGCCAGGCAGACGCAAATGGCGTCATGAGGACAGTGACTCTGATGATGAGAGGCTGCTCCTCCCAGAGATTGATTCAGATGATGATGATAGTGGAGACGCCGGGGACGATATGCCTGCTCCACCGAGAGGCACTGAGTCTGATGTTATTCCCCGGTGTCTGCCCCTGCCGGAGATGTTGCTGAGACGGCCGTTTTTCATCAGGAGTTTGTTGTTGGGCTGAGGACGAAGAGGAGTCTGATGAGGAGCCCCTCACGAGAACTATGGAAAGCAAGGTAGTTCCCACAGAACATTGGCTACGGTGGTTGGTGAACACCCCAGGAGACTCCAAGAGACAGAGACTGACCCGAGTTATGCTCCGGGGTCAGCAGGCAGAGCTGTAGGGGAGCATCCACTTCCACAGGGACTAGGAGGAAGAGGATGGCTCAGCCCCATGGACTGAAGAAGAAGAAGCGTCGACTGACCTTCGTTACCACTATAGCCTCTACTTTCCACCACCACAGCCACCACTACCACCTCCACTGATACCATCCACAACCACAGCCACCACACCACCACTGCACCACAGCCACCACCATACCTACCACCACTGTATTTCCATCCACCCCATACCATTTACACCACATCACCTCCACCATTTTACCAACCCATATTCACACCACAGCCCCACCACCACCCACCACACCACCTCACATCATGCAGGACCGTCAGCCCGTCCTCGCCACATGTATGGAGCACCTCTACCTCCAATCGGGGTAGAGGAACAGCTGTCAGCGCTAAACCGTATGGTGATGCGCTTGCTAGCTGCTGACGATTAAAAGCTGCACAGATACGCCAGCTTACCGCCCTGACTGTTGCCCAGTCTCAACAGATGGCAGAGCAGGCTCGGTTATAGAGCAGCAGACCCAGATGATGGATGCATAGAGAGTTGAGATGTCCCAACTCCAGGAGCAGAGGCCCAATCAGCCAAACGTATAGAGGAGTTGGAGATCACCAAACAACCATCATGTTGCGGTTAAAGGGATCAAAGGTTGAGCCCTTAAAGATCAAGGAGGGTGATGGAGATGATGGAGATGGTGATGACGAATGATGATGATGAGGTGAGGAGGATACTGAGGATGAGGAGGAAACAGATGAAGAAAGGACAGAGGGAAAGGATGATGATGACGAAGCAGAAGGAGGGGATGCGCTGCATCAGCCTCTACTTCAAGTCAGAACGAAGATCGAAGAATCGACAGGACCAGTCAGCTACCACCTCTGCTCCTCCGAGCGATGAGACCATGATTCAAGATAAAAGTACAGACTAGATTTTTTTATGTATTGTTTTTTTTATTTGAATCATGTACTGAACACAAAGGTTTTGAATGTTTATATAAAGTTTAATGTATTTCTGTTTGATTACTTACTAATGATTATGTTTTGAATGTCTAAATCAAACAATCCAAATTTTCAAAGAGATGAGTTTGATATTGCTCCCCTTCAAAAGGTCAAGACTCAACTAACCATGATTCTTGATCCGCAAGGGATTGTAAGAAGGTCTGTGAGTTATACCCCTGAAGAAGGGAAATAATTCATGACCTATCTAACGAGCAACTCGCAGAGATGTTCAGACTTAATCCGGATGAAAATAGTCAAAGATGCTCCAACAGTGATTCGACTAGTGATGAAGAGCTAAATGATTTGATGAAGTCGAGGTCGAAGATATCACTGCAGAGGATTACCCTCAGTATGCTGACAACGAGGGTAATGTGGTCCCCCAATCTGGGTAGTCCCTAGTCAGTGATACTTTTGAGGTACTGAACAAGATGGAGCAGGAAACGGAGAAGGCAGAAGGAACAGCCCAAGCCTCAATTGATGATATTGACATCCGAAAGCTGAGTGGGCTGCGCTGTTTTTGAAGAAGTGAGAGCCAACGTGCTGCACCAAAGAAAGATGCCTACACCAAGCTCTACAGAGTCCAGAAACACCACAAGGTGTCAGGCAGGATTATAGCATGGGCTTATTTTGATGATCTTAACGCGTATGCAGTTAAGAGAGAACAGGGCATAGAGTACTTCAGATTCCCACATGATCTGAAGACTCTACCAGGTTGAGCTAAACAACCAGCTGGCTAAGCTAAAGCTGTTGTATGCTGACCCAAGGAGATGTCAGGCTGGTTCGAGGTGCCTTTAAGAAGGAGTACCACACCAGATGGGTTTACTTCAGACCCCAACAGCCTACTAGGTACATAAGAAGGTCTGAGGTTGATGCCATTACTGGCAAGCCCAGATTGTGTTGAAGTGGAGTCCTCCACGCACTATGTCGAGAATCCCTCTCAGGGAAATGCCACAGGACTTCACTCCACATTCAAATGGGGTACTATGATTGGAGAACAGCTGAAGCGGTCATAGTCCTAAATAAAGAGGGACAAATGGATAAAATCAGGTATTCGACCCGATGTGGCTAACTAACTTGTCGGCTAATGATGTCTATACTTTATACAAGTGGCCACTGTTCTATGACACGCAAGATTTGTACAAGCCCTCCAGTTCCAAAATGTGATACGACTCTGCTTCGCGTTTGAGATTCACGCAGGAGTCACCAAAGAGGAGAAGTACAAGAAGTACAAGGAGGTTATGCCGAAGACAGAGATTAGATAGATCAGGTCCAAGGGGGAGTTGTTGATGCATGTATGTCCTTAGATCATGATTTGTAATGTAATAGATCTTGTATTTCTGATTATGATGTAATATGTATTGATTAATGAAATGACATGGATTGTTTGTTATTGTAATGTTTAATATTTCATTAATAAGTCGTGATTGAATTGATTGGGTTTATGATTGTTTGAATGGTTACACATAATGTTATATTAATTAAAACATTCAAACTTAACTTAATGAAGTTCTCATGCGAATGGCCCTGCGAATGGACCATAGCATGAATAACTTCATACGATTGACTAAATCGCACGACTAAACCAGGAGACTGGATCAGTCGTATGATTGACACATAAGATTGGCTCAGTCGCACGACTGAACACTCAGTCGTGCGGATGAATCAAACCGCATGTTTCAATCGCACGACTGAACCATACCTTATGGCCCAGTCGCACGATTGAAGAATACTAACCTATAATAGACCCAATTCGTGGAAAAAAAGCATCATACCATTACGATTCCAGACGTACCCTAGCCGTCCAGAGACCTCCCAAATCGTTCTCCAAGTTCACAGAACACATTGATCGATTCCTAATCGACTTCTAACGTTAGATCAATTTCTTGATTGATTCTTCGTGTGTTCTCACTGATTGATCGCCATCAAATAGATTCCGTCACTATTTGAGTGTTTAACACTCTAATCACTATTAATTTCGTTCAAATCCAGGTCCTACACGAAGAATCAATCAAGAATGAATCTAACGTTAGAAGTCGATTAGGAATCGATCTAATGTGTTCTGTGAACTTGGAGAACGATTTGGGAGGTCTCTGGACGGCTAGGGTACGTCTGGAATCGTAATGGTATGAATGCTTACGTTTTTCCACGAATTGGTTCTATTTATAGGTTAGTATTGTTCAATCGTGCGACTGGGCCATAAGTATGGTTCAGTCGTGCGATTGAACCATGCGGTTGATTCATCCGCACGACTGAGTGTTCAGTCGTGCGACTGAGCCAATCTTATGTGTCAATCATACGACTGATCCAGTCTCCTGGTTCAGTCGTGCGATTGAGTCAATCGTATGAAGTTATTCATGCGTATGGTCCATTCGCATGGGCCATTCGCATGAGAACTTCATTAAGTTAAGTTTGAATGTTTTAATTAATATAACATTATGTGTAACCATTCAAACAATCATAAACCCAATCAATTCAATCACGACTCATTAATGAAATATTAAACATTACAAATAACAAACAATCCATGTCATTTCATTAATCAATACATATTACATCATAATCAGACAGACAAGATCTATTACATTACAAATCATGATCTAGGGACATACATGCATCAACAAACTCCCCCTTGGACCTAGATCTATCTAATCTCTTGTCTTCTGCATAACCTCCTTGTACTTCTTGTACTTCTCCTCTTTGGTGACTCCTGCGTGAATCTCAAACGCGAAGCAGAGTCGTATAACATTTTGGAACTGGAGGGCTTGTACAATATCTTGCGTGTCATAGAACAGTGGCCACTTGTATAATGTATAGACATCATTAGCCGACAAGTTAGTTAGCCACATCGGGTCGAATACCCTGATTGTATCCATTTGTCCCTCTTTATTTAGGACTATGACCGCTTCAGCTGTTCTCCAATCATAGTACCACCATTTGAAGTGTGGAGTGAAGTCCTGTGGCATTTCCCTGAGGGGATTCTCGACATAGTGCGCGGAGGACTCCACTTCAACACAATCTTGGGCTTGCCAGTAATGGCATCAACCTCAGACCTTCTTATGTACCTAGTAGGCTGTTGGGGTCTGAAGTTAACCCATCTGGTGTGGTACTCCTTCTTAAGGGCAGCCTCGAACCAGCCTGACATCTTCCTTGGGTCAGCATACAAAAGCTTTAGCTTAGCCAGCTGTTGAGCTCAAAACCTGGTAGAGTCTTCAGATCATGTGGGAATCTGAAGTACTCTATGCCCTGTTCTCTCTTAACTGCATACGCGTTAAGATCATCAAAATAAGCCCATGCTATAATCCTGCCTGACACCTTGTGGTGTTTCTTGACTCTGTAGAGCTTGGTGTAGGCATCTTTCTTTGGTGCAGCACGTTGGGCTCTCACTTCTTCAAAACAGGCAGCCCACTCAGCCTTTCGAATGTCAACGTCATCATTTGAGGCTTGGGCTGTTCCTTCTGCCTTCTCGTTTCCTGCTCCATCTTGTTCAGTACCTCAAAAGTATCACTGACTAGGGACTCACCCAGATTGGGGACCACATTACCCTCGTTGTCAGCATACTGAGGGTACTCCTCTGCAGTGATATCTTCGACCTCGACTTCATCAACATCATTTAGCTCTTCATCACTAGTCGAATCAACTGTTGGAGCATCTTTGACTATTTCATCCGGATTGAGTCTGAACATCTCTGCGAGTTGCTCGTTAGATAGGTCATGAATTATTTCCCCTTCTTCAGGGGTATAACTCACAGACCTTCTTACAATCCCTTGCAGATCAAGAATCATGGTTAGTTGAGTCTTGACCTGTTGAAGGGGAGCAATATCAAACTCATCTCTTTGAAATTTGGATCTGTTTGATTTAAACATTCAACACATAAATCATTAGTAAGTAATCAAACAGAAGTACATTAACTTAACATTTGTTTTCAGTACATGATTCAAACACAAAAATAAATAAATACATAAAACATCTAATCTGTACTTTTATCTTGAATCATGGTCTCATCGCTCGGAGGAGCAGAGGTGGTAGCTGACTGGTCCTGTCGATTCTTCGATCTTCGTTCTTGACCTGAAGCAGAGGCCGATGCAGCCGCATCCCTCCTTCTGCTTCGTCATCATCATCCTTTCCCTCTGTCCTTTCTCATCTGTTTCCTCCTCATCCTCAGTATCCTCCTCATCCTCATCATCATCTTCATCATCATCATCACCATCTCCATCATCTCCATCCCTTCCTTTATCTTAAGGGCTCATCCTTTGATCCCTTTAACCGCAGCATGATGGTCTTGTTGGTAGTCTCCAACTCCTCTATACGTTTGGCTGATTGGGCATGCTGCTCCTGGAGTTGGGACATCTCTACTCTCTGTGCATCCATCAGCTGGGTCTGCTGCTCTATCACACGAGCCTGCTCTGCCATCTGTTGAGACTGGGCAGCAGTCAGGTCGGTCAGCTGGCGTATCTGTGCAGCTTTCTCCTCGTCTGCAGCTAGCAAGCGCATCACCATACGGTTTAGCGCCGACAGCTGTTCCTCTACCCCGATTGGAGGTAGAGGTGATCCATACATGTGTGAGACTGGGCTGACGGTCCTGCATGATGTGAGGTGGTGGTGGTGGTGGCTGTGGTGAATATGGGTCGGTAAAATGGTGGAGGTGAGGTGGGTGTAAATGGTATGGTGGTGGATGGGAAATGTACAGTGGTGGTAGGTATGGTGGTGGCTGTGGTAGCAGTGGTGGATGTGGTGGCTGTGGTGGTGGGGTGGTATATCAGTGGAGGTGGTAGTGGTGGCTGTGGTGGTGGAGGTAGAGGCTACAGTAGTAACGAAGGTCAGTCGACGCTTCTTCTTCTTCAGTCCATGGGGCTGAGCCATCCTCTTCCTCCTAGTCCCTGTGGAAGTGGATGCTCCCCCTACAGCTCTGCCTGCTGAACCCGGAGCATAACTCGGGTCAGTCTCTGTCTCTCTGGAGTCTCTGGGGTGTTCACCAACCACCCGTAGCCCGTGTTCTGTGGGAACAACCTTGCTTCCCACAGTTCTCGTGAGGGGCTCCTCATCAGACTCCTCCTCCTCCTCAGCACCAACAACAAACTCCTGATGAAATCCGGCCGTCTCAGCAACATCTCCGGCAGGGGCAGACACCGGGGAATAACATCAGACTCAGTGCCTCTCGGTGGAGCAGGCATATCATCCCCGGCGTCTCCACTATCATCATCATCCGAATCATGAGCTGGTAGAGCAATCTGCTCCACATCGGAATCACTATCATCGTGGCGCCACTTTCTCTTGGCTGGCACCACGTAGTCAGCACGGGCCAGATGCCCAAACAACCTCCTGACAGGGGGTTTCACCTGCTTCCCCCTGTACACCTTCATCCTCCCCAACGTAGTGTCATCCATGACCTCGAGCACTACTGCATCCTCCTTCTCCTTCGGCAGGGAGGGAAGCTTCTGATCTATAATCATCTGCATAACCTCGGATACATGCAGAAGCCTTCCTTTCCTTTCCCTTCAATGTTCTCCACCAGGTAGGTGAAGATCATTTTGGAGAAGCTGAACGGGTGGTTCAGCACCAACGCAGCATAGGCGTTCTGGATCTGATCCGACAACTCATCAAATCCTCCCTTCCTCGACGCTATGCACTTCAGTAGAACATGCGCAAGATACTTGAACTGGGGACAGAGGTTACTCTTGTTGAGTACCCCAGCATTGATGTCCCCAGAGTACTTGGCTCTCAGAAAACATCCTCTGACCGTGAGGGGGTGTAGACGAGTAGGACAATCAGCGTCATCCCCTAACTGTAGAACAATCCTCAGATCCTCCTCTGAGATGGTAATAGCCTCACCAAAGATCGTACTCCTGATGCAATGAGGCTCAGAGGATCTATCAACGGTCGCGCCTTCCCAGAAGGCCTGCTGAACTGATCTATAAGGAGTACACGGTGTAGAGATAGCATGAGCAATCCTAGATCTCAGCAGAAAAGTGATGATGCCTGAGAAGTCAGCCGCGTTCCTGGATGTCAAATCCAGATGAGCACATATGTTATGCTTCGTGCTCATGGTCCATCGACTCGCCATCTGTAACACATATCAATAAACATTAGTACCTTTGGCTAAGAACATCATAAAACACTTAAACTTGAATAGAATGTTTCTGTCATGCGATTGAGGTTGTGCGACTGAGATCAGTCGTGCGACTGAACAGTGCGATTGAGGTTCAGACGTGCGAATGATCTCATGCGTACAACTGAGTGTGCGACTGGACTCATGCGCATGTACTCTTATGCGGTTACACCAGTCGTGCGACTGAGCTTCATACGCATGGTTCAGTCGTGCGGTTAGGTAAATCGCACTCTTCAGTCGTGCGACTGAAGTTCATCAGCCTGTCCAATCGCATGATATACTGTCTGTTCAATTCAAATTTACTTTTTCACCAATTTTGAGTTTTAGACATCGTTATCTGGTTCATTTGACTCGCAATACTTTCTTATAACCCCTAACACACTTAATTTCATCTGTTTGAGTAGTTAGATTAGGTTATTAGGCCGTTTAAGTCTGGTTTGCTTTCGGGTCTGATTTTGCAGATCTAGAATCAATTGGACCGTTATTTTGGTTTCTCTTCACCGCAAATTACCTGTAAAGTCGATAGAAATGATCAGTACTCAAGAAACGGGTGTTTTAGGAATCAAATGAAATTTGGCAGAGTGTAGTTAAGTCGTGCGATTTAGGGTTTCTTTGAGGGTGATGAGTCTCTGCGACCGACTCCCCCTCTATTTATACTAACCCTAGTTTCAATCGTGCGACTGAGTTCATACGCACCTTTCAGTCGTGCGAGTGGGACTCAGTCGTGCGATTGGGTCAGTCGCCCTTCTTCAGTCGTCCGACTGGATTTCAGTCGTGCGACTGACTCACTCGTTCGCCCTTAAGCCTCCGACTGGCCAATCGTATGGGCCATTCGGTTTGATGGTCCATACTCATGGTCCATTCGTGCGAATGGCTTCCATTCGTATGGTTAGTCCATACGTATGGTCCATTCGTGCGAATGGGTCACACTTAGTTAATTTTCTGCCATTTTACCAATTTACATTAAAACCCTTTTAACTTTTGAAATTAACGTTATGATCTTTTGATCATCTCAGACATGATCATTTTAACTTGAAAACCTTTGATCACCTCAGACGTGATCCTTTTAAACAATTTAGTCACCTCAGACGTGACCTTTTAACACTTTGTCACCTCAGACGTGACTGTTTTAAACTTTCAAAGCACATGTGGTCATCTCAGACATGACCCTTTTAGTGAGTTGATTCCTTACTGATTTTCCTGATGTAGTCCGACAAACTAATAAATTAAAATTAAAACTACTAACTAACTTAGAAAATTTAAACTAAATACTCAAACAAACTTGTTTTTGGCTTTTTGTGAGAGATAAATCCTAAGATAGACATCTACGGGATTTGGCCGGAATAGACAGCTTCAACTTGGATTGACCACACCTGGACCAATTCAATTTTGGAATCATACAGGCAAGTCAAATCATTTGGGACTTGTTATCAAAATCTTTTGATGCTCAATTCTTGGTGTTCATCCAGAGTCATTAGCAACTTAAGGAAATCATACTGAAACTCTTAGATTGTCACATTGATTTGAACTTTTGAGAATTGTAGCCACAATGATTGTCAATATGTTTGTCCACTTAAATCCATACACAGACTTTTGACACAGACTGGTGATGATTTAGGTTTAATTATTTCAAACTAACATTTGTGGATCCCACACTTATATGGTAATCAACATTCCTCAGGAGCTTTTGAGCGGTCTACGGGTATTATTACAAGAAGAGACTATTCTTAGAGCTTTCAAAGAGAAGCCAGTCCTCAGGTCAGTGCCATCGCACAGCAGAGAGGCGGCAAACAACAATGAATTCTAGAATATCTAGGTTATGCTTATCCTCAGGTCAGTGCCATCGCACAGCAGAGAGGCACACAACCTATCTCCTTGTTAGAGCAGCTTATTTTATTTTGCACAAAATGCACCAACAACATAAGTCATTAGCTTTATAGCATTTGTCTTTCATTTTTTTCTTTGCTTTGCTCTAATTATGGTCATCCGCACACATTTGTGGCGTTTACATGCTCATTACCCCTTATTGGAATATTGTTGATTGTGTTAACCAGTGATAAGATGGAAGCCCACAGTCAGTTGAACAACTTAGTTTGATCTTGAGATCACCAGTCAGGTCTAATCATCTATTGTGTTGAATCTACCGACATATCATTTGTGGTCTAGCAACCTCTAGGTCTACTTTCTTTGTGTTACCTTAGGAGTTACCAGTTTTCTATCATCTTCCCTTTTGTATTGCCTAGACTACACAGACTTATACTTTAAATTTTTGCATCTTTTCAAAACTTAAATTTTAAAGTCCCTCTTGATTTGTTCCTGTGTACTATCATTTCCAAAGGTGTTGAATCGGTATCACAGATACGATCTACCTTATATCAGCTATTCACTCCTTCTCCCTCGTTTTTTTTTTAATGTTAACTTGCTGACATATTCTCCCCCTAAAATACTAAAATCATTACTGGTTTAATTATTTTAGGATTTTAATAAACAGCAAAATAACATGAGTTTAAATTTAACAGACGAAAATAAACAAATAAAATAAAATAAAATAAAAACTTTAACTAAACTACATCGGACTACACATTATCATCATCAGGAATAACCTCACTTTTCTTTTTAACGCCGTTGACCTCTAGCAAATATTGAAAACGTGGTTTATCAAAGGCTTTAGTATAGAGGTCAGCGCGTTGAAAATCAGTATTAATTTTAACCACATCAATTAAGTTCTTTTCAAAACAATCTCTTATGAAATGGTATTTAATACCGATGTGTTTGGTCTTAGGATGTTGAACCGGATTTTTAGTTACTGCAATTGCAGCAGAGTTATCAACAAAAATAGGAGTAGACGAGAATTTTAAACCGTAATCCCGCATTTGCTGTTGAATCCAGATGATTTGTGAACAGCAACTTGCAGCAGCAACATATTCGGCTTCACAGGTTGACAATGCAACCGATGTCTGCTTCTTACACTGCCAGGTAACTAATCTTCTCCCAAAGAATTGACACCCTGCTGATGTAGACTTGTAGTTCATCTTGCAGCCCCCGTAATCCGAGTCACTATACGCGGTAAGCTCAAAGTCATCATCATGAGGGTACCACAATCCAAGTGTGGGTGTACCCTTCAGATAACGAAAAATCCTCTTGACCCCGATCAGATGGTTGACCTTAGGTTTAGCCTGATATCTAGAACATAAACATGTAGCATACATATATCAGGTCTTGAGGCAGTGAGATACATAAGGGATCCAATCATTCCTCGGTACATCGTGGCATCTACAAGATCTCCATTCTCATCAGGTGCTATATCGTGATTCGTAGCAAGTGGAGTCCCAGCAGCAGAAGCATTCTCCATGTCAAAGCGACTGAGAATGTCTCCTACATACTTGGTCTGATGTAGAAAAATCCCATTTGGTGTCTGATCCACCTGTAACCCGAGAAAGAACTTCATCTCCCCCATAGCACTCATCTCAAACTCTTTCTTCATCACTGCTTCAAACTCTTTGCATAACTCTTCGTTCTTTGAACCGAAGATTATGTCATCAACATAGATCTGTACAAGCAGTAGGTCGCCATCCTTTTCTTTATAAAAACAGCGTGCAGTCAATGACTCCCCTGCGAAATCCGTGTTTCACAAGATGAGTCGAGAGTTTCTCATACCAAGCTCGAGGAGCTTGATGAAGCCCGTATAAAGCCTTGTCGAGCTTGTAAACTCTATCCCGATGATAAGGATCTTCAAATCCCTCGGGTTGACTTACATAGACTGTTTCCCTGATTTCCCCATGAAGGAATGCACTCTTCACATCTAATTGGTAGACTTTAATCTTCATGTACGATGCATAGGCAAGGAAGATACGAATGGCTTCCATCCTCGCCACGGGTGCAAACACCTCATTGTAGTCAATCCCCTCGACTTGGCGAAACCCTGAACCACCAATCGAGCTTTGTTCCTGATAATGACCCCTTGGTCATCCTTCTTGCATTTTAGTACCCATTTGGTGCCAATGACTTTAGCACCTTTAGGTCTATCAACCAGAGTCCATACACCTAACTTCTTGAACTGCAGAAGTTCTTCTTGCATGGCACTCACCCACGCCTCATCATTTAGTGCATCACTGACATATTTTGGCTCAAACTGCGAGACAAAACACCGATAAGCACCATCATGAATGTAACCTTTCTCCATAACCGAGGCGTAATCAGCTGAGTATAGCTGATTTCGGGTTTGTACTCCTGATCTGACATCCCCAATGACATTGTCAAGGGGATGATAGACGTTTAGTCGTGATCCTGGAGTGGTAGGAACAGCTACCTCAGAGCCAAGATTATGAACATTGGTTCTGCATCTGAGGTAGTTGGAGTTTGAGGTTCCGAAGTCGAAGGTGCATCACTTGTAGATGCTTGTGGACTTTCAGGAACTGGAACCTGTTCCTCCTGACTGTTCTGGTCATCTGCTTCAGCTTCATCTTCAGAGGAGGAGTCACTGTCATCGACTACTCCCCCTGACTGAGTAGATGATTCTCCCTGTGTGCTAGATGGTGTATTCAGGATATCATACATCATCCTAGTAGCTAACTCATCATCCGAGGGAGAGAGAGGGATGTTGAAGGACTTGAAGAATCCATCATAATCGAAGAAGTATGCGGGTCCTTTGCCTGTAGGTGGTGTGGTATATCTCTGAACGTCAACATTACACCACACTTCTACAAGACCCGTTGAGTTGTTGTAAACTCGCTTGTTCGGTATGTTGTATCCTAGAAAGATTCCTTCATCCGCCTTCTCGCTGAATTTGCCTTCTTGTGTCTTCTTCAGAAGTGTGCACGGCGCGCCAAAAGGTTCAAGATACTCCAAATTCGGTTTGCGTCTTTGTAGTAGCTCGTAACATGTCTTTCCGTGGCGCTTGACTATTAGGACTCGATTCAGTGTATAACATGCATTCGCCACTGCCTCATTCCAGAATTGGATAGGCAGTTTCGAGTCCGCCAGCATAGTCCGTGCTGTCTCTATCAAGCTTCTGTTCTTTCTCTCAGCAACACCATTCATCTGAGGCGTGTAGGCAGAAGTGAATTGATGCACAATTCCCTTTTCCTTGCAGTATGCCTCCATCCATTGGTTCTTGAATTCTGTCCCGTTGTCTGAGCGTACTTGTCTAACCTTTAGCTTGTAGAGAGATTCCAGTGTGGTTACTAACTCCTTGAATGACTCAAATGTTTCTGATTTGGATTTCAGAAACATTACCCAAGTGAACCTTGAGTAGTCATCAGTGACCACAAAACAGTACAAGTCGCCTGCAATGCTCTTTGTACTGACTGGACCAAACAGATCCATGTGAAGAAGTTCAAGAGGAAGTTCTATTGAATGAACTTTCTTTTCCTTATGAGACTTCTTCGTCTGTTTGCCTTTCTTGCAAGCTACACAAAAGTCAGGAAGTTGGAAGTTCTTGACATTAACTCCTCTCACCAAATCCTTCTGAATCAAATGATTCATCTTCCTTTGACTAATGTGTCCCATTCTCCTATGCCAGGAGATGGAATCCTTCTCAGTAGCTTTAGATAGAAAGCACTGAACCTCATGATCCGTTGTAGCAGCTGTTGACAGATCCAAGACATAAAAGGTCTTTATATCTTGAAGCAGTCATCAGAACTTGGTCCTCTGGGATCACGTAGTCTTTCTTCAGCACGTAACACTTCTTGTTGTCGAAGATGACCTTAAATCCTTTATCACAGATTTGGAAACAGAAAGTAAGTTATTTTGAAGTTGTTGAACGTAGTTCACCTTATCAAACTTAACTTTCTGATTTCCCACTTCTCCCTGAGCTGTGATATAGCCTCCCTTGTTTCCAGCAAAGGAAACATGCCCTCCTTTTATTTGCTTGACGTTTGATAAAAGGGCCCTATTTCCTGTCATGTGCCTGGATGCTCCGCTGTCTACAATCCACGTGTTAGTCTCAGCACTGTATCGAACACCCTGAGTTTGGTTCAGAAGAGCTAGCCATCAACGCAGCATCCAGATGTCCTCTGGTTCTGGTGATTCTGTCTTTTTGTCTCTGACTGAAGTACTCCTCCTTTGGCTTGTAACTGACCTCGGCTGACAGTTGCTTCTTCACTATGTGACACGCTATCTCAACTGCTAAATCACCTTCACTCGCATAATCACATCAGTATCCTCTACAACTGGCAATGTTTGATTCCCCTGGTGAGACAAACCTGAAACTCCAATCTGTCCTTCATCATCATGAGCATCAGGCTTTTGGATCCTTGTTTTGATGAAGTAGAACTGTAAGCTTGCTTGTCTTGGCGAGTAGGACTAGAATGGGTTTCCCAATACCCTTCTTCTTTGGTTGACACATTCTCTTTTGAAAGTCCCCTTCCTCTCCACAATTGAAGCAGGTCACTTTTGCTCTTGTCAAGCCAAATGTGGTCTCCTTATAGCTCCAAGTTCTCCGGTTTTAACAACTTCTTTGCCCTCCGGACAGCACTAGCTAAGGCCCACATTATACCATCCTCTCAAGCTCCATTTTGTCCCCTGCTCGTAGTCCTATCTGCCAGATGGCAGTTTCCAATCTTCCTCCGGCAACAAGTCCATCATATGAATGAACCACTGCAGCTAAAAGATCCATATGCTCTCGAGCTACTTCCACAGTCACATTACCGAGGTTCTCGGTCTTCAGTTTGGTAGCACTTGCTTCTGATCCAATATAGTGGGTACAAGACGACCCTGACGTGTCTGATCCAGAAGGAGAAGCATGTGAAGGACCTGATGAGCTAGACACAAAAGCAGTCTGGAGAGGTGCTCCAGATGTCTTAGCTTGAGGCGTGGCGTTGTACAAAGCTGGATTTTGTGTGTACGAAGACTTCTGAGCTCTGTACTTCATCCTTAGTGCTTCTTCTCGCAACTTAAGAATGAAGTCATTTATATCCAGCTTTGCAAGCATTCCATTCTGTCTCAGGTTAGACACGAATGAAGCCCACTTATCAGGCAATCCGTCTGCGAAGTTACTAACTTTCTCTTCCATGGTCGTTTCCACTCCATGTGTATGCAGTTCGCTCATCAAGTGGTAGAATCTATCTATGACGGCGTCTAAACTCTCGTGACCAATCGGTGAGAAGTTATCGAATTCCTCTTAAACTCCTTTGCCTTATGCCTTACGAAGCATTCCAGGCATACCGCTTTCAACAGTCATCTTTAACTCCTTTGCCTTCCACGTTGCCTATTAATCAACATAATCTCTAGTCTCATAACCTTTTCTCTAGTTATTCCATACTAGTTTCTTGGACTGTTTTCTCTGAATACTGGTGGAATATGTCTTGGGGATAGACTGAGTAATCATGCATAAAATCTTTTCTCTGCATGTACTTTCTGTTCGGTCCGTCCCACCTAACGTTAGCTTAACTCCATCAGCTCCCACCGGTGTACTATAACCAATCTCGATGGCTTCCCACAGATTAGGATCCACTCCATTGAGGTAGATCTCAAAACGTTGTTTCCAGTGGGGAAACTCATCTAAAGTCAAGAGCTTTGGTGGTTTATTGTGATTACCCACCTCACTCTCAAGCAGCAGCAGGTTCTGTATCCTCGAGTCCTTCCCGCAGTAAAGGCTGACATCTGATCTTCCATGGCGAATAACTTTAAGTCTAATCAAACAAACTTTCACTGATGCGACTGAAGGATGCGAATGGTCTAGTCGTGCGTATGAACTCTGCGACTGATTCAATCGTGCGGCTGAACTGGGCGATTGGTTCAGTCGTGCGAATGAATCGGGTGCGTATGAGCTATGCGAACGAATGGTTCAGTCGGCCGAATGAAGGTGCGACTAGGTCCAATCGTGCGAATGAGCAATGCGAATGGAGTCCAGTCGTGCGAATGGGTCACTCGTGCGACTGAAGCTGCTGTTTTGCGAAATTTCTAGGTTTGACGGGTTTCAGCTGTAAAAATTCGAAATTTCACAAGTCCTAATCGCCTAAGTCCGTAGAAACCAAACTTCGATGAGCAGGGAACGTTCAAGATCACTTTTGACACCAAAGATGCGTTTTTAGTGCAAAAACACAAACTTTTATGCAATCTTGATTGAATCAACACGTAATCAAGAGCCAAAGCTCTTATACCACTTGTTGGGACCTGGTATTTGAACGAAATACCTAGTGATTAGCGTGTTAAACCAACTCGAATAGTGCGGAATCCTATTTGATTGGCGATCCAATCAGTGAGAACACACGAAGAATCAATCAAGACTTGAATCTAACGTTAGAAGTCGATTAGGAATCGATCTAATGGGTTCTGTGAACTTGGAGAACGATTTGGGAGGTCTCTGGACGGCTAGGGTACGTCTGGGAATCGTAATGGTATGAATGCTTTCGTTTTTCCACGAATTGGGTCTATTTATAGGTTAGTATTGTTCAATCGTGCGACTGGGCCATAAGTATGGTTCAATCGTGCGATTGAACCATGCGGTTGATTCACCCGCACGACTGAGTGTTCAGTCGTGCGACTGAGCCAATCTTATGTGTCAATCATACGACTGATCCAGTCTCCTGGTTCAGTCGTGCGATTTAGTCAATCGTATGAAGTTATTCATGCGTATGGTCCATTCGCATGGGCCATTCGAATGAGAACTTCATTAAGTTAAGTTGAATGTTTTAATAATATAACATTATGTGTAACCATTCAAACAATCATAAACCCAATCAATTCAATCACGACTCATTAATGAAATATTAAACATTACAAATAACAAACAATCCATGTCATTTCATTAATCAATACATATTACAGCAGAATCAGAAAGACAAGATCTATTACATTACAAATCATGATCTAGGGACAGACATGCATCAACATATAATAGAGATAGAGATAGAGAGAGAGAGAGAGAGAGAGAGAAGAGAGAGAGAGAGAGAGAGGAGAGAGAAGAGAGAGAGAGACAGGAGAGAGAGAGAGAGGGGGGAGAGAGACAGAGAGGAGACAGAGAGAGAGAAGAGAGAGAGGAGAGAGAGAGAGAGAGAGAGAGAGAGAGAGAGAGAGAGGAGAGAGAAGTAGAGAGAGAGATATAGAGAAGGGAGAGAGAGAGAGGGAGAGAGTAGGAGATAGGGAGAGAGGAGAGGGAGAGAGAGAGATAGGGAGAGAGTAGAGATAGGTATATGATATAGAGAGAGACAGGTAGATAGAGATAGAGACAGATAGAGATAGGAGAGAATATAGACAGAGAGAGATAGAGACATATATAAGATATAGATCTAATATATATATATATAAGATATATATATATATATATATATATATTATATATATTATATATGGGAGGGTTCAAATGAGAACTCACTTTTTTGTGAGAACTCTAGGAATCAATATGAGACACTCATTCTTGATCACATGCAAATCACATGTCATTTCTCCTTTTTTTTAAACGTTCATAACTTTTTTTCACGACATCATTTTTCCAAAAACGTTTCACCATTAATTTAGTATTTTTATCTTTCCAACGCCTACCATATTGATATAATTTTAGAAAAAATCGTACATCCGTTGTTTACACATGTGTAAATCTGTTATACACATGTATAATACTGGATTTTCCACATGTGTAAATCCGGTATTACACATGTGTAAATAGAATTTCGTAAAAAAAACGAGAATTGTTTTTATTTTTTAAAAAAAAAAATTTAAGTTTTTTTATATAAGAGGGAAACTAGGGGAATATTTTATTTTTTATTTTTTTATTTTTATGTTATTTTCATTTTATAATTTTTTTATTAAGTATTTGTTAATTACCATTTTGCCATTAAAAAACTAGTGGTTTAGATTGGTTCTAGAGTTCTCACAAAAAATGTGAGTTCACATTTGAACCCTCCTAATATATATTATATAATATATATATAATATATATAATATATATATATATATATATATATATATATATATATATAGAGAGAGAGAGAGAGAGAGATGAGGGATCCTAAGAAAAACCACAAAGTTATGTGAAAACTAGAGAAAACCAATTAAACCGGTAACATAATTTATAAATTTTTAACACTACCTTTTATATTGTGTGTGTGTATATATAAATAAGGGTATGGATTAAATGAAAAACCGTAGCATGGTTTTACATGTACATCATATATAGGTTACGTTTACGTAACCATTTTTAAGTCGACATTGTGTTACGTATACGTAAAACTTTTCATTATCGTATTTATGTTCAACATATATGTAGCAAATACTTAACTAAATTTACAATTAAAATAACATGAAGTTATAAATTACGTAATTGTTTTCCGTTGTTTTCTTGGGTTTTCACATAACTATTGATTTTCTCACTAATCATCCCATAATATATATATATATATATAATATATATATATATATATATATATATATATATATATATATATAATTCATAAATTTTACGTATTTGTTACATATATGTTGAGCATAAATACGATAATGAAGAGTTTTACGTATACGTAACACAATGTCGACTAAAAGATGGTTACGTACACGTAACCTATATGCGACATATATGTAAAATCATGCTATGGTTTTCATTTGATCCATACCCTCATTAATATATACAACACAAAATAAAGGGTAGTGATAAAAAAATTTATAAGTTATGTGACTGATTTTACTGGTTTTCTTTAGTTTTCACGTAAATTTATGATTTTCTTAAGATCTCTGCTATATATATATATAGGGGAGGGATCAAATGAGAGCTGATTTTTTTTGTGAGAACTCTCGGAACCAATCTCAGTCACTAGTTTTCAATGGCAAAATTGTAATTAACAAAAACTATTTAAAAAAATTATAAATAAAAAAATAACATAAAAATAAAATAATAAAACCACAAAATTTTTTTCGTTTCCCTCTTTCATAAAAAATAAAATAAAAATTATAAAAAATAAAAAAAATCTCGTTTTTTGTACGAAATTTAGTTTACATATGTGTAATAATGGATTTATACATGTGTAAATCTGATATTACACATATGTATAACCATATTTACACATGTGTAAATAACGACTGGATAATTTTTTTAAAAAAAGTATATCAATATGGTAGGCGTTGGAAAGATAAAAAAAATACTGAAATTAGTGAGGAAATTTTTTTGGAAAAATAATGTCGTGAAAAAAAGTTATGAAAGTTTTAAAAAAAAGGTGAAATTTGACATGTGACTTGCATGTGATTAAAATGTATGGTTGATATTGGTTCTAGAGTTTTCATAAAAAAGGGTGGTTCTCAGAGATACCTTCCCTAGATATATATATATATAGATATAGATATATATATAGATATAGGATAGAGATATAGAGATAGAGATAGATAGAGAATAGAAGAGAGAGATAGATAGATAGAGAGAGAATAGAGATAGATAGAGAGATAGAGATAGAGAGATAGAGAGAGTATATATTAGAGATCTCTATCTCTAGAGATAGAGAGTATCTATATATATATATATATATCTATATAGATATATATTCTATATATATATATATATATAGATATATAGATATATATTATTATATATATATAATATAAGATATATATATATATATTGGCGTTGCATATGTAAAAGGCTACTAAGAACCGCATAAATAATGTACATAATGATTCAATAGAAATGGTAACACTAAAAGAGAATGTTTTGTTTTATCTTCCATTGTTTTCTTTTTGATTATACCACCTTTCTCTTTAATTCTTTTAGACAATAAAGTCTTCGTATGCATATTTCTTAAAGACTATAGATATCGTATTTTTTTTAAATATATATCTTAAAAGTAGTAAAATTACAAGCATTTTGATCATTTTAAATAGTACAAGATTTAAAAAGGTTCTTGTGATTCTTTATAGATTTATGGCTATCAATTAAATGTCCCAATATATATACACACGTGTACTAGTAAGAGTGTTCATTGGATTGGGTTTTAGGTTATTCAAATGAGGTCATTAGGGTTTGACATTTTTTAAACTGAATTTGAATTGATTTGTGTTCAAATAGTTTGAAATCCATTTGAATTTAGAAAGTTCAAATGTGTTGACTTGATTACCCTAGAATTATGATTAAATAAATAAATAAATGTTTATATATGAATATATGAAGAAACATATGAACTTTTTATAATAAAATATTCAAATTTGAATTCAAATAATTAAGTCAGGCAAGTTCTAAACTCAGATATTTGAAAACAAAATTCTGAATTTGGTTGATATAAGGATCCGATCCTAATATATAAAACCCGAATTCGAATATAGTTCGAATCGAAATTTTGGGTTTTTTAAATGATTTCAAACAAAACACTCCTAGTTCATAGACATAAAACAAAAATATTACATGTATGAGACCTAATGGGGTGGATATTTTATTTTAATTAATGATCATTGTTTAAATAAATCTTTTTTGTTTTGTTTTTAAATATAATTGTTGATGTCTTTTTTAGATGATTAGTAAAATGATATAAGATTAAAGAAAAAAGATAAACATAAACACTCACGGACTTGTAATAATTCAAATGAATGCTAGCAACCCATCTTATATCCACTACTTGGTATTCATTAAAAGTTATTGTTCATTATAATTTTCTCACTAAGAGAGGAAATGATCACCTTTACAAAGTCCAGCTAGTAGGGTAGTAATCACCTATTTAACATCTCACTAAGATGGGTAGTGACCACTCCTTCAATGTATCAATATTCGATTAGTAATCACCTCTTCAACGTCTTACTAATCGGTTAGTGTTTACCCCTTTAAAATGTGTAAGTTTTATGGTTTGGAGATTCCAAGATAGCCTTTCGAACCATGTGAATCACATTCACATCAAAGTTATTTTGGTGGTACTCTAAAATCTTCAATCGAGTAAGACAATAGGTTTCAAGAATGAGAATGAAATTAGGTATGAAAATCAACTTGTGTGAACTCAATGCCTTAAACAAACCAAATGATTCCTTTATATAGGGATTGAACTATTACAGTGAATCGTTATAACTCTTGATGATAGTTAGCGGTTAAAACTGGCATAACTCTCAGCCGCTAGTCAAAACAACGTTAATAGTAACTAAATAGCTACTAACCATCAATCTAATAGAGTTACTACAGCTTTCAAAGCATCTGTAGTACTTCGTTATTATTGATTAAAACCATTTGTAACTTCTATTAATACTTGGATAAAATTACTAATGATGCTAGAACTTACTAATGGAGCCAAGTTTCTACCGATGATTATATTTACTAATAAAGTTTATTTGATATCGGTTCATCACTTACTACTAAAACACCAAGTTGTTACTGATCGTAGTTACCACTGATGATCAATAGCAACTTACACTAGTAAGCCTATTCTTTCATGTCATCAAATTTCCACAACTTTTCATCAATTAAGTGAATCCGCAGATCACTAGGAGCATTGCCTTAAAGACCCACCAAGGGCCACTGCTCCTTGATCTTGCTACCGGGGGTTTGACCCCTGTCATTTAGGGGCAAAGTTTGATTGTTCCCATCCTTACCTATCGCTAAGAAAATCATGCCTAAGAATTTCTGTAAGGATTCCCTATAAGTCTGATGCAACCAAAACATCCAAAGTCTCTCTGCAAGCATGCACTAAAGAACAGAAGTAGAAATGCTTCGGAAGTTTTACACCATGCACTAGAAATATTCTAAGTGTAAAATCTTCCGAAGCCAAGACCACATCTTCCGAAGCCAAGAAGTGAAGTCTTCCGAGCTTCAAAGACAAAGTCTTTCCGAAGCCAAAGAATGAAGACAGATTTCTCCGAAGCCCTTTTTGAGATATGCCTTTATCTGATGTACTTTACCATAAAGCTGGACCACCTTTCCGCTACTACTCTGTAAAGTCACCAACTTACATGAGTTGGTGAAAGGTCCATGCTTTTGGTAACTGTACATTGAGGTCTTGAGTCCATGCTTTCAACTTTATGTACTTTATCTTTTTTGTAATATATTAGGATGTGTAGCTATGGCATGTCGTAGTCACAAGTCAAAAGGCAGATCTACCTTTTGATCTACATTTGATTTTGAGTTGTCTAGTCAATTGTATCCAGCTGCCTTCAAAGGAATGGCCGGCTGTAGGATGTAGTATAAAGTATCTCAAGTACTTGTAACTTTCTATTGATGCTTTGTAACTTGTAATAGAACTTGAGAAGCAATATAACACATTCTTGAAAACTAAATACTTGTGTTGTTTGGCAATCTTGTTCTGTCTTCTATTTACTTTGTTCTTAGCATCTTTCATTAACAAGTTAACCAGTTCCCTATTTGATCTGTTAAGTGTTCTAAGCAACTCTCCTCATTGTGTAGTTGTGTTGTAAGTGCATACCCTTCACCGTCCTGCATTTGGTATCAGAGCATTTCAGGCTCTTGATATAAGATCTCACCATCTTAAGATCCCTCACCACCACAAAATACTTAACAACTCAAATGCAGCTATAACCAAACTAATATGGAAACTGAAATTATGAAAAGTCTCCACTGATCACTCCTGAGGACTTGATACTTGGTGTCAAAGATGGAAGGCTTCATCAAGTCTTAAGACTCCAGGTGTGGGACTCTGTTGTTGAAGGACCTTACATACCAAGCCCACTTCTGCTACTGGTGGTGGTATGAATCCTAAGGCTGTGGCTGATTACTCTAAAGCAGATAGAAAAAGAATAGAGATTGATCAAAAAACCATGAGAGACCTTCAAACTGCTTCCAAACTCCATCTACAGAGGCTTCAAGATGTGCAAAACTGCCAAGTAACTATGGGAAGCACTGAAGCTGATGTATGAGGGGTCTACTGAAGCAAAGGAGAATAAGAAAAGATCTCCTGAAGCAGTAGTTTGAAAACTTCACCTTCAAGGCAGGTGAAAACCATGACTCAACAATACTTCAGGTATGTTGAGATTGTGGATACTCTAATGGATATTGGAGTAACTCTTGAGAACTGGGACATTGTAAGGAAGTTTATGTCCTCTCTTTCCTAGACCAATGGACACATTATTGTGTTGTTATCAAGAAAACTGAGAACCTTAAGACTCTTACTCTCACAGAGTTGTATGGTATTCTTATGGCTACCAGATGGAGATGAACATGCAAAACTCATCTGGTAACTCTAGTAATCAACTGAGTTCAGCCCTCCATGTGGTTGAAAGGGAAAGCATTGAACCACAGCATCATCTTATATGCTTCTCTGACAACTCACAAAAGGGCCCTTTCATCACCTTCCCAGAGACTTCAAGGGAAAGCTACACTAAAGGAAGTCCTTTCTACGAGACAAGTTCTCTCATGCTTTTGTCTCTGCTGATGAAACCTCAGGAAACTTTCTCTTCACTCTTCAAGATTTGGACTGTATCCATCCAGATGATCAGGAGTACATGGAGATAGTCCAGTAGATGGCTTTTTTCACTCACAGAGCCAAGAAGTTCTACAAGAGGACATGGAGAAAGTTTCCAAGCAATACAGCCAGTGGAAAGTTTGGGCTGGACAAAAGTAAAGTAAAGTGTTACAACTGTAGATGGGACACTTTACAAGAGAGTGTAAGGCACCAAGGACAAATAGTGGCCAAGCACAAACCAGACCAAACTACACTGAAAAAGCCCCCCAGAATGAAAAGCCAAAGTAGCAAGTTGCAGTTACTGTTGAAGAAGGAGGCTTTGACTAGAGCTTTCAGGTAGAAGATGCATCTCCAAACCAAGCACTCATGGCAGACCACGATGAAGCTAAGGTATTGGAACATCTTTGTACTCCTGATTGCATTGCTAAAGTTAATAGATACAGGTCTTATAATTTAGAAATGATATCTGATCTTGAGTCCTTAAATATCTTAAAAGCTGATTTTAAAGAGCTGAAAATGATTATAAACTAAAGATAGAAGATTTAGAGAAAAACCATTTCAACTCTTAAACATGAGCACACAAACTACAGGACTCAGATCAAAGATCTCATTACTAAATTAACTGAATGCCAGGCTGAGCTTGTGATCAGCAAAGCCAAGGCAGAAAAATGTGTTCTTGAAGAAGAGACCTTCAAGAACATAATATCCTCATCCTTGCATTCAAAAGTTTGTTATCAAAATAAGCAGGGACTAGGATCTTATGAGATAGCTCCTCCACACACAATCTTGTTTGTAAGATCTCCTAGGTGTGGAACTTATGAAGATGAGCTTCCCCTTATAGATCCTGTGATTGAAGATGATGAAGAGGAGATGGTGGAGAATGGCTCTGAGAAGAGTGAAGAAGAGCATTCTAAGAAAGGTCACCATCCCTCTGAGGAGAGCAAAGTTGTGGGGATGACCAAGTCAAGAAGAAAGAACTTGATCAGGAAGGCCAAAGAAAGTCCAAAAAGGCTCAAGAGATCAAGGCCACCTTCAATTCTGCACAAAAACAAGTCTTATCTCTGCAGATTGAAGTGGTAAAGGCTGAAGACATAAACTTGAACTCCATCAACAAGAGTTCTAGTTCATGTCCAAATCATCCCATCAACAAGAAGAAGGCTGATCAGTTGTGCATCACTGTTGTACAACCTGAACCATCTAGCTCCAAAGGTAGTTCTAACCCCACAAGAACTGCTACAGCATCTGCAAAGGTGAAGATGGAGAAGGAAAGTGATCAAGTTCAGCCTTGTTCACAAAGAAGAACTCCTAGAAGGAAGAAAATGGACTGTGTTATGTGTGGGAGTACTTCTCATCTTGCTAAGGATTGTGTTTACAATCCAAAGAGTACTCTCCACCCATGACCAAGAAAGAAACTTCTAAGAGTTTGGAGAAGAAGAAGCAAGCTTCGGAAGGAAAATCTGTTTCCTTCGGAAGCTCCAAAATGAAGAAGAAGACAAGTGGAAACTTGCCTTCGGAAGAAAATTTGATCTTGGAAGAAAGGAATACTTCCGAAGCACTGAAGCCTGTTGCAGTAAAAGCAAGATCTTCCGAAGGTCCAGTCATCAAAACTTCCAAAGTCATCAAAACTTTCGAAGTATTGAAGGTCAAGTCTAAGCTTCCAAAGGTGGTGTGGAAGTCAAAGAAAGACAAAGTAGCTGAAAGTTCTTCATCAACATAAACAAATGATCCTTCTAGCATGACTATAGGATTAATTACTGTTGCATTGTCTTCAACTTCTTTTGATGAGCCCAAGACCAATGAGGCTTGGGTTTCCAAATGTAACTAATCATCTCTTTTGTGCAGGAACAGCTCAAGACAAACAGAAATGAATGGATCATTAATAGTGGCTGTTCCAGGCACATGACAGGCAATAGGTCACTACTCCAAAAGTTTGAAAGAATTGATGGAGGACCAGTTGCTTTTGGAGGAGATGCAGGAGGTTACATTACTGGAAGGGGCAAGGTCACAAATGGTAAGCTCAGCATTGAAAAGGTAAACTTTGTCAAGGAGCTTGGGTACAATCTTCTGAGTGTATCCCAATTTTGTGATCAGAGTCATAACATGCTCTTCACTGAACATGAGTGCATTGTTCTTAGGCCCGGGGTGGTCATTCCTCATGAGCACATCTTGCTCAGAGCCCCCAGGAAAGGGAACATGTACAAGATGGACTTGCAAGAAACATCTCCCTTAGGAGAAGTTTCATGCTTTCTATCTAAAGCAAATAATGATGAATCTTTCCTCTGGCATAAAAGAATGTGCCATGTAAACTTTAAAAACATGAATAAATTAATTAACAATGATTTGGTAACTAGGATACCAAAGAAAGAGTTTACAAGTGATGACCACTGTGTTGCATGCATGAAAGGGAAGCAACACAAGGTATCTCACAAGCCAAAGGAAAGAAATTCCATTATTAATCCCCTACACTTATTACATATGAATCTCTTTGGCCCCACCAGTGTAATGATTGTAGGAAGGACCTCTTATTTTTTGGTGATCATAGATGATTTTACAAGATTCACTTGGGTCTTCTTTCTTAGAACTAAGGATGAGACCCCTAAGATTCTGACGAATTTCATCTTAAAGATTGAGAATCAATGTGATCACAAGGTCAAAACAATAAGATGTGATCAAGGAACTGAATTCAAGAATCAAATCCTTGATACATTTTGTGATGAAAAAGGTATTACAAGACAATATAGTGCTCCCAGGACTCCTCAACAAAATGGTGTTGCTGAGAGGAGAAACAGGACACTTATTGAAGCTACAAGAACTATGTTGTCTAACTCTAAACTGCCCATCACCTTCTGTCCAGAGGCAGTGACCACTGCTTGCTATGTGCAAAACAGAGTTTTAGTAGTTAAGACACATGGTAAGACTCCTTATGAACTTTGGCACAAGAGAAAACCTTTCATTGGTTTTCTTAAGTCATTTGGATGTCCTTGCACCATCTTGAATACCAAAGATCAAATTGCCAAGTTTGCTAAGAAATCAGATGATGGACACTTTATTGGATACTCTTCTCAAGGTAAAGCTTATAGAGTATACAATCTCAGAACTAGAGTAGTTGAGGAGTCAACCAATGTGACTTTCAATGAGCACACTCCCACTGTGAAAGGTTCTGGTCCGGATTGGCTATTTGATCTTGATTTAGTTACCAACTGTTTTAACAAATCTTATGAGAATGTTTCAGGATCTATAGATATATTACCAACAGGTGATCCTGACCCAAGATTTGAGCTCAGAAGACCTTCAAGTTACATATCTTCAGCTCCAGTGGTAACTATTCCTGCAAATGAAGCTTCTACCAGCACATCAATGACAAATCATGTTGATGCTTCTGGGGTGCCTTCAAATTCCAGCTTAGAGGCACAAAACTCAGAAGAAGGAGCTTCAAATGTTGGAGAAAATCGTGGTGGTAAAGTGATCAGGAATTCCTTGATGCTGATAACCACTACATTGAAAACAACATCAATGATGTCACACACTCATTGGATCAAGTCAATCTTGATAAGTGTGCTGATGTGGAGAGTGAATCTTCTTTGCCAAATCGAAATTTTTTCAAATCTTGATTTGTCTAAACAACTTGTTGTGATCCCTCAGCTAAGGATCCACAAGTCTCATCCTACCACAAACATCATTGGAGATGTTGATTCAGGGGTGAGAACAAGAGGACAAACCCATGAAGCAAATGTTTATCTTCACTCTTGTTTCTTGTCCCAGATAAGCCAAAGAAAATTGATGAGGCTCTAAAGGATGGAAGTTGGGTTGAAGCTATGCAAGAGGAGCTGCTTCAATTCAAAAGGCAAAAGGTTTGGAATCTATGTCCTCTTCCTCAAGGGAAGACTACCATAAGAACCAAATGGGTTTTTAGGAACAAGAAGGATGATAGAGGACTTGTCATCAAGAACAAGGCAAGACTAGTTGTTCAAGGATATACTCAAGAAGAAGGAATTGACTACACAGATGTTTTTGCTCCTGTGGCAAGATTTGAAGCTGTTAGAATATTCCTAGCTTTTGTTGCATCCAAGAATTTCAAGGTCTACCAGCTTGATGTCAAGTGTGCTTTTCTTTATGGGGTGATTGATGAAGAGGTGTATGTCAGACAGCCACCTGGGTTTGCAGATCCTGATCATCCTGATTATGTCTGTAGGCTTGATAAAGCTCTTTATGGGCTGCACCAAGCACCAAGGAAGTGGTATGAGGCTCTATCTCAGTATCTCTGTCAACATGGCTACAAAAGAGGTACTATAGATGGAACTCTCTTCATCAAAGGAACAGGAAATGACATAATGCTAGTTCAAGTATAAGTAGATTACATTATCTTTGGGTCAACTAATCCAAAGCTCTGCAAAGACTTTGAGAAGCTAATGAAGGACAGGTTTGAAATGAGTGCCATGGGGGAACTCAATTTCTTTCTAGGAATTCAAGTGAAGCAAGTTGAAAATGGCATCTTCATAAGTCAGTCAAAGTATGTACAGGACATACTTAAAAGGTTTAACATGACTGATTGTAAGGTTGCTAAGACACCCATAGCCAGAAATCACTCCCTTGGACCTGATCTTGAGGGGGAGTGTGTTGATGAGCATCTCTATAGGGCAATGATTGGGTCTCTTATGTACCTCACAGCTAGCAGGTGAAATATCATGTTTGCTACATGCATGTGTGCAAGATATCAAGCCAACCCCAAGATGTCACACCTGGTCACTGTCAAAAGAATTTTAAGATACCTCAAAGGTGCTCCATCACTTGGCCTTTGGTATCCAAAAAATTCTGACTTTAATCTGTATGCTTATACAGATAGTGACTACGTTGGTTGCAACATGACTGCAAAGTCTACATCAGGGGGATGTCAATTTCTTGGTGGAAGAGTAGAGATAACTTTGAAAAGAGATTAATCAAACTAGTCAAAGTTAACACAAATGAACAATATGCTGATCTGTTCACCAAAGCTTTCGATGAGCAGAGATTTAAATATCTTGTATCAGCTATTGGGATGATTAACTTTAATATCCTTTCTTAAAACTTAATCATATTTATTTCTAAAACCTGTGTGTCCTAAGTTGTCTATTATATCACCTTCATAAGCCCTTGTTTTCTTTGGAAGAAAATCTTTTGAAAAGACTTTTCTTAGATTTTTGAAAATCTTGATCTCTTCAGAAGATTCAAAATTACCTTCGGAAGAAGTTTATGTCTTAGCAAAAAAATCATTGCTTCAGTGATTTTACCTTCAAAGAAATTTCTGAAATATCTTTCGAAGCTTAAAATCAACTTAAGTACTTTGTATGTTTTCAAAGAACAAGTTTCTTCAGAAAGCAATTTACGTTCGGAAGTATTTATTCTTTTTAGAATAAAAATCTCTGAGTGTAAATTCTCTTCCAAAGCAAAATTTTCAAAAACCTTTGAAATATCTTCCGAAGCCAATTTGCCTTCGGAAGCTTTTTCTTCAGAACTTCGGAAGCAAATAACCTTCGGAAGATTTCTCGACTTCCAAGAAAACTACTTTTTGGGCAAAAGTAAACTACTTTTCAGAGGAGGGACCGACATCCGGATTTTAAAGTTTATCCTCTTTCATTAACTTTGTCTCAAATCCTTTTCACATAAATGCCCAACGGTTCCCCCCTCTTTCACTATCTTCCTCAATTACACTATTCCTTAAACCTAAATTCTCCCAAACCGCCTTTTGTTCTTCATCTTTCTTCATTCTTAAGCTTCTAAAATGGCGAACCTAAACCTCAGAAACAACTCAGATTTCTCCATGCAACTTCACAGGCAACATAACCAAGTTGCTCTATTAAGCTTGAGAAAGATGAAAGTTTCTCCGAGATTTGCCGTTTCTTAGCTCTATCAAACTACTTCACCTCCCTAACCATTGATCCTACTCTCTATGAGGATCATCTGTTTGAATTTTGGAAGACATGCCAAGAGGTCATTATGGATAAGGAGAAGGCACTGTCTGCCACAGTGCAAGGGAGGACAAACTTCATCACTCCAACCATGATAACACTCACTTGCAGTTGGATGATGAAGAAGGTGAGTTCCTTCCCAAAGGAAGCTATAAATCATTCCTATGAGCAGATGGGCTATGAGGGAGATTTATCTGTAAAGACCTTCAGGAAAGGGAAGGTCTCATCCTAGTGGAATACCTGCTTCATGTGGTTATCCACAGCTTGTCAAACAAGCATGGAGGGTGGGACCAGATTCCTGAGGATCTCTCCTTCATAGTACATGGAATGGTTCAAGGGGTCAAGTTCAGGTACTCTCAGTTTGTTTATACAAACTTTCTTGCTAACTTAGATTCCTTAGAGTATTATATGTTTCCTAGATATGTTCAACACATTCTCAACTGTGAACTGGGCTCACAGTTGAGGGAAACAGATAATATTCTTAAATTGGGATAGATGAAGCCCTGCATCTTTAAAATTATGAAGAAGCCAATTGTAGGCTTCTCAGGGGTAGAAACAGCCCTTGTCCCAAAAATGTTAGAGCTCATTGCTCAAGGTGACAACCTAGCAACACAAGCTAGTGTTGAACCCACACCTTCTACCTCTCAACCACCAAAAAGGCCCCAAGTCACCCTCACCTACCAAAGAAAATCCAAGCGATCCCCCTGCTTAAGCTATTGAGTCGGTACAGGCCCCCATATACTCACCCATACAGGAGGAAGTGGACACTAGAGCTCCCACTTCCCCTGAGGAGCAAACCACTCCCATCTCTTCAACAATCAGGGATGACGTTCCTTATGCTCACATTGATGAGCTCACAAGCCCAACTGCCTTAAGCCTTCACTCTGAGTCTCAACACTCAAGTGAACAACCTTCAAGGGACAGTTACCATCCCCAGCCTTTAGACTTAAATTAACCCATTCCCAACCTCTCATTTTATACTGATGAAGACCTAGGTTTCAGTGGGTACCACGAGTCTCTCTACTCTTCCCCTACTCAAATATAGATAAGTACTCCTGAGTCTCCTTTGTCTAGCCCACATCAGTCACCCATCACTGAGGTGGATACTTCTGAACCTGTTCAGGATATCCATATGAAAGAGGCTCTCACTTATACAAGTGATTACATCATTAAGACCTCAACCATGGCAACTCAGCCCATTGACACCTCAACTGAGTATGTCAATGTGCAGAGCGAATCCAGCAGCCAAGAACCTGAGGCTGATGGTGAGAGAGAGGACTTTGGTCCAATCATCTCATCCCCCAATGATTCTTCTGATGAAGATGAGGGGAATCTGAGACTAAAGGTGCAAAAACTGTCAAAAACATGCTCCTATTTAGTCTCTAAGGTTAGTCACCTTGAATCTCAGGTGACTACCCTGCATAATAGGGTCAATGATCAGCAACTTAGATATCTTATCTCAGGGAAAAACTAGCTGGGAGACCTTTAAGAGGAGCTCAACCAAGAACATAAGAACCTGTGAATGTGATTGACCTAACCGCTAGCTCACCTATGCAAGAGGGTGATGCTACCAAAAAGGGGGGAGAAAGTCATTACAGTCACAGAACCTGGGAGTTCTTCAGGGAGTATGGACATTGAGGATTCACCATCCTCACTTGCAACTGTGCATACTCAGCAACTTCCTCAAGTTCACATTAATGTGGACATTATAGACTCTGTCATTAGGAGTCTCTTTGAGGAAGGCATTCCAAGGGCTGTGTCATCTCCACCTCAAGGAACTTCAAACTACATTATTAGGTGGAGGTATGATGCTGATAGAAGAGCTCTCATTCTTCACAGAGTTCAAGGGCAGCAAGAAGTGTTCAATTTTCAGACCTTGGACTACTATGAAGGTCTTGACCTGATCAACATGCCACTTGTCAACCCAAGCCAATCAAGACAAGATGACAGGTTAAAACTTAGGATTCAAGACAGAATTACTGAAGAGTTTAGCCTTAGAAGGAGACAAAGGCAATCAGGTAATGTCATTGGTCAACTAGATGCTGAGGCAGACCCTAAGATTAGCTTCAAAGGGAAAACCTTGGCTGAAGACCTAGTGATAGAGCCTGAGAGCCGTGTCACACCAACAACTGCTTCAGAATTTCATTCCCTCAGTGAAACACCTGCTGTTGAAGGTGTCTCACAACCTCTCTCTAGCTAGAGCTTGGATGCTACACCAAGCAATGAACAAGCTCTCTCCACCCTAAATCACAAAGGTCTGTGGGTGACAAAGAGAAAAGGATTCTAACTCCTGAGGAGATTGAGGAGGAGGAGGAGGAGAGAGAGAGGAAGAGGAAGTTAAGGGGAGAAAGTTCCTCTGGGTCTTCAGGCTTTATGCAAGCTGCAATCAGGGCTGCCCCTAGACCAAACACTCAAGAAGATAAGTTGAGGGCAGTTAGGATTACTTACCTGCAGACCAGGAACTATGACATAGATGAGATTATATCTCTCCCCTTAGAGCAATTAAATATACTGGCTGACATGGAAGTGTCAAGAGAGATGAAGGAAGCAGAGGATGCAAGGTTACTTCTCCAATTCAAAAAGGAGAAGAGACAGAAAAGGTTATACAAGCATGCTCCAACTCTCTCCCCAGTTCAGGAAAGTCCTGTGCAAGAGGATGTGGCTGCTACACAAGAACCTCAGGTAGACAAGGAAACATATAGGCAAAACATGATCAACTACCTAAGTGCCACAGGTCTCTACCAGGCATCTGCACTTCTTCCCTTGTCCTTTGAGTACATTGAGTTTGAGTATCTCAAACACCTTGAACTTCAAGTGCTCAAAGAACAAAAGGGAACAAAGAAAAGATGAGGAAGATGCTACAAAGTCAAGAGCCATCATCCAAAAGAGTATGAAGAAGTCTACTGACAGACAAAGGATGATGAGCTTCTTGAAGCTGTATGGATTCTTCGGAAGGAGACTTGGCCCTATGTCTCTATCCACAATGGATGAGCATATCAGGGTAATCAAGCAGAAGATCAAGAGTGGAGAGCTGATTGACTTATACTCTCCTCCAAGTCAAATCCCACCTAAAGTGGAGGTTAGGTTGAACAACCTGAGACAACACAACCTGGACCTCCTACTGAGCCTCACTAAGCTTCATCTTTTGATCCACAGCAGGGTCAAACTCCCTCTTCTTCTGAACCTGTGAGGGAGGAACACCCAACTGAGAAAGACAAGGATGATCAACAAGGTGTTGCAGACCAGTCTTCTTAGTTAAAGTCTTCTAAGAGAAAGAAGAGGATGGCTTCCAAACCAAAGTCAAAGAAAAAGAAGCCTGAATCATCCACCTCTACACCTCAGGCTGAGTCAGATCAACCTAAAGAAGTGCATGAAGAGGCAGCCCAATCAACTCCAATTCAAGTGGCTCCTCTTGCAGCTGAGACACCCATCTTATCCTGGATCTTCACTACTAATCCAGAAAGATGGCATGTGATCAGAGATCAAGGTGTTGAGAATGTCTATACATGGCAAGACATAATCAACCTACCTCTGCATGACATCTTTGAGATGAGAAGATATTATGAGAGTCTGCGTGATCCTGACCATCTAATGAAGAAGGGTATGGTCATCATCGTCCCGAAGACTACAAATTATCTGAAGAATCTTCTAAATGTCTTGGTAGCATCAGCCTAGGGGGAGTTTGTAAAGATTCCTATAAGTCTGATGCAACCAAAACATCCAAAGTCTCTCTACAAGCATGCACTAAAGAACAGAAGTAGAAATGCTTCGGAAGTTTTACACCATGCACTAGAAATATTCTAAGTGTAAAATCTTCCGAAGCCAAGACCAACATCTTCTGAAGCCAAAAGTGAAGTCTTCCGAAGCTTCAAAGACAAAGTCTTCCGAAGCCAAAGAGTGAAGACATATTTCTTCCGAAGACTTTTAGAGATATGCCTTTATCTGATGTACTTTACCATAAAGCTGGACCACCTTTCCACTGCTACTCTGTAAAGTCACCAACTTACATGAGTTGGTGAAAGGTCCATGCTTTTGGTACCTATACATTGAGGTCTTGAGTCCATGCTTTCTACTTTATGTACTTTTATCCTTTTTGTAATATATTAGGATGTGAGCTATGGCATGTCATAGTCACAAGTCAAAAGGCAGATCTGCCTTTTGACTCTACATTTGATTTTGTAGTTATCTAGTCAATTGTATCCAGCTGGCCTTCAAAGTATGGCCGGCTGTAGGATGTAGTATAAAGTATCTCAAGTACTTGTAACTTTCTATTGATGCTTTGTAACTTGTAATAGAACTTGAGAAGCAATATATAGCATTTTTGAAAACTAAATACTTGTGTTGTTTGCAATCTTGTTCTGTCTCATATTTACTTGTGTTCTTAGCATCTTTCATTAACAAGTTAACCAGTTCCCTATTTGATCTGTTAAGTGTTCTAAGCAACTCTCGTCATTGTGTAGTTGTGTTGTAAGTGCATACCCTTCACCGATCCTGCAATTTCACCTTCAATTATGCATCATTTTTTATGCCCTTTATGTATTTCATCTCTAATTCCATTGGTAACTATCATTATCTTACGTGTTAACCTATACAACAAGAGAATGTTAGGTCCTAAAGTCTAACACATAAGGCTATAAATGAACCGAATGAACACAAATGAGGTCTTGTTTGTGTTCGTTTATTAGGATATGAAATTGTTCATGAGCTGTTCACAAACACTTACTGAATGAGATTTCTTGTTTGTGTTCGTTCATTAAAAAAATAACATGTTCATAAACTGTTCAATTACACTTACCAAACGCAAATGAACACAAACAAATATTCATGAACATCAACGAACACAAGCGGACGTTCATGAACATAAATGAATGCAAATAAATATAAAATTTGTATTTTTTATCGTAAAACATTACGTTGAATCCACCAAATATAAATAGATGGGCGATGTTAATGAAGACATAGAGTATGATTAGAGTTTCATTTCTAGAAACTAAAACCGCTAAAATAAAAATATAAAATATAAAACGTGACAACCCTAAACCAAGGTTAGGTAAATTTAAAACTTTAAGAATTTCTATAAATTGATAGTACATACTTATACCATATTAGAAATTGTTAAATAGATCTATGTGTTAACTTTATATATTTTTTTGTATATTATGTGAGCATGCATGCATATGTGATACGTGTGCATATATATAAATTTTATGATAGTCTTTGTTGGATCTAGAAAGGCTGTTGCAACCAAAACCAAGTCACTTAGAAGATTTTGATACAACAAACAAAGGACTTCCGAAGCTAAGTATGGAACTTCTGAAGGAAGAAGGAGCTCTTCCGAAGACAAAATGTAAAACACACTTCCGAACGAAAACTCCAACTTCCGAAGACAAAGAACCTACTTCCGAAGATCAAGACTTAGAGAGAAAGATCTGAAGTCAACTTCCGAAGTACAGAAGTCCTTAAAGCCTCGGAAGAATAGAAGCCTCTTCCGAAGTATAAGTGGCTTCGGAAGAACTTGTTCTTCCGAAGCCAATTAACCTTCGGAAGACACTCCTATTATCCAGTGGACATAAGTATGGCCTCTTTGACACTCCGCTGCAAATCTCTGAGATACTGCATGGCGTTTTCTCAAAAGCCATATAGTTGACCATACTTTAATCCACTGTTTATCTTTTTATGTTAGTACAGTTGCCATCTTTAGTTGATGACAAAAGGTAAGTCATGGACATGTCATGACTACCATATCTTAGATAATACTTTATCTAAGATACCTTATCTTTAGCATTGTAGTATATGCTTTAGTCTTAGGTTTCCAGCTGGTATCAATGTATATCCGGCTGTAGGATCTAGTATATATAGTTTCTCATTGTAACTCTTGTTTCATGCTTGTAAGAGTCTTATAATATCTTGAGTTGAGAAGTAATATATACAAGTGCCTTGAAAATATATTTCTGTTTGTTCCTTTGCTACTTATTATATTATTATCAACTCTTGTAAAAGACATTACTTCATCTTATTTGAGTGTTTTCATAAGTGAGTTTGAGAGAAATACAAGTGTTTAAGTGACAAACCCGATCCTGCAGTCATTTTAGGGTTATGAGATTAGTTAGTTAAACACTAAATGCTTTCATTACATGTTAGATATTAATATCAAACTCCACTAAATCAAATTAACCCTATGAACTAAAGCTAATCAAATCTTAAACACTAAAACACTAACTAAAACACAACCTTAACTATAATGTCGGTTCATTAGGACACTAAATAATCCTATTAAACACCTAAACTACTAATTAAAAACTAGCTTAATGACTAAGTAAGTCATTAACCCCATTGACCGCCACCTAGCCACACCTTGGACACTAATCACCTCCCAAATTCGCCACCTAGCACCCATAACACTAAACACACTTAGAATCTTGCCACCTCTCCTCCTAATAACCCACTAATCAAGCCTATAACCCCACCTCACCACACTAAATCCTAGACCTAATCATGAGGGACTCCATTATTTGAAGCCTCTCTGCCACAATGGAACCACTACACCACCACAACCGCGACCACAAACCACCTCACCCACAACCATCTCTCGGCTCCCACCCACTCTCCCTCTCGGTTCTCAATCCTCCTCCATCATCACCCTACTACTTTCGGTCTCCACACCACACAACCAACACCACTACCTCTTGTTCAACAATCGATTATTACCCTCAAGAACAACATGGAGCAAGTTACTCTCCACTAGCTTATGCTCAAGAACAATCACATCAACCTGATTATCAAGAAGTTTAACCAAGCAACTCCCTTAGTTTTCTTCATCAAACAAGGTGTGAATCTCAAATCTATAACTAGCAAGTTGTATATGTGTTTAAACTAACACATATAAACCAAACCTTTGAGAATCATCAAGGTTATTTACAAAAACTCATAAAGAAATGATTTCATTCAAAATTCAGTAAGAAAAGGGATTCAATAACTGAATAATTGAAGATTTTTATAAAAATCAAAGATTTAAATAAAAAATACAAAAACTAAACGGTTGAAAACATAGATATTCTTGATGAATTGGATTAAATGCTTGAATAACTGTGATTGTAGGAATAATTAGGAACTTATTAAGAAATACTAGAAATATTAATCTGTAAAATATGGGGTAGTAATATTGGATAGATTAATTTATATGATTAATTCAAGAAAATGAAAGAAAATAATTAAACAGAAGATCCGAACCTGATAAAAATCTGAAAAAATTATATAATAAACCTTATATTTTATAGGAATTACTGAATAAATTTCGTGACTAAATTCGCATGTATGACTGAATTCATATTTTAGAACATTCTGTAAATAGAAAATTAAACGAAATAGCAAAATAGTGAGATAAATCATGTAAACTTTACATAAGTTATGATATTCAGAATAGAATAGTGTGTATGAATTTCGAAATTTTTAGAGATGTTTAACTATTTCTACCAATTAATATGAAATTTGTAAAAATTCTAGAAAATGCTTGTTATGAGTTATTAATCTAAAATTTTATGAGATAATATAGATTTCAGAATGTTTATGATGGTAAATTTTGGTGATTTTTGGGTGATAGTAGAGATCAATTAGGAATTTTGATATAATTAGTGATTTAAATGCTGAAAATTTTAAAGAAATTAGATTTATTCTAACAAATAACTATTTTATAGGAATTATTTGACTTGTTGGCTAGAAATAAGATGAGTAACATGGCCTCTTTTTGATTTATAAATTTTTGGGAGAAAAAGCATACTGTTTGTGTTGAATTTAATGCATATTTGAGAAATTTGATTTGTTATTGTCATATTGACACGACCATTAATAAGGATGACGAATCGTTAAATAATATAGGTAGCGCTACTTATGAAATGTCAACCTGCATATGCTGAGATGAGGGAAATGGTGTTATATTATTTGATTGTGTGATTTGTATTTGACAGTTATAAATCACTTAACATGTGAGTAGGTTTGGTTGTGAGTTTGATTATATTGCATCAATTCAAAATGATTTATGTTATTGACTAAACCTATGTTCTCACCAACTGTTTGTTGATTATTTTGAGTATGTTATTTCAGGTCAGCAAAATATATTATAATCTCATGTATACCTTCAACATGTATAGTGATTGGCACGGCTATTTAAGGAAGCTGTAAGTCTGGTTGACTATTGATATGTTTGACTTCAGTCTTTACGTGGACGTTCACATTCACTACTAGCTGAAGATTATGTGATATGTTGAAGAATTATATTTTGAATAGGATTATAAATGTATAAGTCTAAAATTTTAGACTAAATTTTGTATCCTGTAATCCTATAAATTATAAACTAATGAAAGTAATGTTTAGTTTATTGATGTGATTTGTATGTCTTGATAATCAATGTGTTTTGAACTAACGAGTCACACCCAAGCATTTCGCGCTTCCGCTGGATGTGACATAAAAAACTTTAATTGAACAAATACAAACAAACACAAACAAACATAAACGGACATAAATGAACATATTACCGAACGTTCACGAACATAAACGAATGAACACCACCTTTGTTTTGTTCGTTCGTTTTAACTTAATGAACGTAATTTCTTATTCATGTTCGTTCTTTATTAAACGAACAAAAAATAAACAAACTTTCCACTGATCTATTCACGAACTGTTCGTTGAATGCTCGTTTCTTTTGCAGGCCTACTAACACATGTAAATTTAATGATGACTTATATTCTAAATACTTAAATTCTTAAGTTTTTTTCTCTATAGTTGCTAGACCAAACACTGAACATGTGTCAATCAGTGTGCAAGTTTTTTCTCTAATTAGGTTACTAGTTCAACCTTAAGATTTAGCAGAAGCCAAAGTCTCAAGCTTAAGATTTAGCAGAAGCTAAAGTCTGAAGCTAGACTCTCAAGTAGTTAAAGATTCCTTATTTTATAATACAACAGATCAAAGCTGAAATCTTAATGTATCGGCGAGCTTATAAAACTTAAAGAATAAAGTCAAAAAGGTCAAATTGATATTTTAGTAAAGTTGCAGTGTCACTCAAGTTGAAGATATAACAACGTGCAACTACTCTTACTAGATTTGATGAAGGTAAAGATTTTCACACATTAAAAAGTACAATTGAAGCTATTATAAAGATATTTAGATCAAGATCTTTGTGCTTATGCACATAAGTATTCAGCCTTCTTTCCGCATCGTCAAGACCATGTTTAGCTTGTTCCAATAATATCGAACAAATCTAAGCATAATCTTGTTTTTAAAATTAATAAGATGTAAAACATATCCGCGAGTGATCTATAGAAATCTCATTTACTCCAATGACACTAGCGTGATTCCCGTAATACAAATATCATGGGTAATGCATATCTAGCTCCTTGCTAGATGTCTATTTCTTATCATTAATATATTATTAGACATTCAAAAAAGTTTAACTTATTTTTTATTGTTTAATTGTTTTTTACGTTTTTACTTCTTCAACAAATTTGGCGTTGCTACGTGTTTATTTTTGTTAAGTTTCCATGTGAATATTTTACTACTATATGAAATATAATATAGAATTTTATAACAATCTCGTGTAATGTAAAAGTTTTGTTATGCTTATAAAAAGTTTCGTGAACGTTAATTCTTGTAAACTTAATGTGCCTTTACGTTTACTTGGTTTTGGTTTATTAAGAATATTAACATAGCATGAATTTTATTCAAAACCGATTTGTGTTTTTAGCGTAAATCATGAAACACAATACTCTTTTTCTTTATTTTCTCATCTTTTCTAATTAAAACAAAATAATTATTAGCTACATGATTATTTTCTAGTAATTCTTTACATCATCTCCACCTAAGTTCCACCTAGTATTGTTCACATGTCCTCACCATAATGAATTTACGAAATTTGGTAAAAATTTTGATTTCAAAAGAGTTTTCTTAATAGATACTCAATTAACATTGCAGGACTGTTTAAGGGCTGGTCACGTACAACACAACAACACAATGAGGAGAGAGTCTTAGAACACTTAACAGATCAAATAGGGAACTGGTAACTTATATATTTGGTACTAAGAACACAAGTAAAATTTGTGACAAAACAAGAAGCAAAATAACACAAGTATATGATTTTCAAGAATGTTGTATACTGCTCTTAAGTTCTTTTACAAGTATTACAAAGCATGAAAAAAAGTTACTAGGACCTGAGATACTTTATACTACATCCTACTGCCAACCGTACCTAGAAAGCCAGCTGGAAACATTTGAACTAGACAACAAACTCAAATGTAGAGTCAAAAGGCAAATTGCCTTTTGACTAGTGACTATGACATGTCATAGCTCAAATCCTAATATATTACAAAAAGGATAAAAGTACATAAAGTAGAAAGCACAGACTCAAGACCTCAATGTACAGTTACCAAAAGCATGGACCTTTTCATCACCTTATGTAAGTTGGTGACTGAAGCTGAAAGGTGGTCTAGCTTTATGGTAAAGTATATCAGATAAAGCATGTGTCCAAAATTCTTCAAAAGAAATCTGTCTTCACTTCTTGGCTTCGGAAGACTTTGTCTTTAAAGCTTCGGAAGACTTCACTTTTGGCTTCGGAAGATGTTGGTCTTGGCTTCAGAAGTTTTTACACTCAGAATATTTTCTAGTGCATGGTGTAAAACTTCCGAAGCATCTCTACTCTGTACTTCAGTGCATGCATGCAGGAAAGACTTTGAATGTTTTGGGTGTATCAGTCTAATAACAAACTCCCCCTAGGCTGATGCTACCAAAACATTTGAAGACCTTAGATGTTGACAGTCCTCATCATGATGATGACCATACCCTTCTTCATAAGATGGTCAGGATCACTCAGACTTTCATAGTATCTTCTCATCTCAAAGAGATCATGTAGAGGTAGGTTGAAGAGGTCTTGCCATGTGTAGAATCTTCACCACCTTGATCTCTGATCACATATCATCTTTCTGGATTAGTTGTGAAAGTCCAGGATAAGATGCGTCTTTTGGATGCAAGAGGAGCCACTTGAATTGGAGTTGATTGGGTTGCCTCTTTATGCACTTTCTCAGGATGATCTGATTCATCCTGAGGCTTGGAGGTGGATGACTCTGACTTCTTTTTCTTATTTGACTTGGGTTTAGAAGTCATCCTTTTCCTCCTTTTTGACAGTTTCAACTGAGAAGACTGGCCTTCAGCACCTTGTTGTTCAGTCTTGCCTTTCTCAGTTGGGTCTACCTCCCTCACAGGTTCAGAAAGAGAGGGAGTTTGACCCTGTTGTGGATCATAAGATGAAGCTTGCTGAGACTCAGCAGGAGGTCCAGGTTGTGTTGTCTCAAATTCTTCAATCTTAACCTCCACTTCAGAAGGGGCTTGACTTGGTGGGGAGTGTAAGTCAATGAGCTCTCTTCTCTTGATCTTCTGCTTGATTACCCTGATGTGCTCATCCATAGTGGATAAAGACATTGGGCCAAGTCTCCTTCCGGAGAATCCATATAGCTTCAAGAAGCTTAACATCCTTTGTCTGTCAGCAGACTTTTTCATACTCTTTTGGATGATGGCTCTTGACTTTGCAGCCTCTTCCCTCATCTTTCTCTTTGTTGCCTTTTGTTCTTTGAGTACTTGAAGTTAAAGTTGTTTGAGATACTCAAACTCAATATACTCAAAGTACAAGAGAAGAAGAGCAACTGCCTGGTAGAGACCTGTGGCACTCAGGTAGTTGATCATGTTTTGCCTGTCAGTTTCTTTGTCTACCTGAGGTTCTGTGGTACCACAGCCTCTTGCACAGGGCTTTCTTGAACTGGGAAGAGACTAGGAACATGTTTGTACAGTCTTTTTTGTCTCTTTTCTTCTTTGATTTGGAGGAGCAACCTTGCATCCTCTACTTCCTTCATCTCTCTTGACATTTCCATGTCAGCCAGTTCATTGAGTTCCTCTAAGGGGAGAGATATGATCTCATCAATGTCATAGTTCCAGGTCTGCAGGTAAGTAATCCTGACTGCCCTCAACTCATCATCTTGAGTGTTTGGTCTCGAGGCAGCCCTGATTGCAGCTTCCATAAAGCCTGAGGACCCAATGGAACTATCTCCCCTTAGCTTCCTCTTCCTCTCTCTCTCCTCCTCCTCAATCTCCTCAGGAGTCATTATCATTTTCCCTTTGTCACCCACAGACCTTTGTGACACAGGGTGGAGATAGCTTTGGCCTTCATTGTTGGAGTAGCTTCCATGCTCTGGCCAGAGAAAGGCTGTGATACACCTTCACCAGCAGGTGTGTCACTAAGGGAATAAATTGCTGAAGTAGTTGTAGGTGTGACAGAGCTATCAGGCTCTATCACTGGGCCTTCAGTCAAGGTTTTCCCTTTGAAGCTAATCTCAGGGTCTGCCTCAACATCCAGTTGACCAATGATATTTCCTAATTGCCTTTGTCTTCTTCTTAGGTTGATCTCTTCAGTAATCATGTCTTGAATCCTTTGAGCCAGCCTGCCAGCTTGCCTAGATTGGCTTGGATTGACAAGTGGCATGTTGATTAGGTCAAGACCTTTATAGTAGTTCAAAGTCTGAAAGTTAAAGACTTCTTACTACCCTTGAACTCTTTGAATGAGGGCTCTTCTGTCAACATCATACCTCCACCCAAGTATATAGTTGAAGTTCCTTGGGGTGGAGATGGCATAGCCCTTGGAATACCTTCCTCAAAGAGACTCTGAATGAGAGAGTCTAGAGAGTCCACATCAATGTGAACTTGAGGAAGTTGCTGAGTATGCACAATTGCAAGAGAGGATGGTGAGTCCTTAATGTCCATACACTGTGAAGAACTCCCAGGTTCTGTGATTGCTATGACTTTCTCCGCCTTTTTGGTAACATTACCCTCTTGCATAGGTGAGCTAGGAGTTAGGTCAATCACATCCACAGGTTCTTTTGTTCCTGGATGAGCTCTCCTTAAAGGTCACCCAGCTAGTTTTTACTTAAGATAAGATATCTCAAGTTGCTGATCATTGACCCTATTTTGTAAGGTAGTCACCTGAGACTCAAGGTGACTAACCTTAGAGACTAGGTAGGTGCATGTTTGTGACAGTTTTTTCACCTTTAGTCTCAAATTCCCCTCATCTTCATCAGAAGAATAATGGGGGATGAGAGAATTGGACCAAAGTCCTCACTCTCACCACAAACATCATGTTCTTGGCTGTTGGATTTCCCCTACTCACTGATAGCTTCAGTTGAAGTGTCAATGGGTTGAGTTGCCATGGTTGAGGTCTTAATGATGTAATCACTTGCAGAAGTGAGAGCCTCTTCCATATGGATCTCCTGAACAAGTTTAGAGAGATCCACCTCAATAATGGGTGACTGATGTGGGCTAGACATAGGAGAATCAGGAGTACTCATCTCTCTTTAAGTAGGGGAGGAGTAGAGAGACTCATGGTACTCACTGAATCCTATGTCTTCATCATCATAGAATTCTATGTTGGGAATGGGTTGGTTTAAGTCTAGAGGCTGGGGATGGTAACTTTCCCCTGAAGGTTTGTTTCACTTGAGTGTTGAGACTCAGAGTGAAGGCTTAAGGCTGAGAGACTAATGAGCTCATCAGGCTGAGCATGAGGAACCTCAGCACCGATTCTTGAAGAAATAGGAGTGGTTTGCTCCGAAGTGGGAGCTCTATTGTCCACTTCTTCCTGTATGGGTAGTGATATGGGGGCCTGCACAAGCTCAATAGCTTGAGCAGGGGTTCGTTTGGATTTTCTTTGGTAGGTGAGGGTGATTTGAGGCTGTTTGGGTGGTTGAGAGGTAGAAGGTGTGGGTTCAACACTAGCTCTATTGTCGGGCTTCATCTGTCCCAATTTAAGAATATTACCTGTTTCCCTCAACTGTGAGCCCAGTTCATAGTTAAGAATGTATTGAACATATCTAGGAAACATGTAATACTCTAAGGAGTCCAAATTAGCAAGTAAATTTGTATAAACAAATTGAGAGTACCTGAACTTGACCCCTTGAACCATTCCATGCGCTATGAAGGAGCGATCCTCAGGAATCTGGTCCCACCCCCCATGCTTGTTGGACAAGCTGTGGATGACTACATGAAGCAGGTACTTCCACTGGGATGAGACCTTTCCTTTCTTGAAGGTCTTTACAGAGAAATCTCCCTCATAGCCCATCTTCTCAAAGGAATGATTGACTGCTTCCTTTGGAAAGGATAACTCACCTTCTTAATCATCCAGCTGAAGATGAGTGTTGATGATGGCTGGAGTGATGAAGATTGTCCCCCTTGCACTGTGGCAGACAGTGCCTTCTCCCCATCCATAATGACCTCTTGACAGGTCTTCCAGAATTCAAGCAGATGATCCTCATAGAGAGTAGGATCAATGCTTAGGGAGGTAAAGTAGTTGGATAGAGTCAAGAATTGACAAACCTCTGAGAAACTAGGATCTTTCTCATAGTCCAACAGAGCAACCTGGTTATGTTGTCTGTGGAGTTGCATGGAAAAATCTGGGCTATTTCTGCGGTTGAGGTTGGCCATTTGAGAAAGCTTAAGGACGAAGAAAGTGAAGAACAAAGGTGGTTTGGGTGAATTTAGGTTTTGTGAATAGTTCAGATGAAGAGGAGAGTGAAAGAAGGGGGAGCCATTGGGTATTTATATGAAATGGATTTAAGACAAAGTTAATGAAAGAGGATAAACTTTGAAATCCGGATGTCGGTCCCACCTCTGAAAAAGTAGTTTGCTTTTGCCCAAAAAGTAGTTTTCTTGGAAGTCGAAAAAGCTTCCGAATGTAATTTAGATTCGGAAGTTGTTGATGAAAAGCTTCCGAAGGCAAAATGACTTCGGAAGATTTTCCAAAGAGTTTTGAAAATTTTGCTTCGGAAGAGATTTAATACTTAGAGATTTTATTCTAAAGAGAATAAAACTTTCGAGAGAAAATTGGTTTCGGAAGAAAATTGTTCTTCAAAAACATACAAGTACTCAAGTGAAATTTAAGCTTCGGAAGATATTTCTAAAATTTCTTCCGAAGGTAAATCTACTGAAGTAGTTATTTGTTTTCTAAGACATAAGTTTCTTCCGAAGGTAATTTCATATCTTCCGAAGGATAAAAGATCAAAATTTTCAAAAATCTAAGGAATGTCTTTCAAAAAGATTTTTCTTCCATAGTAAACAAGGGCTAATGAAGGTGATAAAATAGACAACTTAGGACACACAAGTTTTAGAAATAATATGATTAAGTTTTAAGAAAAGCTACTCAAAGTTAATCATCCCAATAGCTGATACAAGATATTTAAATCTCTGCTCATCAAAAGCTTTGGTGAACAGATCAGCATATTGTTTATTTGTGTTAACTTTGACTAGTTTGATTAATCCCTTTTCAAAGTTATCTTTAATCAAATGGTACCTGATATTGATGTGCTTTGTCCTTGAGTGCTGCACGGGATTCTCTGTGATAGAAATGGCACTGTTGTTTTCTATGTGGATGGGAGTCTCCTTGAAGTTGAATCCATAGTCCAACATCTGATTCTGAATCCAAATCACTTGAGCACAACAGCTAGCAGCAGCAATGTATTCAGCTTCAGTAGTTGATGCAGACACACAGGATTTTTTCTTGCATTACCAAGAGACTATCCTTCCACCAAGAAATTGACATCTCCCTGATGTAGACTTTGCAGTCATGTTGCAGCCACCATAGTCACTATCTGTAGAAGCATACAGATTGAAGTCAGAATTCTTTGGATACCAAAGGCCTAGTATTGGAGCATCTTTAAGATATCTTAAAATTCTCTTGATAGTGACTAGGTGTGACATCTTGGGGTTGGCTTGATATCTTGTACAAATACATGTGGCAAACATGATATCAGGCCTGCTAGCTGTGAGGTACATAAGAGACCCAATCATAGCCCTGTAGAGATGTTCATCCACACACTCCCCCTCAAGATCAGGTCCAAGGGAGTGGTTTCTGGCTATGGGTGTCTTAGCAACCTTACAATTAGTCATGTTGAATCTTTTAAGTATGTCTTGTACATACTTTGACTGACTTATGAATATGCCCATTTTCAACTTGCTTTACTTGAATTCCTAGAAAGAAATTGAGTTCCCCCATGGCACTTATTTCAAATTCATCCTTCATCAGCTTCTCAAAGTCTTTGCAGAGCTTTGGATTAGTTAACCTGGAGATAATGTCATCTACATACACTTGAACTAGCATTATGTCATTTCCTGTTACTTTGATGAAGAGACTTCTATCTATCGTACCCCTTTTATATCCATGCTGACAGAGATACTAAGATAGAGTCTCATAAACTTCTTTGGTGCTTGGTGCAGCCCATAAAGAGCCTTATCAAGCTTGCAGACATAATTAGAATGATCAGGATCTGCAAACCCAGATGGTTGTCTGACATACACCTCTTCATCAATCGCCCCATAGAGAAAAGCACACTTGACATCAAGTTGGTAGACCTTGAAATTCTTGGATGCAGCAAAAGCTAGGAATATCTTGACAGCTTCCAGTTTTGCTACAGGAGCAAATACATCTATGTAGTCATTTTCTTCTTCTTGAGTGTATCCTTGAACAACTACTCTTGCCTTATTTTTAATGACAAGTCCTCTATCGTCCTTCTTATTCCTGAACACCCATTTGGTTCCTATAGTAGTCTTCCCTTTAGGAAGAGGACATAGGTTCCAAAACTTTTGCCTTTTGAATTGAAGCAGCTCCTCCTGCATAGCTTCAACCCAACTTCCATCCTTTAAAGCCTCATCAATCTTCTTAGGCTTTATCTGGGATAGAAAACAAGTGTGAAGACAAACATTTGCATCATGAGTTTGTCCTCTTATTCTTACCCCTGAATCAACATCTCCAATAATGTTTGTGGTAGGATGAGACTTGTGGATCCTTAGTTGAGGGATCACAACAAGTTGCTTAGACAGATCTAAATTAGAGAAATTTTGATCTGGCATTGAAGATTCACCCTCCACATCAGCACACTTATCGAGAGTGACTTGATCCAATGAGTGTGTGACATCATTAATGTTGTCTTCAGTGGAGTGGTTATCAGCATCAAGAAATTCTTGATCACTTTCACCACCACCATTTCCTCCTACATTTTAAGCTCCTTCATCTGAGTTTTGTGCCTCTAAGCTAAAATTTGAAGGCACCCGAAAACTATCAGCTGGATTTGTCATAGATGTGCTGATAGAAACTCCATTTGCAGGGTTAGTTACAACTGGAGCTGAAGTTGTGTAGCTTGAAGGTCTTTTCAGCTCAAATCTTGGGTCAGGATCACCTGTAGGTAGTATATCTGTGGATCCTGAAACATGCTCACAAGACTTGTTAAAACAGTTGGTAACTAAATCAAGATCAAATAGCCAATCAGGACCAAAACCTTTCACACTTGGAGTGTGCTCATTGAAAGTCACATTGGCTGACTCCTCAACTACTCTAGTTCTGAGATTGTATACTCTATAAGCCTTAGCTTGGGAAGAGTATCCAATAAAATGTCCATCATCTGATTTCTCATCAAACTTGGCAATTTGATCTTTGGTATTCAAGATGGTGCAAGGACATCCAAATGACCTGAGAAAACCAATGAAAGGTTTCCTCTTATGCCAAAGTTCATAAGGAGTCTTACCATGTGTCTTAACTACTAAAACTATGATTTGCACATAGCAAGCAGTGTTCACTGCCTCTGCCCAGAAGGTGATGGGCAGTTTAGAGTCACACAACATAGTTCTTGCAGCTTCAATTAATGTCATGTTTCTCATCTCAGCAACACCATTTTGCTGAGGAGTCCTGGGAGCACTATATTGTCTTGTAATATCTTTTTCATCACAAAACGCATCAAGGATTTGGTTCTTAAATTCAGTTCCTTGATCACATCTTATGGTTTTGACCTTGTGATCACATTGATTGTCAATCTTTAAGATGAAATTCTTTAGAATCTCAGGGGTTTCATCCTTAGTTCTAAGAAAGAAGACCTAAATGAATCTTGTAAAGTCATCTGTGATCACCAAACAATAAGAGGTCCTTCCTAGACTCATTACACTGGTGGGGCGAAAGAGATCCATATGTAATAAGTGTAGGGGAGTAGTGATGGAGTTTCTTTCCTTTGGCTTGTGAGATACTTTGTGTTGCTTTCCTTTCAGGCATGCAACACAATGGTCATCACTTGTAAACTCTTTCTTTGGCATTCTAGTTACCAAATCATTCTTAATTAATTTATTCATGTTCTTAAAGTTTACATGGCACATTCTTTTATGCCAGAGGAAAGACTCATCACTATTGGCTTTAGATAGAAAGCATGAAACTTCTCCTGAGGGAGATGTTTCTTGCAAATCCATCTTGTACATGTTCCCTTTCCTGGGGGCTCTAAGCAAGATATGCTCTTGAGGAATGATCACCTCGGGCCTGAGAATAATGCACTCATGCTCAGTAAAGAGCATGTTATGTCTCTAATCACAAAATTGAGATACACTCAAAAGATTGTATCCAAGCTCTTTGACAAAGTTTACCTTCGTAATGCTGAGCTTACCATTTGTGACCCTGCCCCTTCTTGTAATGTAACCTCCAGCATCTCCTCCAAAAGCAACTGGTCCTCTATCAATTCTTTCAAAATGTTGGAGTAGTGACCTATTTCCTGTCATGTGCCTGGAACAGCCACTATCAATGATCCATACATTTCTGTTTTTCTTGAGTTGTTCTTGCATAAAAGATATGGTTAGTTACATTTGAAAACCCAAACCTTATTGTGCTTGGGCTCATCAAAAGAAGTTGAAGACAATGCAATAGTAATTGATCCTATTTTCATGTTTTAAGGATCATTTGTTGATGTTGATGAAGAATTTTCAGCCACTTGGTCTTTCTTTGTCTTCCACACCACCTTTGGAAGATTAGACTTGACCTTCAACACTTCGGAAGTTTTGATGACTTTGGAAGTTTTGATGACTGGACCTTCGGAAGATCTTGCTAACACTGCAGCAGGCTTCGGTGCTTCGGAAGTATTCCTTTCTTCTGAGACCAAATTATCTTCCGAAGGCAAGTTTCCAGTTGTCTTCATACTCTTTTTGGAGCTTCCGAAAGGAAGAGACTTTCCTTCCAAAGCTTGCCTCTTCTCCAAACTCTTAGAAGTTTCTTTCTTGGTCATGTGAACAGTACTCTTTGGATTGTAGAAACAATTTTTAGCAAGATGAGAGATGCTCCCACATATGACACACCCTATTTTCTTCTTTCTAAGAGTCTTCTTTTTGTGAACAAGTCTAAACTTGATCACTTTCCTTCTCCATCTTCATCTTTGTAGATGTTGTGGCAATCCTTTTAGGGATAGAACTACCTTTGGAGCTGGATGGTTCAGGTTGTGCAGCAGTGGTGCATAACAGATCAGCCTTCTTCTTGATGCTGAGATGATTTGGACATGAACTAGAACTCTTGTTACTGGAGCTCAAGTTTATGTCTTCAGCCTTAACCACCTCAAATCCTGCAGAGATAAAGACTTGTTTCTGTGCAGAATTAAAGCTGGCATTGATCTCTTAAGCCTTCTTGTACTTTCTCTCCTCAGAGGAATGGTGACCCTTCTTAGAATGCTCTTCTTCACTCTTCTCAGAGACATTCTTCACCATCTCCTCTTCACCCTCTTCAATCATAGGGTCTATGAGGGGAAGGTCATCTTCACAAGTTCCACACCTAGGAGATCTTACTGACAAGATTGTGTGTGGAGGAGCTATCTCACTAGATCCTAGTCCCTCCTTATTTTGATAACAAACTTTTGCATGCAAGGATGAGGATATTATGTTCTTGAAGGTCTCTTCTTCAAGAACACATTTTTCTGCCCTGGCTTTGCTGATCACAAGCTCAGCCTGGCATTCAATCAACTTAGTTATGAGTTCTTTGATCTGAGTCCTGTAGTTGGTGTGATCATGTTTAAGAGTTGAAATGTTTTTCTCTAAGTCCTCTATCTTTAGTTTATAATCATTTTCAGCTCTTTTAAATCAGATTTTAAGATATTTAAGGACTCAAGATCAGATCTCATCTCTAAGTTGTAGGACTTGTATCTATTCACTTTAGCAATACATTCAGGTGTATAGATATGTTCCAATATCTTTGCTTCATCATGGTCTGCCATAAGTGCTTGGTTTGGAAATGCATCTTCCACCTGAAAGTTCAAGTCAAAGCCTCCTTCTTCAACACCAACTGCAGCTTGCTGCTTTGGCTTCTCATTATGGGGAGCTCTTTTAGTGTAGTTTGGTCTGGCTTGTGTTTGGCCACCATTTGTCCTTGGTGCCTTACACTCCCTTGCAAAGTGGCCCATTTGGTTACAGTTGTAACACTTCACTTTGCTTTTGTCCATTCCAAACTTTCCACTGGCTGCATTGCTTGAAACTTCCTCCTTGTCCTCTTGTAGAACTTTTTGGCTCTGTGAGTGAAATTAGCCATTTGCTGAACTATCTCCATGTATTCTAGGTCATGTGGATGGATACAGTCCAAGTCTTCAAGGGTGAAGAGAAAGTTGCATGTGCTTTTATCAGCAGACACAAAGGCATGTGAAGAGCTTGTCTCTTGGAATGGACTTCCTTGAGTGTAGCTTTCTCTTGGTGTCTTCGGGAAGGTGATGTAAGGACCCTTTTGTGAGTTGTTAGGGTAGCATATAAGATGATGTTGTGGTTCAATGTTATCCCTTTCAACCACATGGAGAGCTGAACTCTGCTGATTGCTGGAGTTACCAGATGAATTTTGCATATTCATCTCCATCTGGTATCCACTAAGAATACCATACAACTCTGTCAAAGTAAAAGTCTTAAGGTTCTTAGTTCTCTTGACAACAACACAGTAATGTGTCCATTGTCTAGGAATAGAGGACATAAACTTCCTCACAATGTTCCTGTTTTCAAGAGTTACTCCAATATCCATTAGAGTATCCACAATCTCAACATACCTGAAGTATTGTTGAGTCATGGTTTCACCTGATTTGAAGATGAAGTTTTCAAACTGCTGCTTCAAGAGATCCTTCTTGTTCTCCTTGGCTTCAATTGACCCCTCATACATCAGCTTCAGTGCCTCTCATAGTTGTTTAGTTGTTTTGCACTTCTTGAAGCCTCTGTATATGGAGTTTGGAAGAGCAGTTTGAAGGGCTGTCATGGCTTTCTGATCAATCTCTATTCTTTTTCTGTCTTCATCAGAATAGTCAGCCACAGCCTTTGGAATCATACCACCTCCAGCAACAGCTGAAGAGGTGCTTGGTATGTAAGGTCTCGAGACAACAGATTCCCATATCCTGGAGTCTTGAGACTTGATAAAGCCTTCCATTCTTTGATACCAAGTATCAAAGTCTTCAGGAGTGATTAGTGGGGACTTTGTCATTGTTCCAGTTTCCATATCAGCCTTAGTGATACCTGCCATTTGAGTTGTTAAGTATTTTGTGTGTGTGAGGGATCTTAAGATGGTGAGATCTTATAATCAAAAGCCTGGAATGCTCTTATACCAATTGCAGGACCGTTTAAGGGCTGGTCACTTACAACACAACAACACAATAGGGAGAGAGCTTTAGAACACTTAACAGATCAAATAGGGAACTGGTAACTTATATGTTTGATACTAAGAACACAAGTAAAATTTGAGACAAAACAAGAAGCAAAACAACACAAGTATATGGTTTTCAAGAATGTTGTATATTGCTCTCAAGTTCTTTTACAAGTATTACAAAGCATGAAAAAAGTTACAAGGACCTGAGATACTTTATACTACATCCTACAGCCGGCCTTACTTAGAAAGCCAGCTGGAAACATTTGAACTAGACAACAAAATCAAATGTAGAGTTAAAAGGCAGATTGCCTTTTGACTAGTGACTTTGACATGCCATAGCTCACATCCTAATATATTACAAAAATGATAAAAGTACATAAAGTAGAAAGCACAGACTCAAGACCTCAATGTACAGTTACCAAAAGCATGGACCTTTTGACCAACTTATGTAAGTTGGTGACTGAACAGAGTTGTAGCGGAAAGGTGGTCCAGCTTTATGGTAAAGTACATCAGATAAAGCATGTGTTCAAAAGTCTTCGGAAGAAATCTATATTCACTTCTTGGCTTCGGAAGACTTTGTCTTTGAAGCTTCGGAAGACTTCACTTTTGGCTTCGGAAGATGTTGGTCTTGGCTTCGAAAGATTTTACACTTATAATATTTTCTAGTGCATGGTGTAAAACTTCCGAAGCATCTCTACAGTACTTCAGTGTATGCATGCAGGAAAGACTTTGAATGTTTTGGGTGCATCAGTCTTATATGAAACCTTACAAACATTATATTAATCAAATTGATTTCTTTCTAGAAATAAATAAATGTTTCATTAAAAAATTAATGTGAATTAATTTTCTTAAAATACAACTCAATTTGTAGATAATTATTGTTAAAATTAAAATACTTTATAAGGTGTATAAAGAGGTTTTATGTACATTTATGAATAATATCTTTTTTTATTTTTGTATTATTGTTTATAACTTGAATATGTTTTTATATATAATATTTTTATTAATATGTTATCTATAGCATATATTAGATTATACATACATATATATAAACTATTATATATTTTTCTATTTCATCTCGCATAATCCAAATATATCTAACTAGTATATATAACAATATACAACTAGCTTTAGCAACACATGTATTATACGGTGTTAGGATCGGGTTATGGACTAACAAGATTCTTCTAGTGATCGGAAAAATATGAAATCTAAGTCATTTGTTTTGCTAACAAACACAGATACTTTGAATAATAATAAATACGCAAGATGTTCTTTCAAAGTATTCACTTAATTAATTTTTTCTGATTACAAAGAGTAAATATTAACAGATAACAAGTGGATTGACAAGCTAACCTCATAACCATACAAGTGATAGGTATTTATACTAAGAAAGCTAAAAGCTAAGAATAAATCACTTTACACCTATTCCTGGTTTAGAAAAACATATTTACATCGTAGACATGCAGTCGGCACATCATAGATTATGCAATCGACACATCAGAGATAAGCAGCTTTAGTACAATGTTGTCTCCAAAAGGTAGAACACTATAGCAACCAATGTACTTCGGTACAGACAGTCTTGTCTAGTGTAATAGTCGATCAACAGATCATGAAGTTGAGTGTCAATCACCAACAACAAATCACTAGGTAATCAAGTCAAATACTGATCGGTAGTGATTCAGCACTTGGCAGAATTCGACAGTGGACAACCAATACTGAATCTTTGAGTTTTCGGTATCTTCATTCTCTTCATGATCAACACATGGGCAAAATAAAAAAATATTAAATGAAATGAGGGCTGCTATCAGGGCTGCCCCCAAGCCCAACACTCAACATGATAAGTTGAGGGCAGCCAGGATAAACTACTTGGGGACCAGCAACTATGAAGTAGATGAAATTATCTATCTTCCCTTAGAAGAACTAAATGAACTGGCAGACATGAAAATGTCTAAGGAGAGGAAGGAGGCAGAGGATACAAAGTTGCTCCTCAAGATCAAAGAAGAAAGAAGGCAGAAAAGGCTATACAAGCATGCTCTTACCCTCTCCATAGTTCAAGAAAGCCCTAAGACAGAGGATGTGGCAACTGAACAACCTCAGGTAGATAAGGAAGCTGATAGACAAACATGATTAACTACCTGAGTGCCACAAGTCTCTATCAAGCATCTGCACTTCTTCCCCTCTCATATGAGTACATTGAGTTTGAGTATCTTAAGCAGTTGGAACAACAATTCATTAAAGAACAAAAGGCTGCTAAGAGAAAGATGAGGGAAGAAGCTGTAAAGTCAAGAGCCATCATCCAGAAGAGTCAAAAGAAGTCTGGTGATAGGTAGAGGATGATGAGCTTGTTGAAGCTGTATGGATTCTCTGGAAGGAGGCTTGGTCCAATGTCTCTATCCACTATGGATGAGCACATTAGAGTGCTAAAGCAGAAGATTAAAAAGGGAGAGCTTGCGGACTTGCATTCTCCACCAAGCCAAGCTTCTCCTGAGGTTGAGGTTAAGGTTGAACCCACTAAGACAACACAACTTGAACCTAGAGCTGCATCTTAGCCAACTTCATCTTCTATTCCACAACAGGGTTATGCTCCCTTTCCTTTTGAACCTGTGAGGGAAGAGGACTCAACTGAGAGAGGCACAACTGAACAACCTGGTACTCAAGACCAGTCTCATAGTTAAAGACTCCAAAGAGGAGGAAAATGATGGCTATGAAGAGTGTATCCAAGAAGAAGCCAAAAGCATCCACCTCCAGACCTCAGGATAAGTCAGAGCATCCTGAGGAAGTGCAACAAGAGGCTGCTCAACCAGCTCCAACTCAAGTAGAGCCTCTTGCATCTGGAAGACCCATCTTGTCCTGGACCTTTGTTGTAAATCCAGACAGATGATATGTCATCAGAGATCAAAGTAGTCAAGATGTCTATTTCTGGCAATACATGCTTGATCTACCTCTGCATGATCTCCATGACATGAGAAGGTATTATGAGAGTCTGAAAGATCCTGACCAAATTATAAAAAAGGGAATGGTCTTAATCCTAATGAGGACTGTCAATTTCTGAACAATCTTCTCTGTTTTGGTAGCATCAGCCTAGGGGGAGTTTGTAAGGTTAATAGAAAGGTTGATGCAACCAAATCAACTAAAGTGCTTCATGCATGCATGCATTATGTACAAGGTAGAAGTTGCTTCAGAAGTTTTACACTCTACACAGAAAATATTCTAAGTGTAAAATCTTCCAAAGCCAAAGACCAAATCTTTCGAAGCCAAATATGAAGTCTTTTGAAGCTTCAAAGACAAAGTCTTCTAAAGCCAATAAAGTGAAGACTAATTTCTTCCGAAGACAAAGGAGAATATGTTTTCCTCGGATGCACTTTTGCATAAAGCTGACCCTTTTTTCGCTGCAACTATGAAGACTCACCAACTTGCATAAGATGGGAAAAGGTCCATGCTTTTGCAACTGTACATTGAGGTCTAGAGTCTGTAACCTTCTACTTTATGTACCTTTATCCTTTTTGTAATATATTAGGATGTGAGCTATGGCATGTCATAGTCAGTAGTCAAAAGGCAATCTGCCTTTTGAATTTACATTGATCTTGTTATCTAGATTAGTGTTTCCAGCTGGCCTTTAAAGTATGACCGGGTGTAGGATGTAGTAAAAAGTATCTCAGGTTCTTGTATTTCTTTTTATTCTTTGTAACACTTGTAAAAGAACTTGAGAGCAATATATTTCATTCTTGAAAATCATATTCATCTGTTGTTCTTAGTTTTGTCTTCTTGTTTGCTTGTGTTCTTAGTATCATAAATATAATCCCCGCTCCCTATTTGATCTGTTAAGTGTTCTAACACTCTTCTCATTGTGAGACTGATTGTATTGACCTCCCTTAACTGGTCCTGCAAATCTATAGAAACAATAACAAAAATAATATAAAATAATCTAAAACGTAAAACATAATAATGAATACATATAAGAATTGATGCAAAATATAAGATAATGATTGATATTTGACACAATGAACGTACAAGACACAATAAGCTAAAGTATTTGGCACAATAATCAAAAAGGAGAATTACATATACCCCCTATAAACTTCATCAATTACATATATACCCAACTTAAATTTTTAATTACATATATCCCTTTGTAAAACTTAGTTAATTACATATATACCCAAATTAAAATTTTAATTGCATATATCTCGTTCTAAAACTTAGTTAATTATATATATACTCAAACTATAAGTTTAATTACATATATCCATTATATTACACATAAATATTACATATTTACCCATTTTGTTACTTTTATTAAAAATAACTTATATAATTAGTATTTTTCTTTTATTTTATTAAACTATAAAATTATGTTTTTCCTTCTTTACTTGCTTTTCGAGTTTTGATTATTTAGTATATTTCTGTACTAACGTTTTTTATGTCCTTTTGTTTTTTACCTTTTTATTTTAATTTTTTCCCGGTACCTATACGAGACACTTTTAGCCTCGTTATGCAACATAAAATTATGGGTTCGGATCATGTTGCATAACAAGACTAGAGGTACCTCGTATAAGAACCAGAAAAAATTAGCATCAAAAGGTAAAAAAATAAAAAGAACAAAAAAATGTTAGTATAGAAATATTAGTAAATAATCAAAATTGTAATTAACTAAGTTTTAAAAAGGGATATATGTAATTAAACTTTTAATTTGGGTATATATGTAATTAACTAAGTTTTACAAAGGGGTATATGTAATTAAAATTTTAAGTTGGGTATATATGTAATTAATGAAGTTTGTAGGGGGAAATATGTAATTCTCCCTAATCAAAATGGCCACTTCTTTCAAACAATATAAGGATACATATCAAGCCCAAAATTCTTCTTATAGTTTTTAGATTAAACATCATTTTTACAATAACCCTACTCTGTTTTATATAATAGTATAGATAATATAAATATAAATTATTATTATCATCATTAGTATAAAAGCATTTAGTAATATATAATTAAGTATTCCAATAAGATACTACTTGTTATAAATAATAATAATCATAACAATAATAATAATAATAATAATAATAATAATAATAATAATAATAATAATATTATTATTATTATTATTATTATTGTTATTATAAAAGTATCAGTATTTATATGGTTAAGTATTTAAATAAGATAATACTTAGTAATAAATTTAAATGTTAATATAAAGTAGTATAAATAATAAAATATATAATGTAGTGGATTAAATAATATCATATTATTATTATTAATATAATTATTTAATAAAGAAAAAAATTAGATAAATTTTAATACAAAGAAATTTAATGCTGTTAATTTAAATGTTAATTAATTTAAATGTTAATATAAAGTAGTATAAATAATAAAGTATATAACGTAGTGCATTAAATAATCTCATATTAGTAATATTAATATAATTATTTAATAAGAGAAAAAAATAGATAAATTTTAATACGAAGAAATTTAATGCTGTTAAATATTTTTTTAGTTTTTTTTAATTAAAGTGGGTAGATAATATATAATCATCCAAATACAAAATGTTTAACTAGTTATACGGCATAGCGTAGAGGTTGGCCCTTTGTAATTGTAAAGGTGACATTCACATACGATGCTGTTGGTTTCAGAGCTTCGAAGTTAGAACCATCCACACACTGCAAAAACCCAAAAACCCACTCACCGACTCTCTATTTCTCCACAATAACCCCCTCACATCATCAATTATTAAAAATAATCGATCCATTAGGGTTCTTATGTTCCAATTTACGTCAATTTTGATCCTCTAATCGTCAATCCATATGGAATCCCTCTGCTTTCACGATGGCAACATCACCGACTTCATTGATGCTCGTACTCTACACGTTCGCACTGTACGTAATTCTCGTATTTTCATTTGTTTCTTCCTTTTTTCGCTGTAGAATTGCGTTAATCTAGTTGTTTTTGTGCTTTGTTTTGCTTGTTGTGAGTTTAGTTTAGGTGAGACTGTTGTGGATGTGATTTTGGTTGTATTTGAGTGAAATGGAAGTGGATTTTGATGTTTCTATGGCTTTTGCTTGATGCGTGCATAGTGTTTGTTTGGTTTTACCTTAATTTGGATTTTGTATGGGGTAGTTTGCAATTTGTGTTAGGTGATTGCAGTTGAAATTCTGCTGCGGTTGGTTTGGTTGAAAGAACATAGGCTGTATTCTCTTTAAAATGCAAACATAGCCACCTTAGGTGTTTAGAAACGAAAAGATTGATGCATCAACATTTGTTTGTTGTTTATTTGAGTATCAATCAGCACTGTTCATGTTCTGTCTTGTTTTAGTAACTTCATTCTGGCTTTGGGTTTTTAACTCTTATAAATTTTGGTAAATTCTGGTTTCTAATTTTACAGGATATAAATCGCAACCTGCAATTGCATTCATCATTCCTTAGAAGGCTTTCTCTAGAAAGAGAATTGGAGGTGTGTACTATGTGTTTGAATTTCTGCAAGGCATACTTCAAATATAATCATAATTTTGATCAACATGTTTGTTTGTGATCTTTCAGGGGCATCGGGGATGTGTAAATACTATTGCTTGGAACTCAAGTGGCTCACTGTTGATATCCGGATCTGATGACACTTGTGTATGATTTCTTATCTATCTTTATATAACCTTTTTGTATGTATTAGCATATGATTGCTGAACTACCAAGTGTTATGGACCTGAATGATGCGCCTTTGTTACATGGTTGTCAGTATATATGGTTTTTCACTTTGTTTTCAGTAGCACATATGTGTATCTAACACAACCTTTAGTCATGCAATTGCTTTTGCATTTTGTTATGTATGCTTTTGTGGCTTATGATATAGAAGTTTGAGAACTTGACATACAAATGTTCTATTTTCTCACAGGTCAATCTTTGGAGTTATCCAAACCGCAAACTCTTGCATTCCATCGATAGTGGTCATACTGCAAATATATTTTGTACGAAATTTGTTCCTGAAACATCTGATGAGTTGGTTGTATCTGGAGCTGCTGATGCTGAAGTAAGTAATACTCCAATTTTGTTATTTTTCTAATTTTATGTTATATTCTCACATGTAGAAAATCCAAATTAACTATTGCAGGTTCGACTATTTAATTTATCTCGCCTAGGAAGGAGAGGTGTTGAAGATAGCGCTCTTAACCCATCAGCACTATTTCAATGTCACATTAGGAGAATTAAAAAATTAGCTGTAAGATATATATGGTTTTTTATTTCTAAGTGATGTGTGAAGATTTGACATTAGGTTTGAATATAAAATTGGTGTGTTGTAGAAGCTTTTTCTCTTGATTCTTCAACTCTTTTCTGTTGCAGGTTGAACCTGGGAATCCGAATTTGGTATGGAGTGCCAGCGAGGATGGGACTTTGAGACAACATGATTTTAGGGAGTGCACTTCTTGTCCACCTTCTGAATCTTCTCACCGAGAATGTCACAACGTATTAGTAAGTATATTTATGGTCTATTACTAACCTAAACTTTTTTCATTTGACATTAGAGGTTGTATGAATCAATATTTGAACGAATGTCTTCACATCTCCCTTTTGCACCCATCATCATTTACAAAAATGTATTGTGAATTGAAAGTCAGCACAACAAATGATATATATAGCAGGATGACATGAAGCTTACATTTAAACATCCAATTTGGTGACTGGACCATTAATGGAGACAAGGATTTTGGAATCTTAAGCTTGCTATCGAGAGATTCTGATTAGCACATACCGGTAGCGAACCAATTCAACAAAGCTTCCTAGCAAAATGGGACTTAGTTCTTTGTAGAAACATATGGAAAAGGAGTGAACAAAAGCCTAGGCAACGACATATGTATAGATGCTTAGATAGTCTTGTCACCAGATGAGCTATGATAACCTTATCATCAGGTGCAGAAACTAAGGACCAACCTCTATTTCTCTTAAACCATGATTTTACCCAACGTGGATTCGGTATAGCTTAAGAAATCATGTTAGGTTCAAGGACAGATAAAAACTTTGCATAGAAACATAAGTTACATGTGGTCTTAGAACTTGTTTGAACACCAGAATTGATATTTCTTAAGATGCTTCAATGCAGGAGAAGAAGCTGATAAAGCTTCTGATACAATATGTTATCTCTGATGACCTTGGAATAAGAGGCCTCAGTTTGGTTGACTGAATATTTTTCCCAGATTTCATCATTTGCTTGATAGGGGATAGAATTTTTCGGTTTAAGCAACTTGTGGAATAGCCTTAAGAGGCTGGTTTCTAAAGGCATGCTAGTAGGGTACAAACATGTGAATATTGAACAATGTTGTTATAGCATCATCAGCCGACTTTTGATGAAAGAGATCATCAAATTGTTATTCTTTAGTATCAATTGTTTGTCTCAACTTCTAATATAAAGTTACATAGTTTGGTTTCTCAATCATATTTCTCGTGTTGAAGACACTCTAAGCTTCATATATTGTAGAGGATCCCATAAGACTTCTTAATTAACTTTAGCCTTAAGCTTGCTCATATGATCACTTTAATTCTGAATAAAGCAGGTACATCCAAATTATTAAGAAAAAGCTGATGTTTGGCCTTCTACCCTTTAAAATATCATTGACAGTCTATCTATATTTTTTCATGTTTCACCTCTTTGATTCTAAATAAAGCAGGTAGACCCGTCTGTTTTGAGTGAAGTCGGTTGTGTTCACAGCTTCAGCCTAGATTCATATAGCATGGTTCTGGCCGCTTTTATCAATGTTCTTATTTTTCCATTGACTTACTCTATTTCTTTTTGGAGTTTTGACTGCCGGGAAGTTCAATGAGATTCCATTTTCTTCAAAAAACGCTTATAGAGTGCTATATCTTAACTTAGGAGGTGTTTGTTTTTTTCAAAATGCTCTTCCCCACCTCTTCATCTGCGCGCACGCAGACGTGGGAAAGCGTTTGAGAGGGCAGACTGTTTGATTTCCGGAAGACCTGTCATTAAAAAAGGTCTTCCTCACCTCTTCTTGGGGAAGACATTGCCCGCTCTCTTCACACCTCTTCTAACCACTTCCCCCATAAAAAAAACCCTAAAAACCATCAGACATCCTTTCCCTCCAAATCCTTCTATCCATCGGTTCTCTTCCCTTCACCTCCTCCTCGCCGCCACCGCCTGACCTCCACCTCCTCCCTCACCGTTGCTTCTCTCCTCCCCTCTCAGCCGCCTCCTCCTCCCACCCTCCTCCCCTCTCAGCCGACTCCCCTCCTCCCTCCTCCCCTCTCAGCCGCCTCCATCCTCCCTCCTCCCCTCTCAGCCGCCGCCGCCTCCCTCCCTCCTCCCCTCTCAGCCGCCAACTCCCCTCCTCCCTCCTCCACTCTTAGCCGCCGACTCCCATCCTCCCTCCTCCCCTCTCATCCGCGTCCCTCCTCCCTCCTCCCCTCTCAGCCGCCTCCCCTCCTCCTATCCTCCACCGCAGTATATTTTAGCAGTCTGCAAATGTTAAAAAACAAACAGTCTTCTTCTTGCATACTGTAGACGTTTGGTCCACCTTTTCTCCCGCAGATGTCTGCAGATGTGGTCCGCAAACCGCAGACATTTTGCTGCAGAAAAAAACAAACAACACCTTAGTGTCATGATCTATGTAATCAAAGGCAATGGCCTGGTGCGCCTAGGTGTTAGAGCCTAGGCCAGACATAAGGCGACTTTCGTGATCAGCTTCAGGTGATGCCAACGCCTTAGTTCTGTCTAGGTGCAAATTTGCTTGAACCAGCTAAAACTCGGCCTGAAACGGGTTGAACCTGCCTGTACATGCTGAAATTGGACTGAGCCCATAACAAATGAGCTAGACCAGCCTCATGTATTTAGCCACTGGCCATAAATCAGCTGGAACCAGCTGTTGTTCCTCTGTGAGTGATTCTTTGGTCGTTTACTTTTTTACTAAAAACTTTTGAGAAAATCTGATTGTTTCTAACAAAAATTCTTTTACTCCTAAGTCCTAAATGCCACCTATTCAACTTGCATTTGCAAGGATTTGAACCTACACCAGTTTTATGGGGATGATCATCAATGCCACTGGGCCATGTGCTCTTGATAAATTTTATGAAGTAAGTTAGGTTGTCTAGAATTAAATGACATTAAATGTTGATTTTTAAGAACTAAATTACATTAAATTTGAACTATTGAGAACAAAACTATATTAAATGTTCTCTTTTGAAAACTAACATATATTACATGTTATTTTCTTAAAAATTAAATAAATTTAAGTGGGTTTTAAGAAATTAAAATATTAATTATTAGTAGCTGTTCAATCTGGTTGATTATTAGGAAATTATTTATCGATAGATTTGCTATTAACATGATGATTAGCGTAGTGGTGCACTTTTGTCTTGTTAATATTTTATTTATTATGGTAATTTTAGTATTAGCCTTTTGTTTTAGTTCTTAGACTTCCATTTAAAAGGAAATGACACTAGTTTTTATTTTATCTTATTTTATTTTATTTTATGTTATTTATTTTATTTTTTATTTTTTTTAGTTATAGCGTTGAATGTTTTCTTAGCTCATACCTCATTACCATGTGATAATTGAACCATAAAATGCTAATGAGGTAGTGGTTATTGATTAGATAGTTGTATATTGATTCCATGAATATTAGGGTTATGCAAAGGCTTTACATATGGAGTTTGATATTGCATAAATTTACATTCTAGTTAGTAATTATGATCAAGTATACAGCTAGTCTCACTTGCTACCGCAAGCTAAGGACAAGGAACAACTTGTAGCTTGGATCGTAAAGAGAGAAATGTAGGCCTGGAAACGGCTTTGTAAAGATATCAACAATCTATTCACTTGTCGATGTAAATTGTAAACAAAGATGAACGACTTGTAGCTTGGATTATAAAGAGAGAAATCTAGGCGTTGGAAACGGCTTTGTAAAGATATCAACTATATGTTCACTTGTTGATATAAATTGTAAACAAAGATTTTCCGGAGCAAACCTTTCCATAAAACATGATATTAGCAACTGCTACATGCTTTGTCCAAGTAATGGGATTAGTGGAAAGGTGAGTTGTACCCAGATTGTCACACCATTGAGTAGGAGTTGAACTTGAACCAACAGCAAGTTCACGAAGAGGAGCTTCCAGCTAGGTTGTTAATGGAACTTTGTGTTTTGGGGATAGACACTTGACATTCGAGAAGACGAGTTGGGAAGAAGTAGAAGATTGTAAATTACTTTGACGATGAGCATCCGTTCCGTGAAGCGATGGTCCACATGCTTGTTTGATATGGCATGTAAGGAAGTACAAGGTTGCAAGGAAGCAATATAAGAGAGGTTTAGGGATTGATTTGATAGATTTTAGGGATTTGTTCTTTGTTACCTTGTTTGTTCATATATATATATATGTACATACAAGGGCTTCTATCATATCTTGATAGTAGTTGACCTAAACAAAATTTTAAGTTGAACTGAATTCCTTTTGTATATATCTTTCCTTAACATGTTTAGTCTTTGATGTCAGCTTGATTTGCGATGTGGAGCAAAGAAATCATTAGCTGATCCACCAAGACAGTCACTTGTGCTGAAATCTTGTGACATCAGCAGTACCAGGCCTCATTTACTCCTTGTTGGTGGGAGGTACTCGTCAATCGTAACTTTACAGTTCACACCCATCTCATTTCACTTTCCTTTTAGCTAATTTGTAATTCCAAATGTTTGCAGTGATGCATTTGCTCGTTTATATGATAGACGTATGCTTCCACCACTTTCTTCATGCCGCCACAAATTGCCAGCACCCCCTTGTGTGAACTACTACTGCCCAATGCATCTTGCTGACCATGTTAGTTCTTTGTCAATATCTGCTTAACTTTTCTGTTTTACTCTGTTGCTTTTAGTTTCATGTGTTAATGTGAAGCAATTTTTTCATCCCTGTTATTGCAAGTAAAAGTACAAGTTTTCATTTAATTCAATAGACAGTGGCTTTTAAACTTTCAACATGTTTCTTTATTCGTTTGCTTTCCAGGGCCGACAAGGCTTGCATCTTACTCATGTTACATTTAGCCCAAATGGAGAAGAGGTTCTTCTCAATTATAGCGGTGAACATGTCTATTTAATGGATGTAAATCCTGGTATATTTTCTCATTAATAGCTATCTTTATTATTGACTAGTTATTAACCATGAATATTACATGTTGTTAAGCACTTGCAACATTTTGTGGCTTTATAGTTCAGGGAAGTTCTATGCGGTACACCTCCGATGATGCTATGCAGTTTTTCAATCCAACTACCATACTCAATGAGGTGCAATCTAAACCACCAGTCTCCGGTTTCCCAAATCGCTTTCCTGCAAAGAGAAACCTTGCTGCTAGGGTATGCTTTTACTTCCACTTGTAATCTATGTTTGGTTTTATTACTCACAAATTGTTAATGCTTGTTTTCTAATTCTTACTTTGAGTCTAATGAATGTGACAGCTTGATCAATGTCGAAAACTTCTTCAAATTGCTGAAAAGTCCTTAAAAGAGGGGGCCAATTATTACTATGGTATTGAGGCTTGTAATGATGTGTTGCATGGGCATGGTCAGATTGGACACACCCTGATGCTTGAATGTTTATGTTTACGGGCAGCGTTGCTTCTGAAGGTTTTACTAAAGTTTATTTGTGTATAACCTTTTGTAGCTAAAAAGTCTGCTTTACCTCTGTTTTATTTATTCATTTTTTTTAATTTTCATTTTTTTTCAGCGTGATTGGAAAAATGATGCGCATATGGCTGTAAGAGATTGTTTTAGAGCTGTGGAAATAGATTCCACTTCATTTAGAGCCCTATACTGCATGTCTGAAGCTCTTTTACAGGCAAAATCCAAGTTCTGATCTTATAAATTCCTGTAGTTACTTATGCTAAGAATGTTACATGGTGGGGAATTTCTTTTTTTGTCTCTATTGATATATTCTGGCCTGTATATGCCTATCAGTTGGGTAAACTCAAAGAAGCTTCGGACTTTATCATTGCGGCTGAGTTTTCAGCTCCATCGAATAGTGAATCTGCTGAGATAGTGGAGAGTATAAAAAAACGTATCGCTACAGGTTAGTAAAGATCACCTTTATATAGGAAGAATACATATAAATATACAAACATACCTAGTGAAATCCCACTCGACAAGTAGGGTTTGGGGAGGGTAAGATGGAGGCAAACCTTACATGTTAGTAAAGATCGCTTTTATATAGGAAGAATATATACTAATATATTTTTCACTCTACATAAGGTTTCACTATGCTTCATATACTGTATCTAAGTATTTTCATGTTTCCTCTTGATGTTCATCTTATTTTCTATTTTGTATGTTTATTATTTATTTATTTTAGCGGAAGCTGAAGTTTCTAATAAGGCAAAGGAAGGAGTTCCCAGTTCTGAAACAACACGAGCTAGTAGAGTACTATCTCTGAGTGACATACTATATAGATCAGATGCAAGTAGTGATACTTCACAACCTATGTCTGAAGGAGAAAACTCTGATTATGAGGAGGATTTGGAAGTTGATTTTGAAAATTCAATATCAGGTGAGGAAAGCCATGAAGCTGAATCTAACAGTTTTCACCCCACTTTAAATGTCAGAATCCACAGAAAAGGTGATTCAGGAATGAAAACTTTCCACACAAGTGGCTCCTATGGATCACCAAAATTCTCTTCTCCACGTGACAAAATGACTCAGGTTTCAGCTTATCTCTTTGTTAATCTGTGATTTTTACCGTTTAGGTATTGTTAATTATAAGATTATTTAATATCTATGAATATCATAACTTCAGCATGAGAGGGCAATAGATATGAAGCAAAGATATGTTGGTCATTGTAATGTAGGGACAGACATCAAACAAGCCAGTTTTCTTGGGCAAAAAGGTACTATGTATATTCTTTTATCCCTTCTCTTTTGTGCTTATTATTGACTGTTAGACTTGCATCATTTTGCAAGTCAGTATGCAACATTAAAAATTAGAAACCCTAGAATATACTAGGGTTAGCTGTCATGAGGATTAGGCCGATTAGTATAGCTTATTAGGATTAGGGTTTTGTGTTCTGTCTTCATACACTGGTAGATTGCAACATACTAAATGTCTCAACAAAACATCTCATGACCCATGTATATGATATGAGAGCCAAATTGCCACTAAACATCTAAACCTAGAACATAGGCCGCATCTCACCAACACTTTATGAGACGCGGCATGCAATTTCTTTACCTTCACACTAACATCGATGAGATCTGGTAGCAAAATTGGTTGCCGAAATTGATACATGGAAAGTGACTGCTAGGTTCTCCTACACTTGATTAAAGGCGAATTCAATGGGATTTATGTCCGTATGTATTAAGTTTCACCATTTAGCCATTTTGCTCTTGTTGCTGAATTTGTACATGAAGAGTTAAAAAAGAAAGAAGCCAATGAGGTTCGATTGTCTCAATGAGGTTCCCTTGGTTGTATCAATAACATAACACATTGAAATTAATTGTCACTTTGAAAGCATACTGGTGAGATTATTGTGAGTGAGTTTGTCAAATCTATGATCAAGTAATCATCTAGCAGATATTCTCCCAAATTTCTTTGAGGTCCTCAGAAAGAATATATATACCCCAGCCTGAGGGGGAATGATGGAACAAATAAGGGTTTGCCATGATTAGTGTTTGTTGTCAGTAGGTTTAATTTCCCCACTAAGATTAGTTTTGTATTTAGTCGTCCGTATATATACATCTAGATTGTAGCATACTAGATATCCAGAAAAATCTCTCTTTTACCTTCACAAAAATAATGTAGTTCATAATGCGGCACATGCGGTTCATGACTAGTGCTACGGCTAATATTTCTTTAGGGGTTGGGTGATTGGCCAAACTGTTCTGGTGAGCATCCGTAGGTCCAAAACAGAGTACCTCTATCCTGACTTCAGTGAGGAAAACGGCTACGTCAACGGCCAAATAAAACAACAAAATTTAGGTATCTTGGATCATTCATTCATAGTGATGGAGACATCGACTGTGATGTAACCCACCGTGTGCATTTGGGTTGGTGCAAGTGGAGAGCAGCTTTAAGTGTTTTGCATGAAAGGAAATTCCTGGATAGACTAAAAGGGAAATTCTATAGATTGAAGTAAGACCTACGATGTTGTATAGGACAGACTATTGGCCACTTAAGAAGACACAAGCACGAATGCTTGAGGTGGTAGAGATAGGATGTTCGGCCACATAAGGAGGGATGGAATAAGGAATGAATCCCTTAAGGATAGATTAGGTGTGGCATGCATTTCGGGGATTGACATGGGATGAGCAGATTAGGAGTGATTTAGTGGACCTGCATCTCTCCGAGGACATGATCAGTGATAGAGCATCTTGACATGGGATGAGCAGATTAGGGTAAACCTCTCTACTCTATAGGGTAGAGGTAAGGTTACCCTCATCTCACCCTCCTGGACCCCTACTATCTGAGTGGGACTTTTAATTGGTTTGTTTGTTTTTCTATTCCACCTGTCGGATATATAACGTAACATCAAAACCATAACCAGTGTAAATGGTTGGAAATGCCATCTCTAGTTGGTGTTGTGAACTACACTACACATATATTAGTGTTATCACCCACGCTACTCTTTCCTGACATTCTATCTTTAGATTTTAAGCCTCCCTGCTCAAAGCTGACCTAGTTTAATGTTTAGTTTGTGATGTGCTTCAAATTATTATAATATTCTTAGAATTTGCATATACTTTCATGTTCACATTTTGTAATTGCAGGGGAGTACATTGCTAGTGGAAGTGATGATGGTAGATGGTTCATTTGGGAAAAGAGCACTGGGAGATTAATTAAAATGCTTCTTGGGGATGGAGCTGGTATATACATATCTACACTTTCAGGCCCCACATTTTTCTACACGAGTTTGTCCTGTTGGCTAATTATTTGTTTTCTTTTCAGTTGTGAACTGTGTGCAAAGTCATCCGTTTGATTGTGTTGTAGCTACTAGTGGCATTGATAATACCATCAAGGTAAGCAGCATATATACATTTAAAGTGTCAAAATAGGTAGGTCGTGGACTTGGAGCTTGGGTACCTGATGATATCATGGGTTGAATTGGTTTTGCGAAATAGTTTGTCCAAAGTTGCACTATGAATAATTAGTGACATATAACAACGAAAATCATATCATTTCCACATAATTTCTTTGAACAACGTGATTCATGATATTTATTGAAAAATAAACTTCGGGCGACTTTCAACCGTTTAAACTACTATTTTACATGTTCGATCTGTTAAGACTCATTCATACATAAGGAAGTCTGGTCGAAATTTCTTATAGGTATATGTTCTTAACATGACTCAAATGGTTCAATAGATGACAAAAAGATATTATGTGCTCAGATTTGGACCCCGCTTGCTTCAGTTCCATCTGTTGTTGCTGGAGGAACAGCCGGGCCTGAAACTGCTAATATTTTAGATGTAATGGAAGGCAATCAGCGCAGATTATCCAATAACCGTGAATCATTGTTGTAAGTGCTATGATATATATTTTTTGTTCTGTTTGGTAGTTCTACCCTCGTATTCTGACCTCTGGAGAGACTGCCATTCGGTTCATCATCCTGCACTATAAGTTTATTAAAAGTCGTCTTCTGTGCATTTCGTGGGGAAATAGTTAATGTAATAGGTTTTAGATTATTATATTTGCAGGCCATTCGAGATATTAGAAGGGTTCCGGATGCATGAGTTTCCTGAAGGATCATTGCGCCCATTCGAGTGTATACAGAGCTAGGTTATCCCTCACTCTAAGGTAATATATTGTTTGTACAAGATATTGCCATTTTTAAGGTTATATAGGCACTCGACTAATAGTCCAACACTTTTCTTTGAACCTGGTGGTGTTGATTTTATAGAACTGTAAGTTAAAAGTTGTTCAATATGATTAGTTATTACACTGATAATCTTGAACTTCAAAAGAAACAATTTAGAGGACTTTATGCAGTTGAATAAATTTGATTGCTTTTGAGCCGTTTGACCATTTTGAGTAAACGGATTGAAGTTGCCACATTTACTTTGACCCCCCTTCTTGTGCATTTTGGCAGATGGTTTCCCGTGAGCAGCTATATCGATTCTACCAACTCGTATTGAGGTTGTCGGCACTTTAGTTTTTGTTACTACTATGTTCATTCTTAATCTTTTGTGTTTGCATCATGGTTTGTCTTTTGAGATTTGAATCTCTATGTAAGTATCACTCTGTGCTCCTAAAAGATCAAACTTATATGTACAGTTTAATAGTTTAAACTTAAAGAATATACTAATTACTAAATCACATGTAAACAAAAATATAGATATTGATGTAATTTTGTTTTGAGGGTTTGTCCTCAATTCTGTACGTATGTGTATTAACGTTGTTCTTAGTATACGAACGTTAACACACAAGCTTTATAGTTGTCCCTATGTGTGCGATATGTGGTCGGGGCAAGTGACAAGGTGAAATGACATGCTTTGCAAGATCAAAGTCATGGAAGTTGTGTTGGGGTTTGCACGAGGCTTTAATTAAGATCATTTTGCTAACAAAGCATAAATGTAGTAGAATTCTAAACATTTTAGAGTTTTCAAATATTCAAATGCGTTATAATTTAAGAAACTGAGAATTACAAACATGGTTAGTTTTAGAAAAAATGACATTTGAAACGTGTAATCAAAGGTTAATGAAGAAAGATGATTTAGATGTCGAAGAGCCAACTTATACTCCCTTTATACGTCTCACACATGAGCAAGTTCTCAACACCTATTCCGAGCAAGTCGTTTTAAGAAAACTACTAGCATATTGAGGAACAGGTTCCTTTTGTTAGTATTCCGAGTCCTAAAAAATTATTTAGAGAAAAATGTGTTTGAAAGCATACGTATATATGATGTATGTTCTTGTTATTTCTATGAAAAACGCAGAGAAAGGCGGAGTGCCTATGCTCGCTCGCGCTTCACATATACAAAAACTGCACAAGTCATTAGAAAGGTAACGCGCTATTTCGTTGCTCAATATCGGCTAACGCATGTGAATCAAAGCTGATACCCTTCAAATACTTGTAAGAAGTACAAAGCATGTATCAATCACCTTTTGCATGTAAGAATAATCTATTTAAGATGGTGTGTCATTTAAGACTTTTTTTTAACGGCATTGACCATTAAAAATGTTTACTCGAAAAAGTAAGATGGCGTATTGTACTAGCAACTCCTGCATAATCAACCAACAACGTATCTATGACATAGTACAAGGCGTGATAAACAAATTATAAAGGGACATTACGAGTGTCTTTATGCTTTTTTTCTGAGAACGTTCATTTAAACCGAACTTGTTTTGTTCGAAACCTGTTTTAATCTTGAATATGTTACCTGAAACTTTTCTTTATATTCAGAAAGTTTTGCCTTAAATGCTTAATACTTTCTTCATTTGAAATTAAATAGGAATTATTTTTTATGAGCTATTCAAAATATTAGTAACATACCAGATGCAGCTTAACATGTCAAAACGACGTTTGGTTGAGTTTCCATACGTGTGATGCGTTACATTTTGTAAAAATACTTTTAAAAAATATACAACTAGTTAATGGTCGTTTTCACAAATTCCGTTTGCCATAAAGGCTAAAATATATCCTTTAATTAAAGTTCAAAATAAAAAGAGTACACATTTTAATAGAAACTAGTTTTTTTACACGGGTTTTCACTTTCCATGGCATCATACGTGGCGTGATAAAGTATACATTACAATTGAACCCGACTCGTTCCCGAACTAAATTTACGTCAATACATAAAGTGATTCGAATTTATACCGTTGAATAAAAACTTATGCGGCTTTTTTCCAAACAAAATTTATGTCGAAACATAGACTTACAATCGCCCTGAATCGTGTCTGAATTAAATTTACGTCAAAATGTAGAGTAAATGAAAATGTATTATATTTGACCCGACTTGTTTTCAAACAAAACTTACGTCGAAACATAAACCAATACAAAGCGTACATAAAAATAGGCACGGAAACGTTTTATATTTGACTCAACTAATCTTTTAACAAAATTTACGTCAAAACGTAGACATATGTCAAAAAGGAGACGGTCCTAAAGCGTATGTCGAAAAGTGACATTTTCCGAAGTTTTAGAAAAAAAATTAGAGGTAAGAAATGTCAATAAAGAAACTTGAGGGAGGTTTATGGCCGGTGACAAATGCCACCGACCTTTGTAATGTATATAAGTATAATATGTCAATATGAAAGCATTGTAATTAAAATGAATTTTACAAACACAATGTCACAATGATAAAATACATGTTTATGAAATATGCATGTAAATAAAACAGAACGAATACGGATGAGGCTTGTTCATGTTTCTTATTTAGCTTTAATCAAACAAACGAACGAACACAAACACTTAAACGAATAATTTCTTTTATACACATTCCATAAGAAAATAAGTGTTCAATGTTCATGTTCTTTTATACGATTCATGAACATAATTAGTTGAATACAAAATAACATAAATAAACACAAATAATAAAATAAATCATTTTACTTTTTATTAAAATAAAAAATTGGCATTGACTTATAGCGACTAAATGTCGTCGCTATAGGTCCACTTATATCAACGACTCTTATAGCGACAACATTTTTAACAACAACAAATCTATGCTGACACCTTTTCAGCGACTAAATGTTGTTGGTATAGCTCATTTTAGGCTATAGCGACGACAACTTGTCTCAATAGATCTTAAAAATGTTGTCGCTATAGGGTTTTATTATTGTAGTGCTAGAATCATGACATTTTTTTGTCTTAATGTTATCACTTGATCATGTTTGAAATATATTGTGACGAGCGCAAATACAATTTTTGGTTATAAGTACCACCATCTCTGTTAGAGGCGTCAATCGTGTTCGGTTGGCTGGTTGACGAGTTGAATTATTTAACCTAAACATGACCCGTATTTTTCTTCGTGTACAAAAATATCTACCTAATCTACAAACACTTAAACTCATGTAATCAGAACATGACCTATTTAACCTTTTATCTAAATATGTAAAACGGGGTGGTGGGTTGGTAGATAATGAAGTTGTAAGTGTGTTAATCGTCTTGGTTGGTCGTAAAAAAATGGGTTAAACGGGTCATAAAAAGGTTAGTTGGTCGACCTGTTTTTTAAAAGGTTGTGGGGTTGAAACCTGTTTAACTAGAAAAAGTTAAACACGACTCGTTTGATTAAACAGATCAACCAGAACATGATGCTTGTTAAACGGGTTAGATATGCATCTCAAAAAGATGATATTTTTCGTGCCTTGTTTTGAGTCGTGTCGGAAATTACCACTCACAGTCAGTGTTCTTTGCACTCTCCATATGATGACGTGATTAAGAGGCATTTGATGCATCAAATAGGAATACAAATAGCCATATAAATGACTAGAAGGGCCACAGTGAGTGTCTTGTTCGAGTACATATTGATTTTTGTCAGCATAACATGTGTTTTTATTGATAACTAGTGTGTATCACCCGCGTTACGTGGCGATGAAGAACTGATTTTTAACAATATTTAAATGGAAACGTAGATGGAATAAATAAATATATATAATATTTGACTTGTTCGGTATAATAAAGTTTATATTAAAATATAAATAAAATAAGCATTTTTTTGTATTTGAAATTATTTAAAAATCTTGTCGAAATAAAAACAAACACTCTACAATGAGATATTTTAAATTTTAAAAATATTGTATTTTAAAAGTTATAACAATAACACAAAAGATATATAAGACTAATTATAATAAAAAATATGAGAGCAATAAAAATATTCAATGTAAACTATTTCAATCTTCAAAAAATTAACAAAGTAATATGAAAGGGTTATTTATGTATAAAAGGGTTTTGAAGGAGTAGTGTGTAATTAAAAGAAACTAAAGGTTTGTGGTCAAAATAATAGTTTATAAACTATATTGTAGCTAACATTCATCTTTTATATAGATAGATAATATATAAACGAACAATAAGTGATAAGCAAGAAGTTATTTGCGTAAGCCAAGATTTTTAGCCAATAGATCGATGAAATAAAATGCCATGAGCCAAACTAAATACACGACTATGGTTTTAATTTACTTTTCACTTGACTATATACATAAATTATGCCTACAAGAATGGGTCAATTGAACCCATTGATTTTTGAGCCGGTAGTGTAACGTACAATATTGAAATTTTAAGTAAACTCATAGTTTTTCAGAATATGAATCCATTAGTATTTTAGTTTTGCATTACAACTTAGATATGTACTTGGTTTAGTGGTAAAAGCACGTGTTTGTGGAAAATAGGTCGGGTTTGACTCTGCTACAAGTCCGCCGTTTTTTCTCACAGTTTAATTGAAAATTTACGAATTTAGCCTTATTTTAACATACTTTAAAACCCTAACCCCAAATAACCCCCCAATCAACCTCATGACTTGCTCCCAGCCACCCATCGACCTGGTGCTCCTCCCATCGACCTCATACAATGTTGTTGATTGCTGCACCCTGCTAGCGGTGGCCATCAACTCCGGCGATGAGGAGGTGGCAACCGGTCACCGAGGGTCTATGTCCTAATTTGTCTTTCAACTATTCAAACTTTTAAGATTCAAGTTAGTTTTCTAAATTAGTTTCTTTATATATACTAGTTTGGTACCCCGATGCGCGTTGCGCGTCATAAGGAACGGAGACTCAGAACTTTGTCATCATTGCCGCAAGCTAACACTTTTACCAAACAATGAGTCAAAGACAAAAGACAACACAATCAGAACAACCTTCATAAAAACTAATGGCTAGTGTCAAGTAAAGTGTATCGATCAATAGTAACCATCTATACTCCACCTCAAAGCTCAGACACGTTTTGCCACATCATCGTAGCAAACAATGTTAGACCATAATTGGCACTCAATGCCTTATGTATAAGAGCACAAATGTTAGAAGGCTCAGAAGCGGTTGTTCGTTACGGCTGCAAACATCAGGTTTACCTCGTCGTAACAACAAACATAACCTTTTTTTCATCATGATCACCTCCAGACCATCCAAGATTAACCACTAAACACACAATGAACAACAAACAACATGCATAAGGTCTCAGATGATGTTCGGATCATCGTCATCGACTGCTACAGCATGTAAGGGTCTCGGATGATGTTAGGATCATCGTTATCGACTACTACACCATTTAAGGGTCTCTGATTATGTTAGGCTCATCGTCATCGAACACTACACCATAGAAGTAAGAATCAGATCAAGTAAGTTTAGATGAAGCAAGCAAGTAGGACACGCGTTTAATGAGCAAGAGATAGGAGGACAAATGGCGTCCAACAGTATATGCCTAGTCCTCCACCATAGATCAAAAAATTGAACGGCCGTGATTTCGCAAAACACTATTCATCGGGTTGTGTTTTTCATAGTATGTAATTTGTAATTTGTCTATAAATGAAGTTCAACATTTAGATTTTGTGTGATGTTTTCATTGTTGTTATTTCACTTATTTGTTAATTAATTTGTTTGATAATTTTTCTATTTAGAAATCTAGAATTGTGTTTAAGCCCTAATTTTATATATTTTCAATTATTTAGTTCATAACAATTCATAATATATTTGATACATTTTAGGAACATGGATCACTTTGTTGTGAAAAGAAAACCATCAATATGTGTTTAATTGATGTGAATGATGTATTGTTTGAATTGGTTCGATCTAATTATGAAGATTGGTTACTGGTAGTAGATGATTAGTTAATGATATTATTTTTTTCTAAATTTGAATCTTAGCTCATAATGTACAACTTTAATCTGGATTCAATTGTTTGTGTGGGAAGTTGTGGTCTAGTTTGCCATAAAGTGTTTTAGTGGTTATCATCGGCTTTGATAGAGGTAAAGTGAGTAGTGTTGAGTTTGAATAATTTTTTTTTCCTCAGTTGATTGTGCAAACAGTAAAAAAGTGGTCATGGGCACGTGAGTATACGTACCATTCCATCAAGTCGAGACAACCTGACCCGACCTGATTCGACAACCCGGAAAAATTTATATTGTTTCTTTACAGATCGAATCATCAAAAAATAATGACCACTAGGAAAAAAATTCCACTTTCGAACTGTACATAATTAATCTTGAAACATAGATTCAAATATATGGGAAAGGTTCATATAAAAAAGATCCTAAAATTAAAATGTGTTAAAATTAATCTCAACCATGCATCTTTTTAATCAATGATTGAGATTAATTTATAAGAAAAAATTTGTTAGAAGGTTATTTTAGAAATAATTACTTTTTTTAACTATCTGAAAGTTTCCCTATTTATTTTAAAGGTTCATAACTTTAATGTACGACTTTATTTTATTATAAAAATTACACCATAAAAACGAGTGTTTTTAATCTTTAAAGCGAGTACAATATTGTTATATAAAAATAATAATGTTTTATATGTTTTTAAGCTCATATATCGTGATTGTGTATTTAATGCAATTAATTATGTCTTTTTGTTAGTTATTTAATTTTTCTGAATACTATTGTGTTTTCTAAAATGATGAATTTACAAAAGAAATACAATGGTGGAATAACATTGTTGTGTATCTCTAATATGAAAAACACAATAATAAATTAACAACTAATTAATCTAATATATAATTAAAAACAATGACAAAAATAATACAATGTCTCATTGTGCTATTTGATCGTTATTGTGTTATCTTGAACACTATGAGTTTTGAAAAATAAATTGGTAGAATAACGCCATTGTGTACTTCTAATTATAAAACATAATGATAAATACAAGTTTATATAATCTATAAAAAACAATAACAAAAATAACATATTGTTTTATATTCAACACTATAAGTTTTGATAAATAAATTGGTGAAAGCATATTATTGTGGACTTTTAATTATAAAACACAATGATAGATAATATGTTTATATAATCTATATAAACAATAACAAATATAATATAAAATGATCTAAAACGTAAAACACAATAATGAATACATATAACAAATGATATAAAATATATGATACAATAAATTGATATTTGACACAATAGAAGGAAACGTGTCAAGCTCACAATCCTTCTTAACTTTTAAGCATGGTTTTAAAATGCACACATAATACGCGATGCGCCTGATGCGGTGCTGATAACGCTTCAGCCGGTGTGATGCGATTACGTGATGCGAGAGTGATGCACCAGAATTCACATGATGTGGTATGTCGCATGATGAGAGAGATGCAACATAATGTGTAGCGGGTCAAGATTTCCATCTTGGAAGACATTGTGTTAGGCTTAAAATGTAATGTTGTGATTTGTGAGGGACTAAACTGTAATATTGAGTTGTCCGAGGACTTATTAGTTGTTGGATCTAGAAAGGCTGGTGCAACCAAAACCAAAACACTTAGACAATTTTGGTACAACTTGTAAAGGTCTTCCGAAGCTAAGTACAGAACTTCCGAAGACAAATGGAGTTCTTCCGAAGGCAAAGACAGAACTTCCGAAGATCATCTTCCGAAGGAAGACTCCAACTTTCGAAGACAAAGTCTTGGCTCTTTCAAAGTTCAATACTTAAAAGAAATCAAGATTTCAACTTCCAAAGTATAAAAATATGAAGAAGTCCTCAAGCCTCGGAAGAAGTAGCCTCTTCTGGAGTATAAGTGGCTTCGGAAGAACAAGTTCTTCTGAAGCCAATTAACCTTCGGAAGACACTACTATGAACCAGTGGACATAAGTATGGCCCTTCTGACGCTCCGCTGCAAGTCGCTGAGATACTGCACAACGCTTTCCCACGCCCATGCAGTTGACCATTCTTTATTCCACTGTTCACCTTTTATCAGTTAGTACAGTTACCAACTTTAGTTGGTGATAAAAGGTAAGTCATGGACATGTCATGACTACCTTATCTTAGATAATACTTTATCTAAGATACCTTAACTTTAGCATTGTAGTATCTACTTTAGTTATAGATTTCCAGCTGGTATCAAAGTATATCCGGCTGTAAAATCTAGTACATATAGTTTCTCATTATAACTCATGTAATACGCTTGTAAGAGTCTTGTAATACTTTGAGTTGAGTAATAATATAACAAGTACTTTGAAAATTATTTTCTTGTGTTCTTTGTTACTTAGTATATTATAATCAACTCTTAGAAGGGATTCTGCATCATCATTTGAACCGAGTGTGTTTCAAGTGAGTTTGAGAGAAAAACTAAGTGTTAAGTGACAAAAACCGATCCTGCAATTGGTATCAGAGCTTCTTAGGCTCTTGATTGTGAGATCTTACCATCCAAATCAACCTGTTTTTCATTCCTCCTTTCACCACACCCAAAAATGGCTCTCAACCAAAAGTCTGAAGTTGAGATGGGAACGATGACTAAAGCACCTATCATCACACCTGAAAACTTTAGATCATGGAGCAGACACATGGAAGGCTTCATCAGATATCAAGATAGCAAAATGTGGCAATCTATTGTCAATGGCCCTTACAAACCAAAGGTGGCAGCAGCAGGTGGAAACGATGCCATGATAGAGAAGGCTGTAGAAGACTACTCTGATGAAGACCAAAGAAGCTGGACAGTGATAGTAATGCCATGACTGTTCTAATGACTGCTATACCCAACTCCATCATGGTGGGGTTTGAACATTGCAAGTCAGCTAAAGAACTGTTTGATGCACTTGCTCAGATATACTCCAGCTCCAATGACTCCAAGAAGGATTCCCTGAAGCAACAGTTCGAGAACTTCACTTATATTGCTGGAGAGGCCCTCAGCCAGCAATACTTCAGGTATATGGATCTTATTTCCTTCCTTCAGTCTGTGGGAATTGCCCTTGAACTAACAGATCTCACAAGAACGTTCATGAGTGCACTCCCAAATGAGTGGACGTTCTACTGTGTCTCTATCAAGAGGACAGAAAATCTGAACACCCTCACCATGACTAAACTTTATGGGATCCTTGATGGATACATTTTAGAGATGGAGAACAAGAGAGGCCATCAGATAAGCAGACCCTTAAGCCTTCTTGCTAGCAACGCTTTAATGGTTGCTAAAGGCTTAGGACCCCCAACCTCAACAGTACCTGACATACACCCAGCAGCCATCCTGTTCTTCTGGGCCATACATTACATTCCCTGAGACTCCAAGGTCTCAACACGCTCAGCAAAGTTCTATTCAGGACAGTTGTGCCTTTGTCTCAGGAAAAAGGCACTCTAGTGACTGTTAGTATTGCTTTGATGATCTAGAGTGTTTCAGCCCAGATGATGTGGAGTATGTGGACATAGTCCAACAGATGGCTCTGTTAACCTATAGAGCGGAGAAGTTCTTCAAGAGAACTGGAAGGCAGTTTCCCCAGAACCCAACTAACAGCAAGTTTGGGTTTGACAAGACAAAGGCCAAATGTTATAACTGTAACCAACTTGGTCACTTTGCCAAGGAATGCAAGGCTCCCAAGTCAAATCCGGGAACCCCACAGGCCTCCACACATCCCTCTACACCAAAAGCTACTGGAAAGTCAACTGAGACAACTACTATGGCTCAAGAAGTTGATTGGAGCTTCATGGTACAGGATGTGACTCCAGCTCAAGCACTCATGGCTGAAACAAATGGCAACAAGGTATATGAACATCTTTGTACTCCAGCTTGTATTGCTAAGGTTAAGTTGTATCAGGACTACAATATGGAAATTAAATCCGATATTAAGTCTTTAAACATTTTAAAATCTGATTTTAAAAGGGTTGAATCTGACTATCAACACAAAATTGAAGATTTAGAGAAAACTATGTCTTTGTTAAAACATAAACATACAAATTACAAGACTCAAATCAAGGATTTAATATCCAAATTGTCTGAGGCTCAAGCCAAGCTTGTCACAGCTGAGGCTCAAGCCAGGAAGCATGTTATTTTTTAGCAAAGCTTCCAAGCCATTCTTGTATCATCCTCTCACTCAAAGCTTTGTTATCAAAACAAAGGTGGGTTGGGAACTAATGAAATTGCTCCACCATATTCTTATGAGTCTATTAGACAACCAAGGTGTGGTATTGAAGAGCAAGAGGTTCCATCTGTTGACCCACCTTCCCATGAGTCAAAGAGTGATGCAACTATGGAAACCATCACAGGGAAGAACCAGGTAATTTTACCCACTCCTACCGGTGATGATCAACCCCTGACCACCAAAGCCAGAAGAAGTCAAGCTAAGGCAGCCAGAAAAACTACCAAGAAAATGGCTGAGTCCAAGCTGAAGATAGACCCAAAGCAAAAAGGTGTGTTCATCTCAGCTGGATTCCAGGTGGTAGGAAATTCTGATTCAGGAAAAGGGTGTAGTACCAGCACTCCTGTCCTACTATTGATGAAGAAAAGAAGAACAAGAAACAGTAATCCTCAAGTTCCTAGAACATTAACATTGCCTGCATAATGTGTGGTTTGCAAAACCACATGGCCAAAGACTGTTACTACAATCCTGCTAGCACACATTATGCAAATAATGTTAAAAGATAAGGAGTCAAGGAAGGTTTCACATTTGGACCTTATCATATGGTTCAAGTGATGAAGAAAGGAAAACTTGTCTCGGAAGCAAAGTTGCTTTCGGAAGAAACTCATTCTTCCGAAGGGAAAATTGCTTCGGAAGACAAGGTCAAGAAAACTCAAAAGAATAAGAGAGTTCCTTTGAGACCTTCTGAGAAAAAGACTGCTTTGGAAGAAAAGGTGGTGAATGTTTCTTCCGAAAAGAAAGAAGCTTTGGAAGAATGCCAAGCTGCACAAGCTTCAACAAGCTCGTCTTCTATGATCAACCAAGGGATGGAATGGAAGATCAAGGAAGATGTTGTAGCCCAAACCTCTTCTTTAAAGACATGCATTGAACCCCCATGCATAAACTTTGGTTCAATTTCGTCACTATCAATGGAAGAACCCAAGACCAACAAGGCTTGGGTTTCCAATCAAAACTAATCATCTCATCTTATGTGCAGGGACATCCAAATGACAATAATAACAATGTATGGATTATGGATAGTGGATGCTCCAGGCACATGACATGGAACAGATCTCTGCTTCAATAATTTCAACATTTTGATGGAGGTCCTGTCCAGTTTGGAGGTGAGGCCGGAGGATATATTTCTGGCAGAGGGAGTATATCCAATGGTAATTTAAAAGTTGACAAAGTACACTTTGTCAAACAGCTTGAACACAACCTGTTAAGTGTTTCTCAGTTTTGTGATCAAAAGCATCAAATGCTCTTCACAGAACATGAGTGCATTATCCTCAAACCCGGGATGACAATTCCTCAGGAATTGGTGCTTCTTAGATCTCCCAGGAAAGGGGATATGTACAAGCTTGATATGAACAATGCTTCCCCACTAGGTGAAGTATCATGCTTTCTTTCCAAAGCTGATAGTGATGAGTCAACACTATGGCATAAAAGAATGTGTCATGTGAATTTTAAAACAATGAATAAATTGGTTAAAAATAACTTGGTACATGGTTTGCCTAAAAAGGAATTTTTTGCAAAGATAACTGTGTTGCTTGCCTGTAAAGGAAGCAACACAGGGTATCTCATAAATCCAAAGTTGTTAACTCTATCAACACTCCATTACACTTATTGCACATGGATATGTTTGGTCCCACAAGTATAATGAGCATTGGAAGGAAATCATATTGTCTTGTGATTGTTGATGATTTTACAAGATTTACATGTGTATTCTTTTTAAGAACTAAAAGTGAAACTGCTGAAACTTTAAAATCTTTTATTCTTAAAATAGAAAATCAAATTGATCACAAGGTTAAGATAATCAGAAGTGATCAAGGGACTGAGTTTAAGAATCAAGTTCCTGACTCATTCTGTAACTCAAAAGGGATTGCCAAACAATATAGTGCTCCCAGAACTCCTCAACAAAATGGTGTTGCTGAGAGAAGGAACGTGACACTTATTGAGGCTGCTCGGACCATGTTTGCTGATTCAAAGCTGCCTCTAACATTCTGGGCAGAGGCAGTCAACACTGCATGCTATGTGCAGAACAGGGTTCTTGTAGTTAAGCCACATGGAAAAACCCCTTATGAGCTATGGAAAAAGAGGCCATCGTTCATTGGCTTTCTAAGATCCTTTGGCAGCAGGTGTACCATACTTAACACAAAGGACAATTTGGCAAAATTTGCTGAAAAATCGGATGATGCTATCTTTGTTGGATATTCCTCTAACTCTAAAGCTTATAGAGTTTATAACAACAAAAATCAACAATTTGAGGAATCTTCCAACATTATTGTTAATGAGCACACTCCTTGTGTTAGGGGAATGAACCTGATCATATCTTTGATTTAGAATTATTTTCAAACTATTCTAAACCCTCTAGTGAGAATGTTTCAGCTGGAACAGGTACTCAAAGTGATTCTGATGAAGACCAATTGTTTGAGTTACCCATACCTATTCCAAGTTCTCCAAGAGTTGCTGCAAACCAAGCTCCCACTATTGGCAGATCTGATAGCATGACTATCTTAAGAAATAGTGTAACTTCAACCAGTGGTCCACCTAATGAGCCTCAAAACTCATCCGGTGACACTACACAACACCAAACTGATGAAAGTAGCATCTTGAAGGAACAAGCAACTGTTAATGCTGCTTTACAACCAACAAATGATGATGATGATGTTTTTCATTCATTCAATCAGTCCTCATTGAATGAGTTTGAAACAGCAGCTAGTCTCAGTGTTCAAGCTCCTGAGCAAAATATGTCCAATCTGGATCTATCTTTGCAACTGGAGGTGATCCCTAGACTTAGGATCCACAACACTCATCCAGTTGAGAACATCATAGGAGAAGTCTCTGAAGGTGTGAGAACAAAAGGACAAACTCATAATGGTAATGTCTGTTTGTACTCATGCTTTTTATCCCAGATGGAACCTAAGAAGGTAGAAGATACCTTGAAAGATAGTAGCTGGGTTGAGTCAATGCAAGAGGAGTTGCTTCATTCAAGAGACAAAAGGTTTGGAACCTATGTCCGCTACCATCAAGTCAAGTACCAATAGGCACCAAATGGGTTTTCAGAAATAAGAGAGATGATAGAGGCTTGATCATCAAGAATAAGGCAAGACTGGTAGTTCAAGGATACACTAAAGAGGAGGGAATCGATTATAGTGATGTTTTTGCACTTGTTGCAAGACTTGAGACAATTAGGATCTTCCTTGCTTATGCTGCATCTAAGAATTTTACTGTCTACCAGCTTGATGTCAAGTGTGCCTTTCTATATAGGGATATAGATAAGGAAATCTATGTCTGCCAGCCTCCAGGATTTGAAGACCCACAACACCCCGACTATGTGTGCAAACTGGATAAAGCTCTATATGGGGTGCACCAGGTACCTAGGCTGTGGTATGAGACATTGTCTCTGTTTCTCCTAAAGAAAGGTTACACTAGAGGTACCATTGAAAAGACTCTATTCATAAGGAATTCTAGGAAAGACATTTTGCTCATTCAAGTCTATGTTGATGATATCATATTTGGTTCCTCAAATGACCAAATGTGTAAAGACTTTGAGAGCATCATGAAGAAGAAGTTTGAGATGAGTTTCTTGGGAAAAATGGACTTTTTCCTTGGATTCAGGTGAAGCAGATGAAGGAAGGGTTATTTATCAATCAATCTAAATATGTCAATGACATTTTAAAAAGATTTGATATGAAGGATTGTAAGCTAGCCAAAACACCTATACCCAGAAACCATAATCTTTGTCCTGACTCTGAGGGGGAGGATACTGATCAACATCAGTATAGGGCAATTATTGGTTCTCTGATGTATCTCACAGCAAGTAGACCTGATATCATGTTTGCAACTTGCATCTGCGCAAGATATCAGGCTGCTCCAAAAGTGTCTCACCTACTTGCTGCCAAGAGAATCCTCAGATACCTCAAAGGAGCACCTAAACTAGGTCTCTGGTATCTAAGGAACAACAATTTCAAACTCTATGGCTATTATGATAATGACTATGGTGGCTGCAATATCAACAAGAAATCAACATCATGTGGATGTCAATTTCTTGGTGGAAGGATCATCTCATGGTAATACAAAAAGCAATCCTGCGTTTCAACATCTACTGCTAAAGCTGAATACATTGTTGCTGCTAGTTGCTGTGCTCAGCTGCTGTGGATTCAGAACCAGATGATAGACTACGGATTCAACTTCATGAGTACTCCTATCCACATTGACAACAATAGTGCTATCTCTATTACTGAAAATCCGGTGAAGCACTCCAAGACAAAGCACATTGATATCAGGTATCATTTCATTAGAGATATTCATGAGAAAAATCTGATTAAGCTAATCAAAGTTGACTCAAATGAACAATATACTGATTTGTTCACCAAAGCCTTTGATGAACAAAGATTTAAGTATTTCATTATAGCTATTGGGATGATAAACATTGATTAGTCTATCTCATTTGAAAAACCTTTTTAAATGTGTAATGTCTTATGTCAAAACAATCTAAGCCCTGTTACAAAAGGTCTTTCTCTGAAATTTCACCAAGTATAGATTCTTCCGAAGAGGAATTAATCCTTGGAAGATGTTTTATATATCTTCCGAAGCAAAATTTCTCCAAGGAAAATCTTCTTCTCGGAAGAGTTTTTAGTCTCGGAAGAAGCGATTGATTACATATCAGATCTACTTCCGAAGCTTATAAAATTCTCCATTCGGAAAGCACTTTTTACTCTCGGAAGTAAGAAATTTACCTTCGGAAGTAAAATTGCCTTCGGAAGAAGATTACCTTCGGAAATGCTTTATACTCGGAAGAAAGATTTTACTGTGTAACAGAAATCTTTTGGGCCCCACTCTGTAAAAAGCAAAGATTTTGTTACTGATGTCGGATTATTTAAATGGACTTAAACTTACCGCCCTTGTCACATCATACACCAAAACATCTTTTCACCTTATCCAACCCCCAAAATCGCCATTTCATCCATTTAAATAACCTCGACTTATCACTTTCATCTTTTTACCAAATATACTGCCCAAAAGCTTCCTTCGTCTCTAATTTACCCAAGTTCAAACTCATCTCTCTGCAACATTTCCTACAATGGCGCTTATCCCTCAGCACAACCAAGTTGCACTCCTTGATTCATCCAAGGATGCTGACTTCTCAAACATTATTTCCTTTCTCACCCAATCTACCTATTACACCGCTCTGACTGTTAACCCCACCGTTTACTCAAACCATATGGCTAAATTTTGGGGCAACAGTCAGATTGAAACCCTAAATGGAGTTAGGGTAATAAGGTCGAGCATGTGTGGCCAGGAGTTGATCATATCCGAACAACTCATCAGGGAGCATCTGGAGCTTCACGATGAAGGCGCTCCTACTAAATTCCCCAAGTCAGACCTAGACGACACATATACCCAAATGGGATATGGTGGAGATATGAGCAGGTCTACTTTTTACAAGTTCAATTTCTTATACAACTGGAAGTTCCTGTTTCATGTTGTTTTCAACTGTTTGTCTAATAAGTCTGGGGGATGGGATCAAATCCCATATGAACTAGGATGCCTAGTTCATGGGTTGGTGAAGAGCCTCCGTTTCAATTACTCAAGATTTGTGCTGCTCAACCTTATGGGAAACCTCCAAAGGGACACATTCTATATGTATCCTAGGTTCATTCAGCATCTTATCAACTGTGAGCTGGACCAGAGTCAGCTTGTCTGTGCAGCTGTTCTACCAGTTCCTCAAATGAGGCCGACCATCTTCAAAGTCTTAAAGAAAGTGTCGACCAACTACACTGGAAGACACACTGAGCTTCCAGGTAATGGCTCCAGGTGACATTCCTGTTAACCCCACAGGTGATGAACCCACACCAGCAACTACCCTCACTTGCCATATCTACCTTCTCACCCCATCACAATCACATACCAGAGACGCCCCAAACGACCTCTTGTTCAATCTACTCTGATTGAACAAGCTCCTCCTGTTCAATCCAAAAAGACTAGAGTGGAAACATGGGCTCCCACTTAGTCTGAGGTCTCACCATCCTTCACATTTGACCTCAATAAGGGTATTGAGTCTCCTCAGTCTCAATCCCTTGAGCCCGAAACCCAAACTGTAGACCCTCAGGGTGAGTCTTTATACTCCTCTGAGGAGCCAAAAAGGGACAACCATACTATAGGCTCAATGCCAATAGACATTGATCAAGGTCCCGAGTCATTAGGCTTAACCTTTATATCCTTCACTGACCTATTGATAGGAACTGATGAGGAGATTATGTCTCTTCAGGGAAATAAAGTTGATCCACAACACCCTCTCAAGGATCAACAGAGCCTAGAGAGACCTCTTATCTCTAGCCCCCATCAACAAGCCTTAACTGAGGTGAGTCCCATTGATGTGGAGGGGACTCATGTAGATTCAGCTGCTACTACTAAAGGAGCCTCACTAGACCTTCAGGACAGTGGTAACATCACTGAGACTGAATCTACGGCAACCATGCCATTTGGTGACTCTGAAAGAGATATCATTAGGCAAGGAAAACCAGGGTGTCAAGAAACCACATCTGGTATCTCCCCATGATTCTTCAAATGAAGATGAGGAAAGACTGCAACTCACTATTCAAGACCTACTTTCTAAAGTCTCGAACCTTGAATCTAAGGTTAGGACTTTAGAGGATAGGTCTGCCATTCAGCAAATCTCAAGGCCAAACTAGCTTAGAAACAGATTGAGAGGTCTGTTAGGCATGTACCTATTCAGGTCTCATTGACCTCTTCCTCTAGCTCATCAAGCTCTCATGATGATGCTACCAAAAAGGGGGAGACTGTTCAGGGACAAAGACATGAGGAATCACAGAGTCAAGCTCTTTATACTTTAACTTCAAGATACCCTATTCAACAAGCTTCATTTTTTCCTTAGCCTCCTCCGGTTGTCACTCAAGTGGACCAAAGGATGCTCCAAGATCTCAAATGGTTCTTCAAAAAGTTCTTGATGGAATCTTTCATTGAACAACCAAGTCCTAATATGTCTGTTATATACTTTGGAGCTCAAGAGCTTCAGATGTTGAATGCACCCTCTACCACTGTCCAAGAAGTTGGTCAACCTAAGGTCCAAGTGGAACTTGAGATTGATTTCGAAGGAGAAACAATGAATGATGGCCCAGCAACTGAAATAGTTGGGACAGAGAGTGCGTTCCCACAGACTTTCGAAGTAGAAATCAAAGCCTCGAAAGAACCATTTCAAACTTCCGAAGCTGAGATTGAAGCTGCGGAAGGACTATTTTCGTTTCCGATGATCTAGTTGTCACAGATGCAATCCTAGAACTAGCATCTGAGGTCAATAGGGAGGATTTTCTCACCCAACCCCTTGCTCAAACATCATCACTAACTCTAGCTCCCATCACCACCATTCAACCTGAAACTTCTACTCAAGAACCTCCAAAGTCTAGCACTTCCAAAGACATCAAAGGGAAGAGGAAGATGCCTGAGGAAGAACAAATGGAGGAAGCAAGGTTGGAGAAGCTTAAAAGGAAAGATAGACTCCAAACTGGAAAGTTGCTAGCTGCAAGTAGCAAAGCAGCTGCAGCCAACCAGGAGGCTATCAACAACAAGAAGAGGGTGGAGATCATTGACAGGCTTGTCAAGCTGTGAGCTGTTAATGAAGATGTACTCCTGCTACCATTAGAGGTGTTAGTTGAGTTAGAAAAGGCAACTTTGCTGCAGATTCAGCAAAAGGAAGAAGCAGCAAGGTTGGCCTTAGAGGAAGAGAGGGAGAGAAAGAAAAAAGAGGCTGATCAGCATCTTAGGAGTGAAAGGATAACTTTCTTAAACTCCAGAGGTTTCTCTCTAGAGGAATTGACTCTTCATAACAATGATACGATCTTGTAGCTTTTCAAGAAAGAGCAAGATCAAATGGAGAAAGAGAGAAAGAAAGCTGCAAAGGAGAAGCTAAAAGAAAAGAAGAAGAAGGAGGAAGAAGCAGGACTTGCTGTTGCCAGGAAGATAGGTGATAAAGCCTGGATGAAGGACTATCTCCGGGCTCATGGCTTCTCTGGTAGGCAGGTGGGTCCAATGTCTGAGAAGACTGTTGATACATGTATGTCCCTAGATCATGATATGAAATGTAATAGATCTTGTTTATCTGATTCTGATGCAATTTGAAATGATTAATGAAATGATATTGATTGTTTGTGAAATGTAATGTCTAATATTTCATTAATGAGTCGATATTGAATTGGTTAATTAGGTTTGTGATTGTTTGAATGGTTACACATAATGTTATATTAATCAATACATTCATACTTAACTTAATGAAGTTCTCATGCGAATGGCCCATGCGAATGGACCACACGCATGAATAACTTCATACGGCTGACTCAGTCGCACGACTGAACCAGGAGACTGGATTAGTCGTATGATTGACACATAAGATTGGCTCAGTCATACGACTGAACACTCAGTCGTGCGGATGAATCAACCGCATGGTTCAATCGCACGACTGAACCATACTTATGGTCCAGTCGCCCGAATGAACAGTACTAACCTATAAATACAACCCAATTCGTGAAAAACGTGAGCATTCATTCTATTTCGACTCCAGACATACCCTAGCCGTCCAGAAGCCTCCCAATTCATTCTCCAAGTTCACAGAACACATTAGATCGATTCTCAATCGACTTCTAACGTTAGTTTCAATTTTTGATTGACTCTTCGTGTGTTCTCACTGATTGGATCGCCAATCAAATAGGATTCCGCACTATTTGATCTGGTTTACACGCTAATCACTCGGTATTTCGTTCAAATACCTGGTCCTAACAAGTGGTATCAGACTTTGGCTCTTGATTACGTGTGATTCAATCAAGATTGCATAAAAGTTTGTGTTTTTACATTAAAAATGCAATCTTTGGTGTCAAAAGTGATCTTGGACGTTCCCTGCTCATCAAAGTTTGGTTTCTACGGACTTAGGCGATTAGACCTTGCGAAATTTCGAATTTTTACGGCTAAAACACGTTTAACCTAGAAATTTTCGCAAAACAGCAGCTTCAGTCGCACGAGTGAGCCATTCGCACGACTGGACTCCATTCGCATTGCCCATACGCACGATTGGACCTAGTCGCACCTTCATTCGTACGATTGAACCATTCGTTCGCAGTGTTCATACGCACCAGCTTCATTCGCACGACTGAACCAATCGCTTAGTTCAGCCGCACGATTGGACCAGTCGCATAGTTCATACGCACGGATAGACCAATCGCATCCTTCAGTCGGCCAGTTGACAGATTGTTTTATTAGACTTAAAGTTTTTCGCCATGGAAGATCAAATGTCAGCCTTTACTGCTGGGAAGGACTCTAGGATACAGAACCTGCTGTTGCTTGAGAGTGAGGTGGGTAATCATAATAAACCACCAAAGCTCTTAACGTTAGATGCGTTTCCCCACTGGAAACAACGTTTTGAGATCTACCTCAATGGAGTGGATCCGAATCTGTGGGAAGCTATCGAGATTGGGTATAGTACTCCGGTGGGAGCTGATGGAGTTAAGCTAACGTTAGGAGGGATGACTGACGCGCAGAAAGTTAAATACAATGTAGAGAAGAGAGTTTATGTATTGATTACACAGTCTATCCCTAAAGACATTTTCCACCAGTACTCAGAGAATAAGCAGTCCAAGAAACTATGGGATGAGCTGGAAAAGAGGTATGATGGGAATGCTTCGTTGAAGGCAATCAAGGCTAAGGAGTTAAAGAAGGAATTCGATAACTTCTCATCGATGGGAAACGAGAGTTTGGACGATGTCATAGATAGATTCTACCATCTGATGAGTGAACTGCATACACATGGGGTGGCTACTACCATGGAAGAAAAAGTTACTAACTTTGCAGACGGATTGCCTGAAAAGTGGGCTTCATTCGTGTCTAACCTGAGACAGAATGGAATGCTGGCAAAGCTGGATATTAATGACTTCATTCTAAAGTTGCGAGAAGAAGCACTTAGGATGAAGTACAGAGCTCAGAAGTCTTCGTACACTCAAAATCCAGCTTTGTACAATGCCACGCCTCAAGCTAAGACATCTGGAGCACCTCTGCAGACTGCATTTGTGTCTAGCTCATCGGGTCCTTCAAATGCTTCTCCTTCAGGATCAGACACGTCGGGGTCTTCTAGTACCCACTACATTGGATCTGAAACAAACGCTAATAGACTGAAGATCGAGAACCTCGGTAATGTGACTGTGGAAGTAGCTCGAGAGCATATGGATCTTTTGGCTGCAGTGGTTCATTCTTATGATGGACTTGTTGCCGGGAAGATTGGAAACTGCCATCTGGCAGATGAGGACTATGAGCAGGTGGACGAAATGGAGCTTGAGAGGATGGACATAATGTGGGCCTTAGCTAGTGCTGTCCGGAGGGCGAAGAAGTTTGTGAAAAAGACCAGACAGAACTTGGTAGCTACTAAGGATACCACATTTGGCTTTGACAAGAGCAAAGTGACCTGCTTCAACTGTGGAGAGAAGGGGCACTTCAAGAGAGAATGTGTCAAGCCAAAGAAGACGGGTAACGGAAACCCATTCTCGTCCTTCACTTGCCAAGACAAGCAAGCTACTAGTTCTACTTCATCAAGCAAGGATCCAAAAGCCTTGACTGCTCATGATGATGAAGGACAGGATTGGAGCTTTAGGTTTGTCTCTCCAGGAGAATCAAACATTGCAAGTGTAGAAGACATTGACGATGATTCCGCGAGTGAAGGAGATCTAGCAGTTGAGATAGCGATGTCAAATATTGAAGAGACAACTGCAACTGAGGTCAGCTACAAGCCTGAAGAGGAGACTACCACAACAAAGACAGAAAAGACAGAATCACCAGAACCAGAGACATCTGATGCTGCGTTGATGTCTAACTCTTCTGAACCAACTCAGGTAAGTACCACTGACCAAATGTTCAATAATCATGCTTGTTCTGACTGTGATACTTTTAGAAATAGCATAGATGAAAAATTTGCTAGGTTATTAGATCATAATGATAACTTAGTAAAAGATTTGCAACTGTGCACTGAGGCTAATAGAGTATTAAAACAAAATGAGCATAGTTACAAAGAAAAGATAGACCTTTGACTAAACAGCTTAGGGAAACCGAAGTAGTTGCATTTAACCAAGCTAATGACATTAGGTACTATCTAAACTCCCTAGAAGACACTAAGAAGCAAAAGGCAGTTCTAGAAGTAGAAGTAAACTCATTAAAACAGAAACTGCATAGTTGGACAAGTTCATCACACATAGTCCAACACTTAGTGAGAGAAAGAAACAACAAGGAGGGATTGGGTTATAAAGTGGTTCCACCACCACCTGAGACCTTGATGAACACTACGACTAGACCAATTAATAATAACCCCATCAAGGATCACGTGGTGTCTACTCCTCTTGTTAGTGATCCAGATTCCTCATGTTCATCTATCGAATCTGGAAACAAACAAAAGGAGGCCACTTCAAAAGCAAAGGGTAAATTGCCTTGTGTTAATCTGGAAAAGGAATTTGAAAAGGTTAACTTAAAGTCAAGGTAAAGAACAAGTTTTTTCCTTGACCTTTCCAAGAGTTTCTTCTAAACAGAGTCAAATTAGAACCTAAAAAGACTTCAAATGTTAATCTTTCACATACTTCAAGTCAAACACCGGTTAACCAAAAAGAAAAAGATGTTAAACATGTTAAAACGGTTAACTTTGTTAAACAAGATAAAACATCAAAAGAACCAGAGTCAAAACCTAAATTGAGTGATGTTACTAGAGTGTCACACACTTCTCCACAAAGAAAGTTTAATCATAAAGTTGATAGCAGGTCATGCTACAACTGTGGAGAATGTGGACACATTGCTTTCTTTTGTCCTTACTATCAGACACCTAGGAAGAAGATTGAACTTCAGGACTCAGAACCTAGGTCTTCTAAGAGGAGTTCTTTAACTCCACCTAGAAGAACTAGTGAACCTAAAGTTCAACCCGTTAGCCAGTCGACTGTTTATCACAAACAGGCGTTGCACAACTCTGGCATGGAAAGAGAAGTCCTGAGCTACCCTCACCCTCTAAGGGTCAATGGGTGGAATTTATGATGTGTGATGCCTCTGGGAAACCCAAGCCAGTAAAGGCTTGGGTTCCTAACCTAAACTAATCCTTTACTTTGTATGTGCAGGGTGTTCGATACAGTGCTAAACTAACACGTGGATTGTAGACAGCGGAGCATCCAGGCACATGACAGAAACAGGGCTCTTTTATGTAACGTCAAGCAAATAAAAGGAGGGCATGTTTCATTTGCTGGAAACAAGGGAGCCTATATCACAGCTCAGGGAGAAGTGGGAAATCAGAAAGTTAAGTTTGATAAGGTGAACTACGTTCAACAACTTCAAAATAACTTACTTTCTGTTTCCAAGTCTGTGATAAGGGGTTTAAAGTCATCTTCGACAACAAGAAGTGTTACGTGCTAAAGAAAGACTACGTGATCCCAGAGGACCAAGTTCTGATGACTGCTTCAAGATATAAAGACCTTTATGTTTGGATCTGTCTACAGCTGCTACAACGGATCATGAGGTTCAGTGCTTTCTATCTAAAGCTACTGAGAAGGATTCCATCTCCTGGCATAGGAGAATGGGACACATTAGTCAAAGGAAGATGAATCACTTGATTCAGAAGGATCTTGTGAGAGGAGTTAATGTCAAAAATTTCCAGCTTCCTGACTTTTGTGTAGCTTGCAAGAAAGGCAAACAGACGAAGAAGTCTCATAAGGAAAAGAAAGTTCATTCAATAGAACTTCCTCTTGAACTTCTTCACATGGATCTGTTTGGTCCAGTCAGTACAAAGAGCATTGCAGGCGACTTGTACTGTTTTGTGGTTACTGATGACTACTCAAGGTTCTCTTGGGTAATGTTTCTGAAGTCCAAATCAGAAACATTTAGTCATTCAAGGAGTTAGTAACCACACTGGAATCTCTCTACAAGCTGAAGGTTAGACAAGTACGCTCAGACAACGGGACGGAATTCAAGAACCAGTGGATGGAGGCTTACTGCAAGGAAAAGGGAATTGTGCATCAATTCACTTCTGCCTACACGCCTCAGATGAATGGCGTGCTGAGAGAAAGAACAGAAGCTTGATAGAGACAGCACGGACTATGCTAGCAGACTCGAAACTGCTATCCAATTCTGGAATGAGGCAGTGGCGAATGCTGTTATACACTGAATCGAGTCCTGATAGTCAAGCGCCACGGAAAGACATGTTACGAGCTACTACAAAGACGCAAACCGAATTTGGAGTATCTTGAACCATTTGGCGCGCCGTGCACACTTCTGAAGAAGACACAAGAAGGTAAATTCAGCGAGAAGGCAGATGAAGGAATCTTTTAGGATACAACATACCGAACAAGAGGGTTTACAACAACTCAACGGGTCTAGTAGAAGTGTGGTGTAATGTTGACGTTCAGAGATATACCACACCACCTACTTGCAAAGGACCCGCCTACTTTTTCGACTATGATGGATTCTTCAAGTCCTTCAACATCCCTCTCTCTCCTTCGGATGATGAGTTAGCTACTCGGATGATGTATGATATCTTGAATACACCATCTAGCTCACAGGGAGAATCATCTACTCAGTCAGGGGGAGTAGTCGACGACAGTGACTCCTCCTCTGAAGATGAAGCTGAAGAAGATGACCAGAACAGTCAGGAGGAACAGGTTCCAGTTCCTGAAAGTCCACAAGCATCTACCAGTGATGCACCTTCGACTTCGGAACCTCAAACTCCAACACCTCAGATGCAGAACCAAATGTTCATAATCTTGGCTCTGAGGTAGTTGTTCCTACTACTCCAGGATCACGACTAAACGTCTATCATCCCCTAGACAATGTCATTGGGGATGTCAGATCAGGAGTACAAACCCGAAATCAGCTATACTCAGCTGATTACGCCTCGGTTATGGAGAAGGGTTACATTCATGATGGTGCTTATCGGTGTTTTGTCTCGCAGTTTGAGCCAAAATACGTCAGTGATGCACTAAATGATGAGGCGTGGGTGAGTGCCATGCAAGAAGAACTTCTTCAGTTCAAGAAGTTAGGTGTATGGACTCTGGTTGATAGACCTAAAGGTGCTAAGGTCATTGGCACCAAATGGGTCTTGAAATGCAAGAAGGATGACCAAGGGGTCATTATCAGGAACAAAGCTCGATTGGTGGTTCAGGGATTCCGCCAAGTCGAGGGAATTGACTACAATGAAGTGTTTGCACCCGTGGCAAGGATGGAAGCCATTCGTATCTTCCTTGCCTATGCATCGTACATGAAGATTAAAGTCTACCAATTAGATGTGAAGAGTGCATTCTTCATGGGGAAATCAGAGAAACAGTCTATGTCAGTCAACCCGAGGGATTTGAAGATCCTTATCATCGGGATAGAGTTTACAAACTCGACAAGGCTTTATACGGGCTTCATCAAGCTCCAAGAGCCTGGTATGAGAAACTCTCGACTCATCTTGTGAAACACGGCTTTCGCAGGGGAGTCATTGACTGCACGCTGTTCATTAAAGAAAAAGATGGCGACCTACTGCTCGTACAGATCTATGTCGATGACATAATCTTCGGTTCAAAGAACGAAGAGTTATGCAAAGAGTTTGAAGCAGTTATGAAGAAAGAGTTTGAGATGAGTGCTATGGGGGAGATGAAGTTCTTTCTCGGGTTACAGGTGGATCAGACTCCAAATGGGATCTTTCTACATCAGACCAAGTATGTAGGAGACATTCTCAGTCGTTTTGACATGGAGAATGCTTATGCTGTGGGACTTCACTTGCTACCAATCACGATATATACCTGATGAAAATGGGATCTAGTGGACGCCACAATGTACCGAGGAATGATTGGATCCCTCATGTATCTCACTGCCTCAAGACCTGATATCATGTATGCTACATGTTTATGTTCTAGATATCAGCCAAGCCTAAGGTCAACCATCTGATCGGGGTCAAGAGGATTTTTCGTTATCTGAAGGGTACACCCACACTTGGGTTGTGGTATCCTCATGATGATGACTTTGAGCTCACGACGTATAGTGACTCGGATTACGGGGGCTGCAAGATGAACTACAAGTCTACATCAGCAGGGTGTCAATTCTTTGGGAGAAGATTAGTTACCTGGCAGTGTAAGAAGCAGACATCGGTTGCATTGTCAACCTGTGAAGCCGAATATGTTGCTGCTGCAAGTTGCTGTTCACAAATCATCTGGATTCAACAGCAAATGCGGGATTACGGTTTAAAGTTCTCTTCTACTCCTATTTTTGTTGATAACTCTGCTGCAATTGCAGTAACTAAAAATCCGGTCCAACATCCAAAGACCAAACATATCGGTATTAAATACCATTTCATAAGAGACTGTTTTGAAAAGAACTTAATTGATGTGGTAAAAATTAATACTGATTTTCAACGCGCTGACCTCTATACTAAAGCCTTTGATAAACCACGTTTTCAATATTTGCTAGAGGTCAACGGCGTTAAAAAGAAAAGTGATGTTATTCCTGATGATGATCATGTGTAGTCCGATGTAGTTTAGTTAATTTTTCCTTTTTTATTTTATTTTATTTGTTTATTTTAGTCTTTTTAAATTAAACTCATGTTATTTTGCTGTTTATTAAAATCCTAAAATAATTAAACCAGTTATGATTTTAGTATTTTAGGGGAGAATAAGTCAGCAAGTAACATTAAAAAAAAAAAAAAAACAAAAAAAAGAGGGAGAAGGAGTGGATAGCTGATATAAGGTAGATCGTATCTGTGATACCGATTCAAACCCTTTGGAAAATGATAGTACACAGAACAAATCAAGAGGGACTTTAAAATTTAATTTAGAAAAGATGCAAAAATTCAAAGTATAAGTCTGTGTAGTCTAAGCAATATAAAAGGGAAGATGATAGAAAAACTGGTAACTCCTAAGGTAACACAAAGAGAGTAGACCTAGAGGTTGCTAGACCACAAATGATATGTCGGTAGATTCAACACAATAGATGATTAGACCTGACTGGTGATCTCAAGATCAAACTAAGTTGTTCAACTGACTGTGGGCTTCCATCTTATCACTGGTTAACACAATCAACAATATTCCAATAAGGGGTAATGAGCATGTAAACGCCACAAATGTGTGCGGATGACCATAAATAGAGCAAAGCAAGAAAAAAATTGAAAGACAAATGCTATCAAGCTAATGACTTATGTTGTTGGTGCATTTTGTGCAAAATAAAATTAAGCTGCTCTAACAAGGAGATAGGTTGTGTGCCTCTCTGCTGTGCATGGCACTGACCTGAGGATAAGCATAACCTAGATATTCTAGAATTCATTGTTGTTTGCCGCCTCTCTGCTGTGCGATGGCACTGACCTGAGGACTGGCTTCTCTTTGAAAGCTCTAAGAATAGTCTCTTCTTGTAATAATACCCGTAGACCGCTCAAAAGCTCCTGAGGAATGTTGATTACCATATAAGTGTGGGATCCACAAATGTTAGTTGAAATAATTAACCTAAAACTATCACCAGTTTGTGTCAAAAGTCTGTGTATGGATTTAAGTGGACAAACATATTGACAATCATTGTGGCTGCAATTCTTGAAAGTTCAAATCAATGTGGTAATCTAAGAGTTCCAGTATGATTTCCTAAAGTTGCTAAAGACTCTGGATGAAAACCAAGAATTGAGCATCAAAAGATTTTGATAACAAGTCCCAAATGATTTGACTTGCCTGTATGATTCCAAAATTGAATTGGTCCAGGTGTGGTCAATCTGAATTGAAGCTGCCTATTCCGGAACCAAATCCCGTAGATTTCCATCTTAGGATTTATCTCTCACAAAAAGCCAAAAACAAGTCTTATTTTGATTCTTTAGTTTAATTTTCTAATTCAGTTAGTTATTTCAGTTTGTTTTGTATGTCGGACTACATCAGGAAAATCAGTAAGGGATCAACTCACTAAAAGGGTCATGTCTGAGATGACCACATGTGTTTTAAAAGTTTAAAACAGTCACGTCTGAGGTGACAAAGTGTTTAAAAGAGTCACGTCTGAGGTGACTAAATTGTTTAAAAGGATCACGTCTGAGGTGATCAAAAGGTTTTCAAGTTAAAATGATCATGTCTGAGATGATCAAATGCTCATAATGTTAATCTCAAAAGTTAAAAGGGTTTTAAATGTAAGTTGTTCAAAATGGCAGAAAATTCACTAAGTGTGACCCATTCGCACGATTGGACCATGAGTATGGACCAACCATGCGAATGGCTCCCATTCGCACGACTGGACATGAGATTGAGCCATTCACCCGAATGGCTTATCAGAATGACCCATTCGACGATTGGAAGGGGGCAAATGAGTCAGTCGACCGACTGAGACTCAGTCGGTCAACTGAAGATGCGAATGAAAGGGTACGAATGAGTCAGTCGACCGACTGAACCTCAGTCGGCCAACTGCATGCGACTGACTGGGCCAATCGCACGATTGAGCCTCAGTCGCCCGAATGAACTGAGCGAATGAGGCCAGTCGGCCGATTGAGCTCAGATTCAGTATTTAAAGGGCACAGTCGATCGCATTTGACTCATCACTCCCAATCGCTCCCAAATCGCACTTCTTCCCGTTACTCTGCCAAAATTTCATTAGACCTTGTTTTCTCATTGCTGTTGATCTTCTGACGTTCGTTGACTTATATACAGGTAGATGGCATTGATATCGCACCGAAAACAGAAGGAATGGAACCCTAATTTGGTGTTATTCGAATGAAAACAAGAAATGGACTATAAATGACCTAATAACCAACCTAAACTATGCAAAATGTTAAAATTAAGTTTAATAGGTTATTAGTGACTAAATGGCGAGTCTATTGAACCGGTAACCCATGTTAAATCACTTGTTTTGATAAAGATTCGAACAGCAGGCGACTGAACTGTGGGACAGGTGACTGGTCGTCCGGATGAACTCCAATCGCACGATTGAAACTTGCGATTGGGTCAATCGGCCGAATGAACAATGCGAATGAGTTCAGTCGGCTGACTGAACCAATCGCAGACTCAGTCAGCAGATTGAACTCAGTCGCATGTCTCATTCACCCGAATGAGCTCAGTCGCATGAAAGGACAACCGAATGACTTCAGTCGCATGATTCATTCGCACGAATGAATCAGAATGAATTTAAAACATTACACTTAGAACTAAATTTTGATGTATTATGTACTAATAGTTCTGTGTCTTGTGTTTCAGGAAAATGGCTGATAGATGGTCCATTAATCCAAAGCACAACATCTGTGCTCACTTGGATCATACTACTCGGAACGGGGCCGAGTTCACAGAGATTATAGCTTTCTTTAGACGTTCCCGGATACATAAGGCTATATCTACACCATGCATGCCCTACAGATCACTACACCAGGCATTCTGGGAGAATGCCTCCATGGATCGTTCTCGTGAGCCCTACAGTATTTGGAGCTCTATTCTGGGTCATGATATCGAGGTTACTGCTGCAGACATCCAGAGAGTTCTTGAGTTTGGGGATGACACGGATCACCCCACCAGATTACATCCACTGACTGTGAGAGGCTGCTTCCTCAGGATCAAGTACGCTGGGGACATAAACTCAGGTGTGCTCAACAAGAGCAACATGTGCCCCCAGTACAAGTACTTGGCACATGTGATCCTTAAGTGCATTGCTTCGAGGAGGGGTGGGTTCGATGACTTATCAGACAAAATTCAGAATGCCTACGTGGCACTGGTGCAGAACCACCCTTTCAGCTTTTCGAGTATGATCTTCTCTTATTTGGTGGAGAACTTGGAGGCTAAGGCGAAGGAGGGGTTTTGTATGTACCACAGGTTTCTACAGCTGATCTTCAACGAGAAGCTGCACATCTTCCCAAGGAGAGTCATGATGCAGTTCCTTTGGAGATCATGGATGACACGACTTTAGGTCGTATGAGGGTGTATAGGGGCAAGCAGGTGAAGCCCCAGGTGAAGAGGTTGATTGGCCACCTGGCCAACGAGAGATATGTGGCGCCGGGGAGACGCAAATGGCGTCATGAGGATAGTGATTCTGATGACGAGAGGCTACTGCTCCCAGAGCACGATTCTGACGATGATGATAGTGGGGACGCTGGGGACGATATGCCTACTCCACCGAGAGGCACAGTTTCTGATGTTATACCTCCAGTGTCCGCCCCAGGTGGAGACATAGCCGAGTCTGCAGGATTCCATCAGGACTTTGTTCCTGATGCGGAGGAGGAGGAGGAGTCGGATGAGGAGCCCCTAACGCGAACTGTGGGAAGCAAAGTTGTTCCCACAGAATATGGGCTAAGGGCGGTTGGTGAACGCCCGAGAGACTCCGGAGAGACAGCTACTGATCCGAGTTATGCACCGGGGTCAGCTAGCAGGGTTGTAGGGGGAGCATCCACCTCAACGGGGACGAGGAGGAAAAGGATGGCTCAGCCCCATGGTCAGAAGAAGAAGAAGCGACGTCTGACCTTCGTTACCACCACAACCACTACTGCTCCCACCACCACTACTGTCACACCCCAACCTTGACGGCGGAAACGTCGAGGAGCGAGAGTTAAGATCGTTCACAGCCACATAACGCTATTAATAATCCAAATATGATTAAACATAAGTTTCAATTGTAACATTACAACATATGACTCAAAGAAATTATAAGCATAACATAGAATGTAACAAATCATCCTTATTTCATTTATTTATCTAGGTCCATTCCTAGATGTGCAAGCTTCAAAGAGTAGATCACATACTTGAGGTATTCCTGAAACATGTTAAAAATAAAAGGTTAACATAAAAATGTTGGTGAGCATTCCATAGTTTTCAATACATAAGTATATAAAAGATGGCAATTCAAGTCATAAGTTAGTGAATAAAGTGATTAGGGATGTTATGAACAATGCAACAATCAAACCTCGACAAAGTTTTACAAGTCTCAAACGTTAAAAGTATATACGATCAGCTAAGTGTACTTGGATCAACCAAGCAGGCTTGTCTTACCCATAGATCTATGACTTCGCTGGGCTAGCAATAGTTAATGATTGTACATATAACGCCATAACATGGTAACCACGAAAGTTCAACTAACCGCAACTTTACAAGATGAATTGCCATAGGTTTACAAGTCTCAAATAAGTTTACAAGTGCAATAGTATAAGTTAACATGCTTCACCCCAAAGTGTGAAAATAAGAAAAAAGGGGTATGGAAATACTCACATGGATATATGCATTACAAGATGATATAAAAAGTCAAAAGATAATCCAAGGTATCCATCACAAGGCACCTAACATGTATATTACAAGTTTAAGGTTAATAATAAGATTAACATTCAAACAAGGATTAGAGTTTTGATAGAACTATGGGGGTTTTTAATAAGCTTATAAAGTAATTATTTATATTATGATTCAAATTAAAGAACTATATATATATCTTTAAGTATTCTAGAAATGAATTTAAGTACGAATATTGATAAGGTTCAATATAAATAAAGCTTTAAAATTAGTTGGAATAACATTTTGATTAAAAACAAATTATTAATCTAAACCTTTAGTTAATATATTTTATAAGAAGAATAATATTTATAAATAATTTGTGAAATTATAAGTTATATAATTTCTACAATTATCATGATAAAACTTTAATTAATATAATATCTATTAATATTATAAAGATTTATTGTTTCAAGACTAATAATTACTCAATTATTTTTAGAAAAAACAAGACAATTTAAATATAAAAGTTAGATAAACATTAGAGATAATTATGTCTTAAAAAGTAACGTTTGAACCAAATGGTTTATTATTTATTATTTGAATAAATAAAGATTTAATAAGTTAAACAATATTTAAAATCTATTTTATAAGGAAATGAACTAATTATATCATTTTATAGCAAATTAGCAAATAAGTTAAACAATATTTAAAATTAGAAAAATTATAGAAAATCTTTGATGGCTTTTAAAAATATTTGAAGTTTATATCATCAATTCTTATGTATTTTAAAATTTTTATGTAATTTATTTAAGGCTAAAAAGCCTTTAAAAAAAATGCATGAGGGTGCCCGGGTTCGAACCCGGGACCTCATGGATAGACAAGCAGTGCCTTAACCAATGAACCAAGGCTCTCAGCCGCGATTTATTTGGGTTTTTAATTGTTAAGTACACATATTCGAACAACCCCCAAATTCCCACTTGAACCCTAGAACGATTTGGATCCAATCGAGCATGAGATCGATCTTGATACTCAAATCAAACTTAGGGTTTTTGTTCCCTAAGTGAAACCGAGTATGAAGATGTATTGAATTACCTTTATCGAGATGGAATTGATAGCGAAAGAAAGGGGCTATGTCGCGACTGTCATGAGTGTGGTTCGAGATGCAAACGATGAAGATGATCAAATTAACTTCGTATGAAGCTTCAATGGATGTTTAGGAGTCAAAGCCCTCAAACAATTTTAAGCTAAACTGCTCGGAAGATAGTTTTCGACCAAGTTGCAGGTTGCGATGTTTACATGATTCGTTGATGATGTTCAAATGTGATTTAGGTAAAATCGTGCTTGGTAGTAGATTAGAAATGGTTAAACGACCGATTGGAATTCATTTTATTGCGATATTATCGTGTTTTTGTTGTCGAACGGCTTCGGGGATTAATGAGGATCGGTTACGGGTTCAACCGTCCATGCTTCAAACGTTCGAAACAGTTTCTAGCAGTGATTAGCATCGATTAGATCACTAATTGTAGGGGTTACGCGTGGTTTGTGGTTGCCGGAGGGGTGGTCGACGGTGGCCGGAGAGAACCACCGGAATTTCGAGAAAAAAAAGGAAAAAAAAGGTTTTGGTTAATTACACAAATGGTCCCTGCAGTTTGGGTTGTTATTATTTTATGTAACTAGTTTACTTTTAAAGTTTATAAAAATGACAAAACAACCTCTGAACTTAATTAACTTTTAGTTTTAACATTTTACAAAGATTAATAATTTTATAAGTTACTATTATTATTAGTGTTATGACTATTATTTTAGTTAGTAACATTAGTATTATTATTAGTATTATTATTATTATTATTATTATTAATATCATTATTATAATAATAATAATTATTATTATTTTGTTTAAGATTATTAACACCTTAAATTTTATAATAAGCAAACATTATAACACTTATAATGTTTTTATTATTATATTAATTTGTTAATCTCCAAATTAATTATTAAATATAACCAAACCCAGAGTTTCAAAATGGCATAAAAGGCCCTTTTAAGATTTAACAACGTTAACTTCTAAGTTAACAAAATTACAAGATGTCACAGTCTCCCCAACTTAAAAGAATTTCGTCCCGAAATTAAAAATGAACTTAAATGAAACAAAGGAATTGTAATGAAAGGTGAGTGTTCAACGAACAGTGTTTGACGTTTGATTACAGGTGGAACGCTTCACTTCATGGAATCTTACAAGTCTCTTGATATAATGCATGCCAATTTGAATTCTTCCAGCGAAATACGAGACGCTTTGAAATTTGGCATATGACACGTTAGAAAACGATGACGAGTTACCCGTGGTATGTTAGACTTATAAGCCATAACGTCTAGAATGTAGTGATGTTTTCGAAATCAATAAAAAGCCATCAATGGTAGGAAAGTTAACCGTCAGGATTTAAGAATCCCAAACATCACTATATGAAACGATCTTAACGCATATCTTGTGAATATGTATCTCTTCTTTGACCAATCATCGGTCTAAGAATAATACGATATGCGAAGATTTTGGAATAAGTTCACGACAATGGTTAGGAACATTATTAAAAGCAGAAAATGAATTGATCATCCAAATTAATGATCGATGTTTAACGACATACCACGGTATACGACTATTTGAGATAGGTACAAGCCAATTTCTCGACCCGTTAACCCACATGAGTCAATATGAAATTAGTTAATCGGTCTATAATGCACCATTTGTCATCATGGCATCTAAGATAAGAGGCACTTAATGATGAAAAGTTAAACAGAAGATTCATAGGAACACGAATGTTAGGCTTTGTCATATGTGAAGGTAAGACACTTGGAAACATACCAAGTTATGTCTTTTCTTTTATGCCAAACCCATGACTACAAATTACGAAATTTTATGACCCTTTATATCCACGTCACAATGTAGGTAATAACGAGTCTCGTTGATCGAAATCAAGATTGTGTTTTAATGATTTTCAATGGTTAAGGATTAAAGACGATTTAAGAAATGACGCGAACAATAGGAAATGTACTTATATTTTGCAAGGTAGCAAATTTCCAAGTATAGTTTGCATACGCAGTTCATCAAACCCATAAGCACATCTAAGAAAGTTAGAAAGACATGAACACAAGTTGATAATGCCTTTATTTAGCAGTAAGATTATTTAAGAAAGCTACCATCACACAATCATGTGTTGATGACAACTCAAAATGAAAGTTGATAAGTAAGGAATAAATGGTTCGATGTAGCTAGATCAAGTTAAAACATGAAGATAAAGGGAAAGAAATCGTTTTAAAAATTTAAATGCTCCAAGCTCGGAATCAAAATCAACCTAGAGTGATCGGGTCTCTTTTCAAGTTCAGAAATCATGCTTTGGCTTGATAGGTCCAAACACTAACATTGGTTCACCCTTCAAGTTACTACATGTTTCTTGTCACTTGATTAAAACCTTGGTAAGTTGGAGATCAAGGAATGAGAATAGTCACCAAGGTGTGGTTTTCACTCCTAACTTGATGGTGTATCCCCAAGGTATGACCACTAACTTACCAATCAAAAAGTTCGATCCCAACTCCTTGTTGAGGATCCACAGAAATATGACGAGGTAACTCACCATTAAGGTAAGGGAAATCACTCCTATCTTAACGGTGAAGTTTTACAAAAAACAAAATAACAAGATGAACTTCTTCATCAAAATCCAGAATTCACTCTTACTTTGATGAAGTCGTCTCATTTGACAAATACAATTCATAAAGATGATATTATCATCAAGGTATGGAATTCACGCCTATCTTGATGATTGAATTTCATAATAGCAAGAAAACGATCGAAGATTGACATTTGTCACCAAAGTACGGGTTTCAATCCTATTTTGGTGAGATCATGTCATTTGTGAAATGTCATTCCAAAGAAAGTAATTGAAGTCAATCCTCGGGATAAGGAAATCACCCCGATCCAGAGGATGAAATTTTATAAATCACAATTGGAAACCATTTATCGAAACGAATAGAGAATCATCAAAGTAAGGGAATCACCCCTGTTTTGATGAGTTAGAATCATTTAGGAGATACGGGTGTTCTTAGTCATAGGTTGACTTGCAAACACTTGCATCTCTCGCGGTGCAGACGGTACGGAGTTTGACTTAACGACGAAAGGAAATTAATATCAATTAGAAATTCTATAAATTTCAAGTTACATTAATGTAACAAAAGGAAAAATCATGCTTACAAGCTTAAGATCAAAGTTCAAGATAACAGAAGTTACTGTGGTGTTCGAATCTTGGATGGTTTCAATCGGGAAGACGAAATCAAAGGCAGGAAATTATTCAACACCACAATGAGATGTGAACATTCGATTCACAATCGAAAGGAATACATGGACTTCTCAAGATATGAGGTCAACCATAGCCTTATTGAATACACGCGTACTTATAAATGATCACTCATCTCAAGGGTTTCGAGTCAAGTAAATGGATTCAATGATCGAGTCAAATCACCATTTACACTTTGCCTAGACAAAGTATCCCGAGATGTAAGAATTCCACCTATAGCATTGCATGTTCTTAGTTATGGGACACATCCTTAAGAAGACTTGAGAATCATAAGTAACGGTTTTAAAGTTTTTGATGACCATTCGATTTAGATTTGGGTATATTAAGATCCATGTTCACGTTGGTCAAGATATAGAAATAATTACATGAAACGCTCAACGTATAACGGTGTTTAAACGTACGGGTTGACCATAGTTTATCACTCATCTCAGAAATCCCCAGGTAAGCATAACTGGTCTCACAATGAGATTTATACGATATGCTTGCCTTAGCCCGAAGGCCTTTTGTCAGGAAATCCAGAATACAGGTGTCTATGTGTCACACAAATTTCTTTGGTTTATGAAATCAAACCTTGATGAGATTTTCATAAATTAGACATAGAGTCTAAGGAATTAAACCCACGATGATAAGTGTAGATTCCACATGTCGTTGAGAATAAGTTTAGGAAGTTCATTTGTCGGGGAGAGTCAAAGAGTCAAAGTTAAGTTTAGGGAGACAAGTAACTAAGTTTAAGCATACATAAGGCAATCCTATGCTAAGGCATCAAGTTGCACAAAAGGCATAGCATTATGTAGCATGCAAACAACATGTAAGCACAAAGGTATAAGGATCTTTCTATGAGGTTCATGCAACTATAGTCTAGGTCACCATTTCTAATAACCTAAATCCCTATAGTTATGGGCTCTGATACCAATCTGTCACACCCCAACCTTGACGGCGGAAACGTCGAGGAGTGAGAGTTAAGATCGTTCACAGCCACATAACGCTATTAATAATCCAAATATGATTTAAACATAAGTTTCAATTGTAACATTACAACATATGACTCAAACGAATTATAAGCATAACATAGAATGTAACAAATCATCCTTATTTCATTTATTTATCTAGGTCCATTCCTAGATGTGCAAGCTTCAAAGAGTAGATCACATACTTGAGGTATTCCTGAAACATGTTAAAAATAAAAGGTCAACATAAAAATGTTGGTGAGCATTCCATAGTTTTCAATACATAAGTATATAAAAGATGGCAATTCAAGTCATAAGTTAGTGAATAAAGTGATTAGGGATGTTATGAACAATGCAACAATCAAACCTCGACAAAGTTTTACAAGTCTCAAACGTTAAAAGTATATACGATCAGCTAAGTGTACTTGGATCAACCAAGCAGGCTTGTCTTACCCATAGATCTATGACTTCGCTGGGCTAGCAATAGTTAATGATTGTACATATAACGCCATAACATGGTAACCACGAAAGTTCAACTAACCGCAACTTTACAAGATGAATTGCCATAGGTTTACAAGTCTCAAATAAGTTTACAAGTGCAATAGTATAAGTTAACATGTTTCACCCCAAAGTGTGAAAATAAGAAAAAAGGGGTATGGAAATACTCACATGGATATATGCATTACAAGATGATATAAAAAGTCAAAAGATAATCCAAGGTATCCATCACAAGGCACCTAACATGTATATTACAAGTTTAAGGTTAATAATAAGATTAACGTTCAAACAAGGATTAGAGTTTTGATAGAACTATGGGGGTTTTTAATAAGCTTATAAAGTAATTATTTATATTATGATTCAATTAAAAGAACTATATATATATATCTTTAAGTATTCTAGAAATGAATTTAAGTACGAATATTGATAAGGTTCAATATAAATAAAGCTTTAAAATTAGTTGGAATAACATTTTGATTAAAAACAAATTATTAATCTAAACCTTTAGTTAATATATTTTATAAGAAGAATAATATTTATAAATAATTTGTGAAATTATAAGTTATATAATTTCTACAATTATCATGATAAAACTTTAATTAATACAATATCTATTAATATTATAAAGATTTATTGTTTCAAGACTAATAATTACTCAATTATTTTTAAAAAAAACAAGACAATTTAAATATAAAAGTTAGATAAACATTAGAGATAATTATGTCTTAAAAAGTAACGTTTGAACCAAATGGTTTATTATTTATTATTTGAATAAATAAAGATTTAATAAGTTAAACAATATTTAAAATCTATTTTATAAGGAAATGAACTAATTATATCATTTTATAGCAAATTAGCAAATAAGTTAAACAATATTTAAAATTAGAAAAATTATAGAAAATCTTTGATGGCTTTTAAAAATATTTGAAGTTTATATTATCAATTCTTATGTATTTTAAAATTTTTATGTAATTTATTTAAGGCTAAAAAGCCTTTAAAAAAAATGCATGAGGGTGCCCGGGTTCGAACCCGGGACCTCATGGATAGACAAGCAGTGCCTTAACCAATGAACCAAGGCTCTCAGCCGCGGTTCATTTGGGTTTTTAATTGTTAAGTACACATATTCAAACAACCCCCAAATTCCCACATGAACCCTAGAACGATTTGGATCCAATCGAGCATGAGATCGATCTTGATACTCAAATCAAACTTAGGGTTTTTGTTCCCTAAGTGAAACCGAGTATGAAGATGTATTAAATTACCTTTATCGAGATGGAATTGATAGCGAAAGAAAGGGGCTATGTCGCGACTGTCATGAGTGTGGTTCGAGATGCAAACGATGAAGATGATCAAATTAACTTCGTATGAAGCTTCAATGGATGTTTAGGAGTCAAAGCCCTCAAACAATTTTAAGCTAAACTGCTCGGAAGATAGTTTCGACCAAGTTGCAGGTTGCGATTTTACATGATTCGTTGATGATGTTCAAGTGTGATTTAGGTAAAATCGTGCCTGGTAGTAGATTAGAAATGGTTAAACGACCGATTGGAATTCATTTTATTGCGATATTATCGTGTTTTTGTTGTCGAACGGCTTCGGGGATTAATGAGGATCGGTTACGGGTTCAACCGTCCATGTTAACTCTAATTAAAGTGCTTCAAACGTTCGAAACAGTTTCTAGCAGTGATTAGCATCGATTAGATCACTAATTGTAGGGGTTACGCGTGGTTTGTGGTTGCCGGATGGGTGGCCGACGGTGGCCGGAGAGAACCACCGGAATTTCGAGAAAAAGAAAGGAAAAAAAAAAGGTTTTGGTTAATTACACAAATGGTCCCTGCAGTTTGGGTTGTTATTATTTTATGTAACTAGTTTACTTTTAAAGTTTATAAAAATGACAAAACAACCCCTGAACTTAATTAACTTTTAGTTTTAACATTTTACAAAGATTAATAATTTTATAAGTTACTATTATTATTAGTGTTATGACTATTATTTTAGTTAGTAACATTAGTATTATTATTAGTATTATTATTATTATTATTATTATTAATATCATTATTATAATAATAATAATTATTATTATTTTGTTTAAGATTATTAACACCTTAAATTTTATAATAAGCAAACATTATAACACTTATAATGTTTTTATTATTATATTAATTTGTTAATCTCCAAATTAATTATTAAATATAACAAAACCCCAGAGTTTCAAAATGGCATAAAAGGCCCTTTTAAGATTTAACAACGTTAACTTCTAAGTTAACAAAATTACGAGATGTCACAACTACCACTTCCACAACCATACCATCCACCACCACAGCCACCACAGCCACCACAGCTACTACTACTTCCACCACACCTCCCATCACTGTATAGATTCCATCTACCACCATACCTTTCACTCCCACATCACCTCCACCATTTCACAGACCCATCTTCACTACAGCCACCGCCACCACCACTACCCACCAAGCTGGACCCTCAGCCCATCCCTCTCAGACTTATGGATCACCTCTACCTCCAATTGGGGTAGAGGAACAGCTGTCTGCGCTCAACCGGATGGTGATGCGCCTATTAGCTGCAGATGAGGAGAAGGCGGCTCAGATCCGCCAGCTTGCTGACCTGACTGCTGCACAATCTCACCAGATTGCAGAGCAGGCTCGAGTTATTAAGGAGCAGGCCCAACAGATGGCTTCTCAGAGCCATGAGATAGCCCAACTCCAAGCACATAGTGTCACATCTACCAAAAGGATAGAGAGTTGGAGGAGGCGAAGAAGACTATCATGTTAAAGCTGAAAGGATCTAAGGAGGAGCCCCTCAAGATCAAAGAGGGAGACGGAGATGATGGTGATGATGATGATGAAGATGATGATGAGGATGATGAGGATGAGACAGAGGAGGATGAGGGGACAGAAGGAGAAAGGACAGAGGAGAAGGATGATGATGATGATGCAGAAGGAGGGGATGCAGCTGCATCGGCCTCTGCTTCAGGTCAAGAGAGGAGGTCAAAGAACAGACAAGACCAACCAGCTTCTTCCTCTGCTCCTCCAAGTGTCGAGACGATGATACAGGACAAAAGTAAAGACTAGATGTTTATGTATTTATTTACTTTTGTATTTGAATCATGTATTGAAAAACTATGTATTTAATGTTTATATTAAGTTAATGCATTTCTGTTTGATTAATTACTAATGGTTGATATGTTGAATGTGTAAATCAAACAGATCCAAGTTACCAAAGGGATGAGTTTGATGTTGCTCCCCTTCAACAGGTCAAGACTCAGCTAACAATGATTCTTGATCTGCAAGGGATCGTAAGGAGGTCAGTGAGTTATACCCCTGAAGAAGGGGAAATAATTCACGACCTATCAAACGAGCAACTCGCAGAGATCTTCAAGCTCAATCCAGATGAGATAGTGAAAGATGCTCCGACATGTGACTCGTCCAGTGACGAAGAGCTCAATGATGTTGATGAAGTCGAGATTGAAGATGTCACTGCCGAGCACTACCCTCAGTATGCTGAAAATGAGGGAAATGTGGTCCCCAATCTGGGTGAATCCCTCGTCAGCGATACCTTTGAGGTGTTAGACAAGATGGAGCAAGAAACAGAGAAAGCAGAAGGAACGGCCCAAGCCTCAAATGATGATGTCGATATCCGAAAGGCTGAGTGGGCTGCATGTTTTGAAGAAGTTAGAGCCCAACGCGCTGCACCGAAACAGGATGCCTACACCAAACTCTACCGAGTCAAGAAACATCACAAGGTGTCTAGCAGGATCATAGAATGGGCGTATTTTGAGGATCTTAACGCATATGCAGTTAAGAGGGAAAAGGGCATAGAGTACTTCAGATTCCCACATGATCTGAAGACTCTACCAGGTTTTGAGCTCAACCAGCTGGCCAAGCTAAAGCTTTTGTATGCTGAACCGAGGAAGATGTCAGACTGGTTCGAAGCTGCCCTAAAGAAGGAGTACCACACCAGATGGGTTAACTTCAGACCCCAACAGCCTACTAGGTATATCAGAAGGTCTGAGGTTGATGCCATTACTGGCAAGCCCAATATAGTGTTGAAGTGGAGTCCTCCGCGCACAATGTCAAGAATTCCACTCAGGGAAATGCCACAGGACTTCACTCCACATTTTAAGTGGTGGTACTACGATTGGAGAACAGCAGAAGCGGTCATAGTCCTAAGCAAAGAGGGCCAAATGGATACGATCAGGGTATTCGACCCGATGTGGCTTACAAACTTGTCGGCTAATGATGTCTATACGCTATACAAGTGGCCACTGTTCTATGATACGCATGATATTGTACAAGCCCTCCAGTTTCAGAATGTCATACGACTCTGCTTCGCGTTTGAGATTCACGTGGGAGTCACAAAAGAGGAGAAGTACAAGAAATACAAGGAGGTTATGCAGAAAACAAGAGATTAGAGAGATCTAGGTCCAAGGGGGAGTTTGTTGATACATGTATGTCCCTAGATCATGATATGAAATGTAATAGATCTTGTTTATCTGATTCTGATGCGATTTGAAATGATTAATGAAATGATATTGATTGTTTGTGATTTGTAATGTCTAATATTTCATTAATGAGTCGATATAGAATTGGTTAATTAGGTTTGTGATTGTTTGAATGGTTACACATAATGTTATATTAATTAATACATTCAAACTTAACTTAATGAAGTTCTCATGCGAATGGCCCATGCGAATGGACCACACGCATGAATAACTTCATACGATCGACTCAGTCGCACGACTGAACCAGGAGACTGGATCAGTCGTATGATTGACACATAAGATTGGCTCAGTCGCACGACTGAACACTCAGTCGTGCGGATGAATCAACCGCATGGTTCAATCGCACGACTGAACCATACTTATGGTCCAGTCGCCCGAATGAACAGTACTAACCTATAAATACAACCCAATTCGTGAAAAACGTGAGCATTCATTCTATTTCGACTCCAGACGTACCCTAGCCGTCCAGAAGCCTCCCAATTCGTTCTCCAAGTTCACAGAACACATTAGATCGATTCTCAATCGACTTCTAACGTTAGTTTCAATTCTTGATTGATTATTCGTGTGTTCTCACTGATTGGATCGCCAATCAAATAGGATTCCGCACTATTTGATCTGGTTTACACGCTAATCACTCGGTATTTCGTTCAAATACCTGGTCCTAACAAAGACCCTACAGCGACATGTCAGTGACATCAAGGCTGACATTCGCTCAAGGAAAAGGAAGGAGATTATAGAAGGGGACAAGGGTGATCTTCAAACCAACACCTCAACCTCAACCCCAACCACAACCTGAACCAATCCCTTTTCCACTCCCCATTAAAACTGAACCAACCTCTGAGCCTTACACCCCTGAACCTACACCATCATCCATACCTACTTCCTTACCACAACCACCTAAACTACCCATCCTCAAACCCTTCTCAGAACCCAAACACCACTACCTACCCAACAACCACCCAAACCATCCTCTCGCCTTCCAAACATCTCTCCTTAGAGGAGTTTTAAGCAGATCAAGATGAAGCTCATTAACCGTACAACCTTGAGCGACATCTCTTGTGAGGAGGAGTCAGTCAAACTAACCTATGTTGATGGCTCCTCATGTTCCCTCACTAGAGATCAATTCCTTTATCTGCCTAGAGGAACATTGGACCAAGCCGCTAAACTCTTTGGCCTAAACTCGGATTCACTAAATGAAGAAGAGAAAAAGCTAAGAAGAAGACTGGTGACTCTGCTGGATACAAAGAAAGGGGACAAAGTGCCAAGTCAACCCCTTGTGCCTAGAAAGAAGATTATCCACTGGAGGTTCGAAGACTCTTCTCACAACTTTGTTATTGAGAGAGAGAATGGAGAGCTAAACAAGCTCAACGCCTCATCTCTACTACACTTAAGCAGATTCAATATTGCTGAGTTAGCAGAGAAGCCATTCTCCAACCCTCCAACTCTGAGATAGCTGCCACATCAGAAATCATCTGAGCAGTCTTCATCTGGCCGAGCTAACTGCTAGGACCAAGATTGAAGAAGAGTTGAAACTGAGAGAGCAAGAGGAAAGGAAGGGATCAGCAACCAAAGGCAAAGCCTTTCTTCAAATGGTTGAAGGTCCTGAACTTGAATCCAGAGTTAGATGGGAGTATAAATACAACTCCCGTTAACTAACTCTCTTCATGGGGGCACAACAAAGGGTGCATGTCGTTAGAGTGATAGACTGAATCTCCTATCCACGAATGACTTGTACAAACTTCTCAGCACCACTTCAAAAAGAACAAAGAAACAGATAAGCATCTTCTATCCCTGGTGCTGAAGGTTTTGAGAAGCAGGAATAAGTGAGGTTTTGGTAGCATCAGCCTATGGGGAGTTTGTTGGATCTAGAAAGGCTGGTGCAACCAAAACCAAAACACTTAGACAATTTTGGTACAACTTGTAAAGGTCTTTTGAAGCTAAGTACAGAACTTCTGAAGACAAACAGTGTTCTTCCAAAGGCAAAGACAGAACTTCCGAAGATCATCTTCCGAAGGAAGACTCCAGCTTGCGAAGACAAATTCTTGGCTCTTCCAAAGTTCAAGACTTAGAAGAAATCAAGACTTCAACTTCCGAAGTATAAAAATATAAAAAGTCCTCAAGCCTCGGAAGAAGTAGCCTCTTCCGAAGTATAAGTGGCTTCGGAAGAACAAGTTCTTCCGAAGCCAATTAACCTTCGGAAGACACTACTATGAACCAGTGGACATAAGTATGACCCTTCTGACACTCCGCTGCCAGTCTCTGAGATACTATATGACGCTTTCCCACGACCATGTAGTTGACCATACTTTATTTCACTGTTCACCTTTTATCAATTAGTACTATTACCAGCTTTAGTTGGTGACAAAAGGTAAGTCATGGACATGTCATGACTACCTTATCTTAGATAATACTTTATCTAAAATACCTTAACTTTAGCACTGTAGTATCTGCTTTAGTCATAGGTTTTCAGCTGGTATCAAAGTATATCCGGCTGTAGGATCTAGTATATATAGTTTCTCATTATAACTCATGTAATATGCTTGTAAGAGTCTTGTAATAATTTGAGTTGAGAAGTAATATATACAAGTACCTTGAAAATTATTTCCTTGTGTTTTTTGTTACTTAGTATGTTATAATCAACTCTTAGAAGGGATTTTGCATCATCATCTGAACCGAGTGTGTTTCAAGTGAGTTTGAGAGAAAAACTAAGTGTTAAGTGACAAAAACCGATCCTGCATTAGTAATTGTGTCGTTAGTGGTTGTTAGTTGTAACAAACATAACTACCGGATCTTAATAAAAGGGAAACACTAATCAATTGAAGGTTAGCTTATTGTGTGTGAATTCTCTCTTCTTCTTAATTCTACCCTAACAATGGTATCAGGGCTACCGATTCTCATTGGAGTTCTAAGTTCCGTCCACCGCTTTCGGCCATTACTCATGTAGATATAGCTGTTATGTCGACTCGTAATCAGGAGATTGAGAAATCAATCAGGGAGCACGAATTGTCGTTGCTCAAATTGGAATCTGCTACAGAGAATAATGGCTCGAAATTGGAGTTGATCGAAGCAACTTCGGAGAAGCAAGTGATCGATATGTCGAGCATGAAGAACCATTTCACTACTGAAATGTCATCGCTGAAGTCGCAGATGAGTGAGGTAATCAAGAATATTTAATCAATTTGTACTAACAATAATAGTAATCGCGATGGTGGACCGACTGTAACGGTACTATTCGTCGGGATGAAGAAGAAACCAGACTGAATCTTAGCAACAATCATTTCTCGAAGGTTGAATTCCTGAAATTTAACGGCATAGAGGTGGAAAGTTGGATTCAGCGATGTGAGCATTTTTTCGCCATTGATGAAACACCTGAGAAACTCAAGGTGCGCTACGCGGTTGTTCATGAAGGTCGAGCAGTGCAATGGCATAATAATTTTTTGAAATCTAGGGGAACATCAGTCACTGATGTTCCCTGGAATGAGTACATGCGGTCGATTCAGGTGAGGTTTGCTTCAACTTCGGTTGAAGATGCAATGAGCGCTCTCAAGGTGCTTAATCAATCGGATGATTTAGAAGATTATTATGACAAATTTGACCTACTATTGAATAAGGTTGATATACCTTAAGAGTATGATGTGAGTTTGTTCATTTAAGGCCTCAAACCGGATATCAAGTGCTATGTAAGACTTTTTAAATCTAAATTGCTTAGAGATGCACATTCTCTAGAAAGACTACAATACCAAGCCAATTTAACGGTTGGTACCTCTAAACCTTCATATAAATTTTCCCCTAAGCCCATACATAACCAAACAAGGGGAGCTACATCAAAATTACCCTTACTATCCACCCCTCCCATCAAAGCCAACCCAATCAACTCATACAAACCAACTAAGAAACTCACTAGCAAGGAATTTAATAAAAAAAGGGCCAATGGAGAATGTTTTTGGTGTTCGGATAAGTACACTCCTAGTCATAAATTCTCTAATACCAAGCAATTGTTCTTGATTGAATTAATAGATGATATGGCCAAAGAGATTGGAATGGAGACAAGCAGTTCTAATGTGCATGTAGTTCAAGATGCTCAAGATCCTAACATATCTTTGCATGCCATCACAGGTATACCATCATACTCCACCCTGAAAATTATGGGTGCATTGGGTACAAGACAGTTGCAAATTCTAGTTGATAGTGGTTTTACACACAACTTTGTCAATCAACAATTAGGAACTAAACTTAACTTTCTAATTGAATCAATTGGAAGCTTACATGTCACTATTGCTGATGGTAATACTTTATCTTGTATGCAAGTATGCAAAGATTTTTAGTGGAGCATGCAGGGTAGATGGTTCAAGGCTGATATGCTTGTTATTCCACTAAGTAGTTATGATATGGTTTTGGGGATCCAATGGTTGCAAACATTGAATGACATAGTTTGGAATTTTACATCCTTAACTATGAAATTCCCAGTTGATAAACAACCTGTGGAACCCAAGGATACTACAACTCAAGATGTTAATCTTTGTACTCTAGAGAAGTTAACCACTTACTTCCACTTCCCTTCTCAATTAGCACATGCTCATCTCTTTGGCTTGCAAACTGAGAATGGATTCCAACATAACCCCAAGATTCTTAATACCTTACCCACTGAAAAGTTACAACTACTATTGGATGAATTTAGTGATGTGTTTGATATCCCGGTTGGCCTTCCACCTAAGAGGAACGGTGATCATAGAATTCGACTCAAAGATGAATCTATCAGTCTTAACCTGAAACCATATCGATATCCAAGTGCTCAGAAGACTGTAATTGAGTAGATGACTCAAGAGTTATTAGACTCAGGGGTCATAAGAAACAGCACTAGTTCATTTGCAGCCCAATGGTTCTAGTTAAAAAAAGATGGCTCCTTTCGAATGCGTGTTGATTATCGACGGTTAAATGAAGCCACCATTGAAGATAGTTTTCCAATTCCCTTAATTGAGAAGTTATTGGATGAACTAGGAGGGGCATCACTCTTCTCTAAACTAGATCTTAGATCTGGGTATCACCAGATCCGTATGCATGAGGATGATGTGCACAAGAAAGCTTTCAAAACACACCAAGGTCACCATGAATTTTTGGTTCTTACTTTTGGCCTCACTAATGCACCTGCTACCTTTCAAGCTTTGATGAATTCCATTTCCAACCTGTTTTGAGGCGTTCTACATTGATTTCTTTGATGATATACTAGTGGATAGCTCTTCTTGGGAACAACATTTAGCTAATGTACGTGAAGTAATTTCTCTCATGAGTTGCACCATCTCAAGGCTAAGAAGTCTAAGTGCTCGTTTGGAGGTGATCGGGTTGAATATTTGGGTCACATCATTACTGGGGAAGGTGTGTCGACTGATCCCACCAAAATTGCAGCTATTCAACAATGGCCTACACCTAGTATTGTGAAACAGTTAAGGGGTTTTTTGGGCCTTGCAGGCTATTATAGACGGTTCATCAAAGGGTTTGGGGCTTTGGCTAAACCCATGACCGATTTACTTTGGAAAGATGCCTTCTTATGGAATGAATCGGCTCAAGCAGCTTTTGATTCTCTTACGACTACGTTGTGCTCCTCACCAGTCTTAGCTTTACCAGACTTCTCAAAAACTTTTGATATTGAGACAAACGTTTCAGCTAAGGGTCTGGGTGTTGTACTGATGCAAGAAGGCCATCCCATTGCTTTTATCAGCAAGGCTCTATCCATCAAGCAACAAGCTCTTTCAGTTTATGAAAAAGAACTTTTAGCTATGTTATTAGTAGTCAAAACTTGGCATCATTACCTCATCACGAAGCACTTCATCATCAAGACGGACCAGCAAAGTTTAAAATACCTGTTTGATCAGAAAATTATCACCCCTTTGCAACAAACCTAGCTATCAAAATTGCTCGAGTATGATTATGAAATTGCCTATAAAAAAAGGGTTGACAATAAGGTAGCTGATGCACTTTCTCGCATACCGGGGCTGGCCTTATTCTCTATCACTCTCAGTTCAATTAACCCTACCTTATGGGAACGAATTCAGCTTTCTTGGCAATCTGATTCTCAATTATCTTAACTACTTACTCAATTGAAACAAGGCAATGTTGTGAAAAGCAGGCATTGGGATGGAAAATTACTTACTAGGAATGGCAAGGTGTTAATTGGAAATGACCCTTCACTGCAAGCAGCCATCATTGCTTGGTGTCATTCTTTGTCCATGAGAGGCCACTCTGGCTTCAAATCTACATTTACGAGAGTGAGGGAATTACACTACTGGAAAGGGTGTTCTAAAGCAGTTTATGCAGCTGTCAAGGAATGTTCTACTTGTCAGCGAGTCATCCATTGCCACTCCAGGTCTCTTAAATCCCTTACCAATTCCTCAGTCCATATTTACAGATATTTCCATGGATTTCATCTCAGGGTTGCCAAAAGGTCCAGGGTAAAAACACCATATGGGTGATTGTGGATAGATTCACCAAGTATGGTCATTTTATTCTTCTAAGTCATCCCTACACAGCTGCTACCTTGGCTCAAATCTATTTGGATAATATCTTTAAGATCCATTGTAATCCCATCACCATTGTTTCTAACGATGATCCTATTTTCATGAGTCACTGAGGCTTCATGGGAATTTAAAGATGATTTTTGTCTTTGTTTCCCTAACTTCCATTTTTTAAGACAAAAATGTACTTAACCGAAGGGTAATGTTAGGCTTAAAATATAATGTTGTGATTTGTGAGGGACTAAACTGTAATATTGAGTTGTGCGAGGACTTATTAGTATTTGTGTCGTTAGTGGTTGTTAGTTGTAACGAACTTAACTACCAGATCTTAATAAAAGGGAAAGGCTAATCAGTTGAAGGTTAGCTTATTGCGTGTGAATTCTCTCTTCTTCTTACTTCTACCCTAACACATTGACGTACATTGAAGAAGGCTAGTACGTACTTGGAGATTATGAGGAAGTTGGGGAACCTTGGAGAAGTCAATGGAGTAGCCTGGAAACCTTGGAGTAACGATAGATCTTTGGAGCCTTAAAGGAGTCTAAAGGGCTTATGAAGAATGTTGCATATCTACCGTAACCCTAATATTCCTCTATTAATTTATATGGGCTTTTAGAATGTTGATTAATGACTCTGTGCATGTGCTACTTATACATCACGCATATACGATTTGTACATGCATAGTTTCTAGTGTAAAACTATACATCACGCATATACGATTTGTAACCCTAATATTCCTCTATTAATTTATTAGTATGTTAGTGTTTGGCTAATGTTTGACAAATTGTTTTCATAAAATCCTTTGTGCTTTCTTCTTATGTAGGACTGATTTCTACAAATGTTGGGTGGTAGTAAACTTCAAATCCTTGATTCCTAGTTATAAAAATTTAGCTCTTTCATAAAGAATTATGCACCATACCATATAATGATCTCTTCAACTAGCAAATATGTATAATTAGTAAACGTTTTGGTTGGTTTTGTACTAAAATAAAGAAGATCCAAGTATGCTTGCTCCTATTATAAAGTCAAGTCTCATAGACATTTCATCAAACACCTTGTAGGCATTACAATAATCAAATCTAGAGATGCCAAATAAGATTCAATTCATTCCTATAACCACATGTTTCATCTACATTCTATGATTCTAACAATAAAATTCTATCTATCAAGGTTAAAATATGAAAAAAACTGAAACTTAGCAATAACCCAACACATTTCATAACAATAAAAAGTTTACTAACCTTCTGTGTTGATGGCAATGAAACTAACAATAATCAGATGTATCATCCAATGGTGATAATTTCTTCTCTGTTTATTCACTGGATTAACAAATTAATGTTGTTTGTCCATGATCTTTTGCTTTCGATGCTTGCCACTCAGACCATCGAATTTGGAATCGGTTCCACAACACCCAATTAGAACTGATTGAAGTACCCGTGATTTAACCGAAACGTGTACTTGAAAACAGGTGCTGTTCTGGGTTTTGAAATTAACTTGGTCGGTCCCGGGTAGAAATTCATGGGTATAACCGAATGCTCACTCCTAGTTTGTACATCAATATTTTTTGGTGGTACCTAAAGGTTTTTTTGTACTTATATGTTATTTTCTAGTGTTTATAAGTTAACAATTTCATATATTAACCATAAAAAATTTCATAGTATTTTTTTATAAAGAACGCATCGCATACGTGATGCGCTCGCATAATGCAACGGATTCTGGGAACAAATGCATGAGAATGCATCGCACAATTTAAAACCAAGCTTTTTAGATTAAATACATTTTTTACTATAACCTTACCCCTAAATATATATCATCACATACAATATGATAACTACCTTTATGGTATTCTTTAATTATTGTTTGTTGCACTTAAACTTTTGAATAAGGGTGCAAACGAGCCGAGCCGCTCGTGAGCTACTTGAGATCGGATCGATAAAAAGCTTGAAACGAGCCGAGCTTTATCGAGCCCGAGCCGAGCTCGAGCTTGAACAAAAGCTCATTTAATTATCAAGCCCGAGCCCGAGCTTCACGTATCGAGCTCGAGCCGCCACACGAGCCTAAACGAGTTTTTTATTTATATATTTTTATTTAATTTATTAAATATTTTATCTAAACAATATCTATTATATATAAAGTTATTATAAAAAATAATTAAATAATATGAATAATGTTATATATAAAATATATAATTATAAATATATATCAAAATTAAATATAAAATATTAAAAATAATATTTGAATAAATAAACGAGCCGAGCCCGAGCCGAGCTCGAGCTTGAAAAAGTATTTGTCGAGCCGAGCTCGAGTTTTAAAAATAAAGCTCGAAACGAGCCGAGCTCGAGCTCGAGCTCTCCCAAATCATCACGAGCCGAGCTCGAGCTCTCCTAAATCATCACGAGCCAAGCTCGAGCCCATACAAACTCGAGCTAGGCTCGGCTCGTTTACACCCCTACTTTTGAATAAACCATAACATAAATCCGCCTTTGGCTGGTGATATCTATATGATGATTACAAGTAAATGGTCTTTTTATCACTATTGAACTCTATACAATTGATCGCTACTCTTGATTTCATTATTATTTATATTATATTAATTACCAACCTCTTTAAGCATAATGGTGTTGTATCTTATGCATAGAGGGTTTTTAAAAAAATTAACTTTTTATTTTTAACACAAAGGTTTTCATATTTTACAAAATAACCTTTCAAAATTTGATTATTTTTACTTTAAACCCAAAACTCTTTATCTTTTACAATTTAATCTCACAAACTTTTTATACTTTCAACTTTGATGCTCTCTACTTTTCATATTTTGTAAATTTTCGTCTTACGTTCGTTTCAGGTTTTGCGAGTTAACACGACACAAACATGCATGTGTGATTCACCAATTTTACAAGTCGCTTTACGTTTCATTCTAAATTCTATGAGTCAACACATCACAATGTGCGTGCGTAGTTTATCGTTTTTACGTCTATTTTCCCCTTTAGTAGGTTCGTCGCAACGCGCGAGTTTTAAATCGACTTAGTTTTATTTTTTTATATGTTTTACACTTTGGTCTACACTTTGTTCTTTTTTTCGTATTAACACACCGCAATTTCAGTGTTAATGGTCATTAATGGTGGTTTGACATTGGTATTATTTTGTACAGTTTTACGCCTCCCGCAACGCGGGGAGCTTAATTCTAGTTATTTTATAATTATTATTGCAAATGTTAGATGCCTACACTCCTTTTTGTTGCATTTTGATTTTCACAATTCCTTTTTTTACTTTTAACAAATTATCATATCTACAATTATAAGTAAATATAATATCATCATACTCATTTCTAAATTCAGTCATAAAATTAGAATTTTTCTATTTACTTTTTATTATATACTTTCAATTATACGAATCACATTCAACTACTCCACACACAGCCTTTATTGACAATACCACAAATCTCTTTTATATGTAACAAACGGATATAATTGACTTTGATCCCTACTTTTTTTAATATGTTAGTTTAATAATTCTTTTATAGTAGCTTAATATTCGTATTATATTTAAAATATAAAAAATAATTTTGTTTAAATTTAAAAGAACTAATCATTCATTAAACATAACCTTATAATATTTACGGGTGTTAATACTTAACATGACATGAAAATAAAACATGAACTTAACACAAAATTCTTGGATTGGGTTAGTATAGATGGTTTTAAGTCCATTTTGGGTCGAACCACAAACAAATTTAGCTAAATGAGTGGTGTTCGAGTCAATCCAGTGGATTCATTCACAAATTCAATGCATTTGTCTTTTTATTTATTTTTTTAAATATGCTTTATGTGACAAATTAGGATGTGTATTTCATTTTAAATTTAAAAGTTAAAGAGAAATTCGCATGATGTTTTATAATTTAAACGTAAGTGTTATATGTACATATGTATTCTTGGTTAAGTTGTAAATAAAAATTTTAAACTATTAATATGGACTTAATATAAACATACTTAAGTTAAACAAGTTGTGTTCATGTGAAACTCACATATATTATGTTCATGTTTGGGTTGTCACAATTTCCTAGTTCGTATCAAATTCTTGGGTTTGTGTTGGATTGGACTCTTGTTAATCTATAAACACGAACCTATGTAGCACGCTACTGATATTACACGAGCCAATAAAGTAATCGGCAACTATACCGGTAGGCACAAATCGATTAGACTTTGAATTCTAAAATTTAAGTTAGGTTTGAGGAAATGTAGAGAAAGAAAGCAAGAAAATGAAATAAAACCCATCAAACAAATAAAAGGTCAAGTTTCACCGAACACCAAAATTGACATCGTACCAATATAATTAAATTTTCTACAATTTTCCATTTACTAGAAGACATGAATGGATCTAAACATTTATTTCCTACAAAATGGAAAATGGATATAAATTCTTTGTGATCTGATTATTTAAATATGTCATTTTGTTCCTTGAAAATGCAAAACTCTATTGTGAATAAATTATTTCATATAAAGTGTTATTGAGGAATGCAAACATTTATTAAACATATTGTATTGAAAATGTTAATAGGAGGAAATAATAACAACTAGATAAACAAATATTTATTGTGCACCATATTTCAAAAGGAATGACTTGTTTTCAATTTAGCGCCCCCCACCCCCACCCACCCCCACCTAGGGTTGACATATCTAACATTCAAGTAACTTAATTTTAAATTAAAACATTCACGTTGTACTTTGTTTAAGAAAGAAACCTACAAGGGTATGAATTCTTTTGTTATCTCATATTTGACTTAATGTGTGTACACACACACTCTCTTTAGACTAGAATAGTCTGATTTAATCAATGAGTTTTATTTTTTAATTGAATCCTCACTCTTTTATATTTCTAAGAGTCACAGAATATATTATAAATACATCTTTTGACTAGTTACCTAAAAATAATGATAGCCATAAGATCTGTTATTAGTATTTTTCTGAATTGATATATATCTATGATCACCTCATTATTATTTTTCTCCCTAAGATTACTGGTTAAGAAAAGCAATTTTACTGGGCGTCGTGTGTATATCTTTTTTCTATATTAATCGATCCTAATTTATGGCTAAAATTTATAAATGATAATAGTGCCCTAGAGTTGACACATTAGAATTAAGCATATAATATTAAATTGTAATAGGCTAAAGAGTAAATTACAAATCACTTTACGCAAAGAAATATGAATTGTGACCAAGTGAAAAATTGATATTCTGGTTTAAAATTTTGATTGTATTGTTCTAATTATGTTATATGTAATAAATATGTATATATGTAATATGTGACCTATGAAATTTGTTTTATATCCGGATATCATTAACGGAAAAAATAAATATGATTGTAAATTTTATCACAACTTGAATACTACTCGCAGTCGATAATTTTATTTATTTATGTTTCACTAAATTCTTTAACAATAATTTCTATTATCAAAAAGATAATCACTAAATATGCACACAATAGGATTAAAACCAGTAATCATTTGACGAGAGAGTATATCGTGTGTTACCAAACTATCCCCTTAGTGCTATTTTTATCAGAATGTCAAATCCCCTAACTATCTCTACATGCAAAACATTTTTATTGATTTTAATTTATCCAAAATATTAATAACATCATTTCAATCCAATCATGATATTCTTCTAATTTGACTTCTCATGATTTTTCATTAAGCTATTCTTCTCATTTCCCATTAATTTTCATATAGTTCTTTTGTATTTTTTTAATTTTTTTAATAGAGTTGTTTTTATGCCGAATCTGAAAAAAAAACTTTTAGAACTAGCAACAAACAATCAAATCCGATATATTAATGGTGTCTGTCTGATACTAGTCCATAGCATTGGCGTAAAAGTGTCCCTAATTCACAATTTGATAAAGGTATGATTAGAATGACAGAATCTCATAGACAAACAACTCAAGATGATCACCGTAAAGGTTTATTGCCAATGCGAGCTTATCATTCTGTTGTTTTAATTTGTTTTTGCATACTTTTTATCATGAATTTTTAGTTGTAATTGACAAATGGTGTTGTTTAACCCTTCAATTTTATTTTTAAAAATATTTTTGTTGAAGTATTAAAGTTTCTCAATTTCTAATAATAGTCCCATTAAGAGCTCAATATCTTTGAACTTTATCAACATATTCTGATGAATAAAGATTATCATATACCTCAGTTTTCTAGTTTGATGATTCAAACATGTCTTTAACAATATCCACCATGAATGCCTTGTGTACTTTCTCTTCCGTAATCTTTGTTGCATCAAAATTTGCTAGAGCAGGCTCAATAGCATTTGAACTCTTTGTGGATTTGATAAGATGATCTTTAGAATCTTTAGTAACTTCAATCTTCCCATCAATCATACATTCAATCACAACTTCTTCTATTTTAACAACCTTCCCATCTGACACTTGCATCTTCCCTTTAAATATATCTAACTTAGAAATTTCAATTTATTCTTCACCAACTTGAGCATTCTTACTTTCTCCGACAAACTCAAATAATGCTACACCAACATGAGTAACATCAACCTCTTGATTATGTTCATAAAATCCTTCCAGTAGATCTCTAGTCATAAATTCACCAAACAAATCTTCCAATTCACTATCTTTACTAATTTTCTCTTTCTAAATTTCAACAATCAAGGTTGTACTGATTTCATCTCCAGCAACTCCATCTAACCAGACTAGTCATAATCAGTTGTGGTCTAAGACACCAAAGTTTTATTATTGGATGAACTTCTTTTGTCAGCTGATGTTTCGACTTTAACTGTCATCATCTTCTTGTTTCCTTTAGAATAATTAACTCTTGGTTTTGTACATTCCTGAGCATAGTGCCCTAGTTTGTCATGGTTATAACAATAAATTAAAGATTTATAAAACCCGATTTTGTTGTTGTTGTTTATCCTAAAAGATTTCCTTCCAATGCGTCTAAGAAAGTTCCTAGTATGATAAACAACCATAGCCATATGGTATATTATATAATTTTCCTTTACATCGTTTGGATTAACCTGCTAAAGATCATAAAGAATTATATTTAGAGCTAAAGTTATTCTATCCATGAAGGATTTATAGCTTGATAGAAAAGTTGTAAATAAAGCTAGATGTTCTTCTACAATCTAAACATTCTACTTTGGTAAAGATGAACTTTGCTTGGCTATGTAGCCCTGATTCACATGAAAACTTTGTTGTGCTTGGGCTTGAGAAAACTATGCTTGAATAGATGATGATAAATAATGAACATGAGGTTCTTGAATCTCTTGCACAATTGAAACAGTGGGTTGTTGTTGCTAACACATTTGAGTGTAGCTCATGTAGTTTCAGCTTTTTGGCATGTTGGCCAAAAAACAGTTGCTTCAAGATCCAAAGGATTCAAATGATTTGTAGCTCTTTGATTATCATTCATATCATATGACTTGATTGTTGAGATTAAGTCACTCAAAGAAAATGTAAACAGATCCTTCCTTTTTTTATGGGTGTACAATTATTGTTTCAAGCATATGGCAAGATTTCAATAACTTCTTGTTCAAAGATATATTCTCCAATTTAATACCGACACTCTTCATCTTCATGTCCCGTTACACAAACATACCAATATATGCTTCAAGAGTTTCTCTGATAATTTGATGGAGCATAATGAATTCTTGATTCAACATATCCTTTTTGCTTTCTCTCATATCCTTATTTCCTAGTAATTAACCTTCCAATGCATCCTATAAAACCTTTGCCCCTCTGAAACTTATAGAGCTATGAGAAATCTTTGTTGAAAGAGCCATTATGATTGAAGCATAGGCTTTATCATCCAACTTAAAATTTCTTCATGTCATCATCATCGTACAGATGTTCCGGTTTCTTAACCATCTCCCTTTTGTCATTCTTGTATATTGTCACATAAGGACTAAACTAGATTGATCTCCACATGGGGGGTTCACTATAAATAACATTATTTTCAATTGATGTGTCCAGTCGACATAATCATCTTCATTAATAAGTATAGGAGGTTGGTACTTGTTCCAATCTCAATATCCAGATTTAATGATGCATTGATGTTCTTCATACTCAAATTGATAGTCATTTTCAATAATTAGACAACTTTGAAACTTTACTAAAAAATCATCAATGTTTTCGCAGCCTGTATATTTTCATACAAGATGAAGTTTACACACCCAGCTCTATGCGTAAACTATCAAATCTTCACAATCAGATCAAAGTTTTCACAGGATTCAAGAAAGAACTTTCTCAAAATAACTGCTAAAAGAGGAAACTTCTAAAAGATAACTGTCTTATGTGAAAACCTCCCTAACCAAGAAAAAACACCATACTTTTCGTTGTATTCTTAAATATATATTGTACACCAATTCGTCTAATTCGATAACAAAAAAGGTAATTAGATTCTAGGTGAAGTTAATTAGATTCAATTAATCACCTATTGGTCTCTAGTTTGATTTAAGTTTTAATGTTTTCTCGGCCGAACACCTTCAAACTCTCAAACCTAAACAATTCACCTCAAAACCGATCCAATCTTTGTCCAATTGATAGAAAAAAACCATCTTTAAATCATTCACCACTTCAATTCGAGCACCAAAACGATCAAATGCAACTCAAATTTGTGTTATCTAACCGATCGACTGTTTAATTGAGCACCAAAAGCTCTGATAACAATTGTAAAGACCAGGATATCCTCATAACAAATAATAAATGACCGGATGACATTTAATAAACGCAAATGAATAATGAATATTATTATTAAACAAAGTAGACAAGTTAAATCACTAAAAACAATGGTATGAATAAAGTTTTCTCTTAGATTATCACTATAGCATAAGCTTTACAAAATATAAAATGACCAGTCTCACAAGTACTTACATGTCAAAATGAACTATTTATATAAAACACAAACTTCTAGACAAAGCCTTGAATTTTTCTCCATCATGTTTTCGCTTTAGCTTCCAAGTTTTCACTTCGCAGTGATGTTTTCACATGAGTTAGTTTTGGATTTCCCGAGCTTTAAATCTTGAACTCTACAAGCTAGGAGGTACTTATCAATATTAAGGAGAGAGAATAAAATATTTGATTTTGATTTAATAAATCTAATAATTATTAGTATTAGTTTACCGATTGTTTGATGTAGTTTATATTAGAATACGATTTTGTTTGTTTATTTATTTAATTTTCAATATTGTTTGAGTTGAGTTAGGAGTAATATGGGTTTAGTATAAATAGAGGGTTAAGAAGTCCTTTTATTTGTGTTTTGAGCACTATAGTAAAAAAAAATAAATTACACTTTTCGTCCTTTAGGTATATATAAAATTTCAAGTTTCATGCTTAAACTAAGGAAATAACAAAAAACATTTTTTTATAATTTAATTTTGTAACAGTTTACGTCTTTTTCTCTAACGGACGTTTATTTTGTCTGTTAAGTCAGGTCACGCGTCTTGTACGTGAGAGCAAATTGGTATTTTATTTTTACAAATATAAGTAGAATATGTAATTTAAAAAGATTTATTATATCCCGGCCACAACCCACCCCACCCTTTTCTCTACTGCTACTTCTACAGTTCTATTCTCTCTCTCTCTCTCTCTCTCTCTCTCTCTCTCTCTCTCTCTCTCTCTCTCTCTCTCTCACTCTCATTTCACACATGTTCGCCACTGCACTCCACCACTGCCACCGTCACCCTCTGCGCCACTCCCACTCTGCCACCGCCACTCTCAATCTCTCTCTCTTTCTCTCTTCCACCAATACCACTTGTTCATCTTCTAATTCCATAAAATACCAATTTTAATTTGATCTAATATTATCTTTTTACATGTCTAGAATCACTTGGGTACTGATATTGGGATGGAATTTCAAATGTTTACTTGAAGCTTTTGAATCTAGAGTTCCGACCACCCACCACCGCAACACCACCACCCTGCAACCTTGGTTGAAAAAAGGTGTTGGATGTTGGTGAGTTTTTGATGATGATAGATCTAGCTGTTGGGAAGGGGGGAGAGAGAGAGAGAGAAAATATAGAGATGGTCGAACCATCTCAAACACCACTACCTTGCAACCGTCTCCGAGGCCGATGATGGCAAGGGCTATGTGTTGAGGATCTGTCTCCAACATCATCACCGTACAACCGTCTCCTTGTATGTAGAGAGTGTGTGTGTGTGTGTGTGTGTGTGTGTGTGAGTAGAGAGAGAAAATGTGTGTAACTATGTGTTGAGGGTGGGTGGGTGGGTTTAATAAATCAAATATTTATTAATTATTAATATTAATATTATACTTTCAATTAGTAAGGTAAAAAGACCAATTAATGTGCAAGCCACATGATCTGACTACGAACAAAATTAAAGTCCGTTAGAATAAATGACGTAAATTGTTATAAAGTATAACTATAAATGATGATTTTTGTTATTTTCTTAGTTTAAGGACGAAATCTAAAATTTCGTATATACCTAAAGTACGAAAAATGTACTTTACTCAAGGAAAAAAGTTGTGAGGAGTTTATCATGAATATCGGTGTTATATCGTATACATGCTTATTCTGCTTAGGGTATCAGAATAACTATAATCGGAGAACATTTTTTTATTTTTACTTGTGAAGGATTCTTGATTATGGTTTTGATTTATTATGAACTAATCATGCCCTTCTAATATTTAACAAAAAATTACAACACAAAATGTTAGCACCAGTACTAAAATACCACTAGAACTACTAATCACGAGTGAACATTAGGGACTGTAAGTACAACTTTTTAAAACTTATGGCTAACCCATAATTTAACCTTACCATATGAATCATCCACATAATCAACTCCTAGCTTTTATAATAAAAAAGATCCTGAAAATTTCTGAACGTCTAGTCATCAGAGCCCTCGGTTACGTAGTTGTTTTTAGTAACATACTAGTATGTTATAATAAATATACACCAGAAAAATGAAGCTACAATATGTTTCAGTAAATGTGGACAACCCTTGTTAAATGGAGATGGGTTTGTGGCCCAGCATGTCGGGTCGGATCTTACTTAGAGTGTTGAGAAAAGACATGTGGGTAGGGTAACGATCTGGATAGGGTTTCTGACCCGACGTTCTTTATATTGTTTCTTTTTCTTTATAGATTTTCATGGAGTTTTGAAGTTTACCAACCTGCCTTATAATTTAAGTTATGTTGTTATAGGAAAATTAAATAGTATTTAGTGACAAACCAGGATTTTTTTTATTGGGTCATCTTTTTCCACGCCTGAATATTAGTTAACTTGACGTTTGAATTTTATGTTCAGATCACGTCAAATGAAGAATGATAACTTGTTATTTCAACTAATAAAAGTAAAAGTTAAAATGAGATTTTTGAGGTAATTATGATCATCAACAAGTAAATCACGACTTATTAACCATTAAAAAAAAACAACTACAACACTTACTTTTCAAATGCCATATGTATACATTACTTTTCTCTAAATAAAAATCAGAAATCTCAGGGGTCTGTATTCAAAAATCTAAATGGTTGCAATTCAAAAATCTCGGTGGCCGGCCAATAACAGTATTATATTTTACATATGAAAAATTAAAAAAAATATTTGCAAGGCTGAGTAACCATATTTTATTAAAGATTAGAAGGGTATGATTTGTACATCAACCTCGTAACTATAGCCTACACCATCCGAAATTGGAATTGAGAAAGAATGTAACAATGAAGACGTTTTAGGAGGCTAGGAGTTGTAGAGGGGGATCCAAGGGTTCGTTCTCCCTCGTATCAACAAATTGTTCTATCATTAACGTTACGAGTTGTAGTTGATAAGATTATTGAGACGAATGTAAAAGTAAAAGTTGTATCTTGACGCTTAACATATCTGAGATTTCAAGTCAAGTCCTGTAGGTGAGTGGCAGTTGTAGATTGAAAGAAATGGTTGAGTGTATGGGCTGCAAAGGATATACAAAGTCTTGGGATGGTGAGATATACAAGTTTACCCACATTCTTCTATAGTGGGTAGGAACAAAACATATTATATTTATATACTCAAACAGGAAAATAAAAGTAGATGATATGAGAAATAACATTGTTCAAGCTGTTGTCTCATTTACATGTATTTAAATGGATTATTATAAAGTCCATCAACAGAAAATAAATAATTGAATGGAGAATTACATATATTCTTCTATAAACTTCTTTAATCATATATATACCCAACTTAAACTTTTAATTACATATATCCCCTTGTAAAACTTAGTTAATTACATATATACCCAAATAAAATTTTAATTACATATATCCACTTCTAAAACTTAGTTAATTACTTATATACTCAAACTAAAAGTTTAATTATATATATCTGATTTATTAAACATAAAAATTACATATTTATTAATTTTATTACTTTTATTAAAAATAACTTATATAATTAGTAATTTACTCTTACTTTTATTAAACTATAAACTATATTTTCCTTCTTTACTTAGTTTTCGAGTTTTGATTATTTTTTAATATTTCTATACTAAAGGTTTTTATGTTTTTCTTTGTTTTTTTACCTTTCTATGCTAATTTTTTTATTATCCGTACGAGACACTTCCAGTCTCATTATGCAACATAAAAATATGTGTTCGGATCATGTTGCATAATGATACTGGGAGTGTCTCGTACAGGTAACAAAAAAATTAGCATCAAAAGGTAAAAAAAATAGAAAAAACATAAAAACCTTTAGTATAGAAATATTAATAAATAATCAAAATTCAAAAAACAAGTAAAGAATGAAAAACATAATTTTATAGTTTATTAAAATAAAAGTAAAATACTAATTATATAAGTTATTTTAAATAAAAGTAATAAAATTAAAATAAATATGTAATTTTATGTTTAATAAATCGGATATATATATATATATATATATATATATATATATATAATTAAACTTTTAGTTTAGGTATATATGTATTTAACTAAGTTTTAGAAGGGATATATGTAATTAAAATTTTATTTGGGTATATATGTAATTAACTAAGTTTTACACGAGAATATATGTAATTACAAATTTAAGTTGGGTATATATGTAATTAGAGAAGTTTATAAAGGGATATATGAAATTCTCCCATAATTGAATCGACATACTAATTAGAACTCTCACTCTGTCCGTGACTTAAAAGCTTGTTCAAATTAAGTTTGGAAAAGCTCGTTTACAATTGACTTGGTTTATAAATAAGCTCGAGTCTCGATTGACTTGCTTATTTGACTCATTTGTATTAATTAAATTTAATAACATTTCATTAGCAAAGCGAAAACATTTAATATTTTAAGCTTAACTCTTTATTATTAAGGAAACACAGAGTCGTCATGACTCTCGGGTTTTCTCAAAAAACAAAGGTATGGTGTTCTTGGATTTTCTTGGGTCAAATTCTCCGGGCACCACTCGATTTCTTCTTTTGTTTTTAACCTTACCCGGTAAATTTTCACTGGATCTTCCCACCACCTTCACCTCCGCAACCAATCAAAACCCTCCATTTCTCTCCTGTTCTTTTCCCATTTCTTTCTCCCGGGAGGATAGTGTGTCCCCTAAGAGTAAAAGAAATAAAATAAGGGTATGTTTAAGCATTTAAGCATTTAAGAGTCTAAGGCTTGACGGTCATTTAAGAGAAAATAAAAAATTATTTAACATCCGTTAGTCATTCGAACTCAAATTGTTACGAAAAAAAAAACATGATACAAATCAAGGTTGTAAAACTTTAGAGCTCAATAGTTATAACCAAAAATCCATAGGGACTCATATAGTACAAAACTCTTACATGTTAGAAACTCATTTTTACTCTAATATTTTAATATATATGTCACTTAATAACTAAACATAAAAAAAAGTGAATGAAGAATAAAACTAAAGAATCTTCGTTTGCTTTATTAAAGTAAAAGAAAAAGAAAAAGAAAAAGAAAGGAATGTGTATTGTTTATGATTGACAACATATTGGCACACCTTCAAAAACAAATCATATTTATACACACACTTTATACATATACATATTCTTTCCCTCCCTTGTCTTTCAAACCCCCCTCTGCACGCCTTCACACATCCACCATCTCTTCAAACCCAACCACTCACCTCCACCATTAATATTCACACTCCATTCTCCTTACTCATCACTTCATGAAAGATTCTTATCATTCTTATTCTTATTATTATTACTATGCTTGATCTTTCATGGGTTACCTTTCATGTAATGCTGAATCTGCAATCTCCACATGCGATTCCTATAACTTCTCCAAGAAATCAACCTCAAATCCCAACAATAACCACTTTCAGATCAGGAATTTCGCTTTTACAGATCTCCAATCCGCAACCAAAGGATTTGCAGAGACTAATTTCCTCGGGAAAGGGAGTCATGGCTCGGTGTATAAGGCGGTGCTCGACGGTGGCGCTTTGATCGCCGCCGTGAAACGCACCACCGCGCACCGGTCGCCGGAGCGTAGCCGCGGCGGAGCCGGAGCGCAATGTCCTCCGGCGGAGAACGAGATCGAGACGCTATCGCGCGTTCGGAGCCCTAGGTTCGTGAATCTGCTAGGGTTTGGATCGGATCCGAGCGACGGAAGGAAGCTGATTGTGGTGGAATACATGCCGAACGGTTCGTTATACGATCTGTTGCATAAGAACAACACCGGCGGAGGTACGGGATTAGCGATGCGTGTACGGATCGCCGTTCAGGTGGCGAAGGCGGTGCATCACCTTCATTCCTCCACTCCGCCGGTGATCCACCGTGACATCAAGTCGTCGAACGTGTTGTTCGACGGCAAATGGAACGCTCGTCTCGGCGATTTCGGATTGGCGTTGAGAGGAAACGTTGAAGATGTGAAGGTGCAATGCACGCCTCCGGCGGGGACGTTAGGTTACCTCGATCCATGCTACGTCTCTCCCGGCGATCTCACCGCGAAGAGCGACGTTTTCAGCTTCGGAATCCTTCTGTTAGAGATCTTCTCCGGCAGAAACGCCATCGATCTCCGCTACAGTCCGCCGTCGGTGGTGGATTGGGCGGTGCCGGTGATAAGGTCCGGCGAGTACCACGGCATATTCGATCCGAACGTCGACGTTTCGTCGGACGTCGCCGCCGTGCGGCAGCTGGCGGTGTTGGCCGCGCGGTGCGTGAAATCCACCGCGTCGAAGCGGCCGGCGATGGCGGAGGTGGTGCAGTGTTTGACCGCCGTGAGGAGACGAATCGCGTCGCCGGTGTGGGAGAGCCTCCGCCGTGCGCGGCGGCGCGTGAGAGTGACGCCACCGCCGGTGGTTCGATACGAGCCGTTGGTTGAGTGCTCCGAGATGGTCAAAAGCTCGAGGGGTTCGAGTAGGGTGTGGGGGGGATCCGGTGCGACGCGGGTGCGATTGGAGGATGAATCCGACGGTGGAGATGAGATCTGTGTGGGGAGGTCGAAGTCAATTGGGGCTGTGGAGGATATTGAATCTGTGCCGTTGGATCGGGGTGTGGGGCGGACACGTGGAGGGATGGGATTGAGTATGAAGGGGATGATGAGTAGGTCAAAGTCAACGGGGGAGTTGCATAGAAGAAATGGTGGGATTGTGATACAGATGATTAGGAATCCAAATGTTAGAGAATTGGAATCATCAAAATTACTTGTTAAATTTGGTTGATATAGGGGATACATTTTTAATCGTTTTTTGATGCAATACCACAATCATCGGTAAAGAAAATTGTTTTTCCATGTTTAGTTAGATAATTATGATATTACAATTACTGTTTTTAGAACCGGTCGGATTTGCGGCCCCGGCCAATTTGTGTGTATTTAGACGATTTACTTTGAACCGGTTAGTTACAAAGGTAATCAAAATAGTATTTTTTTAATTACCTTTGTAATTTATAAAACATAACTTAGTTAAATGTTAATATTGTGTTATAACTTGTAAAGTGTAAATCCAAACTAAAAATATTCTTATAAGCATCTATAATTGCGTAAATTCACTGTAATTATTTGATTTATACAGGAATTGTTGTGAGAAAAAAAACGGATTGAAAGTATGGAAGTTAATTAATTATAGGTATATCTTTTTTCTTAATGATTACACCATTATATTTAATTTTTAATAATAAATAAATGAATAATTTAAATCCACATTAAACCATCTCAAATAAATACACACATGGACGTTCGAGATATATAAGTAGCATACCCATTTTCAAGCTGAAAACTTTAAGAATCATATAATAGTAATATATGTTTTTTTTTTTTTTGGTTTTTTTTTTTTTTTTTTTGTTTTTTTTTTTTGCAATACATGAGACGATATAGAAAATAAAATTAAGAAGATTTAATGGAACGAAAAAGAGGAATGAGGAATTTGACCATGCCCTTGTGATATTTATACTTTTTTTTCATCTATCATCTTTCCCTCCATAACTCAAGAGTCCTGCTTTCACAATAGAAGAATAGAAGGCGTTTCGTGTTTGGTTCATTCAATTTCTAAAACCCAAGAACAATCCATATGCTTGTAAATATTCAACGAATTAGGTTTTACTTGTGAGAAACTTCTATTCTTTTGAATAAAGATTAACAAACGAATAATCTTGATAAATATCAAAGAGTAAACACCCAAACAATATATATATTCTTTGTTTTATGTGGTGATTATACGTTCTATTTTTTATTTATTTTGTTAGATATGTTATTTAGTATAATATCCATAGCAACAAAGTTCAAGGACAAGTTACAATTCTATATGTTTATGTTTCAGTTTTGTCTCAAAACTCGTGTTTTTCTAGACACCAAGACACCCCTTTTGAGAACTCTGCTTTACAATATCTATGGTATAGAATATTCAGGGTTTCAATGGAATTAAATTCAGATTATTGAGATTATTTTGAATCAGGTTATCAAATTTGAAAAGTTTAAAACTTAATACGAACTAGAATAAAATTTGCACAACACAATTCGAAAAAGCTTATTCAAATTCGAATCAAACAATTCGAATATATAGATTTACAGAAAAAAACTATTAGAAAAATCTTTAAACATCTTTAACTAGTCTCTAATTTATGCATCAATAAAGTCTAATACGTATCAAATCAATGAAGTCTAGCAAGTAGAAAATGAATGTCTCATGTTATATATAAACAATTTAAATACACATGCATATGCATAATGCTTATTCAAGTTATACAAATCAAGTCAATTCAAGAGAACTAAATTCAAACTTGATTCGTATTCGAACTAGTCATTCCATTCGAATAATGATTCAGTTCGAATAAATTCAAACTCGAATTCCTTACTATTCGAATATCGGGTTATTCAATGAACACACATATTATACATGATCAAAGTTAAAATCCAAAGATGCAATTGATTTCATCTGACAACTTCTCCAACCGAATGTCCCTACAAAATATGCTAACATTAATCCAGTACAAGGCCCACAACTGCCCAAAATAGGTCAACATCATCATTCATCTAGGTTCAATACCCAAACTCATATTTCAAATGAACAAGTCCAATAATAGCAGTCGTATCCCAGTGGAACTAATTGCTAATTAATGGGAAGGACAACAGGACCATCACATGCACTGATGCACCGACATGTTTGTTTGGTGTGGGGGTTACATACATTAGTGACCTTGGTTTAGTATTTTCTCAAACCAATAAACTAATTTGATTTAACCGGTTTGACTAGGGTGTAAATAACTACTTGAAATCGGCTTGTTAAAAGCTTGAGTAAAACCAACTACCAAGCTTATGTGAGCCCAAGCTCTGTAGTGAGACATTGAAGCTTGTCGAATAGACTAATTCAAGCTTAAAGACGCATACTAAGCTCAACTAGGCTTGTTAGGTTAAACAAAACTAAACAAACATTGTATTTATATACTATTTATTTAAAATATAAAATTATATAAAATAATAATATATATAATCTAAAAAGGTAATTAAAAATAATTAAAAATATATATATCATGTTACATATAATATTATAGTTATATATAAATTTCAGATTATAAATCTATATATTATATCATGCCAAGACCAAGCTTACTGTTAAAATTCATGTTTATTCTCCTTATTTTCAATTTGATGTAGTTTATTATGTTTGTTTTTGTTTCATATTTATGGATCTGGGCTGTTGCTGTTGCTGTGGATTTGGGTTGTTCCTGCTTTGGGCTTCATGGATTTGTTGGGCCGAGTGTGCTGATTGTTTATATTGTTTGTCCTTTGTTTTGGAGAGGATACACACATTTTGACACTCTCATTCTATAGAGCGACTCTCTCGTATCTTTTCTCTCTACTAGGGTTTCATTGTGTTGATGACCTCTGGTGTTCTCTACTTGTTTTCGAAGTTGTTGTCATCTAGATCATCTGTTTATTGCTCTAGATCATTGTTTTCGGTGTTATACTCTTGTTGTTGATTCTATCTTCGTACAAATCTTCTTCGCTATTAACTATATTGATAACTGATTACTATTTTGACATGGTATCAGAGCCGAAGGCTCTGGTCGATTGTTGATCATGAATCTGGAATTCTCTCTTCCGCTGTCATTTGGTATTCGTGGATAAGATATAGGGTTTGTTACTCCAAAAAACCCTAGGTCTTGTTTCTCTCGCACTCGAACGATAGAGGGTTTCATCTTGTAACCCTAATCAGTGGTAATATTGAAGATCGACCTCTGCAATCGTTGCTGTTCGTGGTACCTTATTGTGGAAGGAACTGCTCGGATTCTCTTCTTGGACTGTGCTGAGTGCATTGTAACCCTAAGTGAAGGTTACATCACTCAGATTTGAAGGACTGGAATATCCTAACTTGGATATTTCTTGGTGAGTTCGTTCCATCATTATCTCTTCAATTTTATATTTCGTGCATCACGAATAATCTGTTTAGGCATACCTTGGGCTGGGTTAGGAGGACCAACATCTGTTGACAACAGGGAGAGGCAACCCATGTTTCTGTGTGCATTTTCTTGTTGTCTGTGTGCATCACTTGTGTGTTTGTTTAAGCGACTGCATAAACAACATTGACTAATCCTTGATATGCCACTTTAGTGGTGTGAAACCCTGGCTCTAGCCTATTTGTTCTTTGTGCGTGTGCTTGAGTGCAATCATACTCTTTGGTGTTTAAAATGGATAATATTAACCCTAATTCTGTTACTCCTCCTAGTTCGAGTTCCATTGTCGTCACTGAAACCCTTGTAAGCAAACTTGATGCTAGCGACCATCTTTACTTACACCCAAGTGACTCCAGTAATCTAACAATAGTGAGCATAAAATTAAAAGGAACTGAAAATTACATAGTGTGGGCTAATGCAATGAAATTAGCTCTCCAGGCTAAGAATAAAATTGGGTTCATCGATGGTTCGTGTAAAAAATCTACTGAAAATGACATTCTTGCTATGCAATGGGAGAGATGCAACTCTATGGTTCTTACTTGGTTACTTAATTATGTCTGTGATGAATTATACGTGGGTCAAATTTATTCAAAGTTAGCATCTGAGCTCTGGGTTGATTTAAAGGAAACATATGATAAAGTGGATGGGTCTATAGTGTTTGATTTACATCAGAAAATTAACTCCTTAAAACAAAATGGTTCAACAGTGTCTGAGTATTATCATAAACTAAATACAATGTGGAAACAGTTTGATGCAATGGTTCAACTACCCTCGTGTTCATCAATGCTTCAAAATAATTCAATGATTTTAATCAACTAATGAAACTCATTCAGTTTCTCATAGGGCTTGATGATGTCTATTAACCCGTGAGAACAAAATTTTGAACTCGTGACCCCCTTCCAACCATTAAAACAGCTTTCTCCATTGTTTCTAGAGAAGAATCTCACTGAGGTTCCAATAATATAACAAAAAATCAAAAAGTTGGTTTTGTGTCAAAAACAAATCAATCGGCTGAAAATAAAAAAAGGTTTGGAAAGGGGTCCAACCCCAACTTAAATGCACTCATTGCAACAAACTGGGTCACACTGTTGAATGTTGTTTTGAAATCATTGGCTATCCTTCAGGATCAAATGGGTTTGGGAACAATCAAAATAGTAAATATGTAATGTCAAATAACTCTGCTTCCTCTTCAAACACTACCTATTTCACTCCATCTCTTAGTGCAGAACAGATAACTCGACTTCTTGGTCTCGTAAACGATAAATCTGTTGACACATCTCAAAGTGCAAACTTTAGAGGTATTTCCTTTAAAAACGCAGCCTAGAAATGTTTCCTATAAATCTGTCTTTGACTTTGCATCAGGAAAAAACCACTCATCCCTTGGATGGGTTGTTGATTCAGGTGCAAATCAACACATGGTCACATACGATACAAACATTTTTAAGCATGTTGATGTTTCTAGCTACAACATTACCGTTAAGCATCCTAACGGTACCGATGCTAATGTCACAAAAATTGGCTATTTAAAACTAAATAAAGATGTGACCCTATGTGATGTGTTTGTTGTTCCTGATTATTTGTGAATTTGATGTCTGTCTATAAGCTTGCTAAAGATAACAAACTTGAGGTCGTCTTTAACGAAAAAAATTGTTTTATCCAGGATTCTCTCACAAAGAAAGTCCTGGTGACTGGTAATCAGGTTGATGGTCTATACATTTGGGGTGATTCTTTATGTGCTACTAAGGTGTGTTTTAATAGTTATAACGTTACTGATCTATGGCACTCTCGATTGGGACACCCCTCTAACAAAGTTCTAGAAATCTTAAAAAACAAATTAGGTCTTAAAAATCAAAACAAGTATGCTCCCTGTGACACATGTCATAGAGCAAAACAACACAGAGAACCCTTTCCCTTGAGTGATCACAAGTCCAGTGATATTGGGGATATGATTCACCTCGATGTGTGGGGACCATACAAAGTTCCCAGTATGGAAGGACATCGATTCTTCCTTACCATTGTTGATGATTACTCTCGCTCGGGTTGGGTCTACCTGTTGAAAAACAAAGATGAAGTATTTTTCAGTTTTGAAAATTTTTACAACCTGCTTAAAACCCAGTTTAGTAAAACAATTAAAATCATCATAAGTGATAACGGAACTGAATTTCAAAATAATCAAATGGGTGACTTTGTAAATAAAAATGGAATTATTCATCAAACGTCATGTGTGTATACCCCTCAACAAAATGGTGTCGTTGAACGAAAACACAGGCATCTTTTAAATGTTGCTAGAACCTTGTTATTCCAAGGAGGGGTCCCTATTCATTTCTGGTCTGATTGTGTGCTAACTGCTGCCTACCTAATTAACAGGACCCTCTCCTCTGTTCTCAATGGAATGTCCCCATATGAAATTATGTTTGGTTTTCAACCCTCTCTTAACCACCTTAGAATTTTTGGTTGTCTTTGTTTCTCCACAATATTAAATAACTCTGATAAATTTGGTTCACATGCTGAAAAATGTGTTCTGATTGGGTATTCTGTTTTTAAAAAGGGATACAAATTATGGAGTCTTGACAAAAAAACGTGTTATTTTTTCAAGAGATGTAAAATTTTATGAAACTGTATTTCTGTTCAAAGAACACAATGTCATTAATAATATACCCGAACAATCTGAAAAAGAGATTACAAACCTTAATTTTTTCACCTCATTTGAAACAAGTCAGTCATGGCTCGGGTGAGGAGGCTGAGGATGTACACCAACAGAGGTCAGATTCAGACCTTAATGAAGGCTTAACACAATCTCAACAGTCCTCAAGCAAGAGTGATGGTACTAGTGAGGCTGGTCCAAACAGGCCCAATGAACAACTTAAACCCTCTGAGGGTATCAATGAACTTTGTAGCTTCGTTCGAAAATCCTCTCGAACCTCCACCTTTCTCAAAAAATTAAGTGACTTTATAGTAGAAGGAAAAGTCAAGTATGGAATGGAAAAAGTTGTAAACTATTCAAATCTTTCTGCTGAAAATAAATGTTTTACGTCCAGTTTAAGCAAAACCACTGAACCGAAAAATTTCAAAGAAGCTAAATCTGATCCTAATTGGGTGAATGCCATGAACGATGAGATGGATGCCTTAAATAGAAATAACACTTGGACCCTTGTTGATCTCCCACAAGGTAGGAAACCTATAGGATGTAAGTGGGTTTTTAAAATAAAATATAAATCTACCGGGGAAATAGATAGATATAAAGCTAGGTTAGTCGCGAAGGGGTATAGCCAAAAAGAAGGAATTGACTTTGATGAAACATTTTCTCCAGTCGTTAAAATGGTTACCATTAGAACTGTAATCTCTCTTGTTGTTCAAAATGATTGGCCCCTGTTTCAGTTGGATTTTAATAATGATTTTCTCTATGGAGAAATGAATGAAGAAGTCTATATGTGTTTACCTGAAGGTTTTTTTTCCTTAAAATGAGTCAAAAGTGTGTAAGTTGAATAGATCTCTATATGGCCTTAAGCAAGCCCCTCGTATGTGGAATGAAAAACTAGTTGGTGTCTTACTTGAATTAGGATTTTCTCAAAGCAAGTGTGACTACTCCTTGTTTGTTAAATCTGTGAATAATGTGTTTGTTGCCTTGCTTGTGTATGTTGATGATATTGTGGTCACCGGTAATGATTTAAATGAAATTGAACACATGAAAACATTGTTGAAGGAAAAAATTTTAATCAAAGATCTAGGTGTTCTAAAATATTTCTTGGGAATTGAAGTCTTTAGAACCAAAGAAGGTTTGTGTCTTTCTCATATGGATTTGTTAGTTGAGTTTGGGCTTAGTGGTTGTAAACCGGTGTCAACACCTATTGAGCAAAACTATGTTCTTATGAACTCCTGTAAAGAGGATGAAACCATTTTATCAAACATTACTGATTTTCAGAAACTAATAGGAAAATTAATATATCTATCCCACACGCGTCCTGATATTTCCTATGCAGTTCAGTTTTTAAGTAGTTTATGCATAGTCCTACAAATTCTCATCTTCAAATTGCTCTTAGGCTATTAAGATACTTAAAAAGGGCACCGGGACGGGGTCTTTGGTTTAGAAAAAGTAAAAATTTTGGCCTCTCTGTGTTTGCAAATTCTGATTGGGCAAAATGTTTACACTCCAGGAGATCGGTAACTGGATTTTGTATTTTTTAGGGGAGTGTTTGGTCTCTTGGAAGAGCAAGAAACAGGTCGTTCTTCGGCTGAGGCTAATACAGATCGATGTGTGCTGCCTCATGTGAAATAATATGGCTTATAAACCTGTTATGAACTGGCTGTTCTGGTTAACCTCCCAGTCGATCTGTTTTGTGATAATGATCCAGCTTTATCAATCGTTGCGAATCCTGTTTTTATGATCGGACTAAACACTTTGAAATCGACCTGTTTTTCCTAAGGGAAAAAATAAGTTCCGGTGTTATTAAAATTGTCTCTGTTTGTTCTGCTAATCAAGTTGCAGATGTGTTTACTAAAGGCTTACTTGTTCAACAACATAATATCTTAATCACTAAGTTAAGGTTGCATGATTTGTTTAGTGCATCAAATTGAGGGGGTTGTTATGGTTATTCTCCTTATTTTCAATTTGATGTGGTTTATTGTGTTTGTTTCTGTTTCATGTTTATGGATCTGGGCTGTTGCTATGGATTTGGGTTGTTCCTGCTTTCGGTTTCATGAATCTGTTGGGCCGAATGTTCTGATTTTTATATTGTTCGTGTCCATTGTTTTGGAGAGGATACACACATTTTGACACACTCATTCTACAGAGCGACTCTCTCTTATCTTTTCTCTCTACTAGGGTTTCATCGTCATGGGCGGCCCTAAGGAGGGGTGAAGTGGGCGACCGCCCAGGGCCCAATCTTCTCAGGGGGCCCGAAATTTTTAAAATTTTTCTATATTATATATGATGTATATATATTAAAAACAACTATAGGCTATTAAAAACCTAATAGTAATTTAATTATGTTGATCTATTGAAACTTAGATTCCATTAACATTTTAATTAGTTTAGTACACTACCGGTTATTCAATCTAAACTCATTTCAAAAACTTTAGGAGTGTCTCACAATTCACTTAAGTATGTAAATTGATTATTTTGCCACAATGATTTTGTATATTAGTAAAACAATTATTGTCGTGTCATAGATTTTTTTACATACATGTTATTTACTTTATATTATAGGGGTCTATTTTCTTCTACTCGCCTAGGGCCCAAAATTTTTTGAGTACTCTCGGGACCGGCCCTGTTCATCGTGTTGACCTCTGGTGTTTTCTACTTGTTTTCGAAGCTGTTGTCATCTAGATCATCTGTTTATTGCTCTAGATCATTGTTTTCGGTGTTATACTCTTGCTGTTGATTCTATCTTCATACAAATCTTCTTCGTTGTTGACTATATTGATAACTGATTACTATTTTTGACACAAAACTACTCACAAACAACAAACCAAGCTTTAAAAATAAAGCTCTAAACAAACCAAGCTCAAACGCCCTTAGTTAGAGACGTTGACCTTCTCCAATCTTATCCGGACCAAGAAGCAAAATTACAAGAAATAACAATCAAATAAACAAAGAGGCTAGCATATAGACTTGTATTCACTAGTTATCCATCTTTTTAACATCTTAAAAACCACCTGCCTAACACAAGCTAAACTTTAACCCATCCAATTGGTTGTGGTTCGCCCCTTTAAAAAATAGTTTACTTTCACCCCCGCCCCCTATAATGGAGTTCAAGCTCCGTCTCTGGATGTCTTGCTAAGGTCCCAAAAGTTTTCCATAAATAGGGTTCTTGGTTGTAATAAAAATTTCATACGAATTTTCAAACGATTCATCACATCGCAAAATGCCGTGTAACATCATACAAATATACAATAAAACAATACCATAAATCTGGAGAGAAGTGATAACAGAACACATAAAGCAAAGAAAGAGAGAACGAACATCACACAAACACTAAACCACCCCTGACTTTTACCTAAACACGTAAAACATATGCAGCAAGAAATAAAAGCACAATATGTTCTGACCCATATGCTGTACTGACCATGGTCTAAAACATTTTTATCATCAGTTACTGCTGCAAACGAATCTTTACCCGAGCACGAATTGTTTTATAACATGATAAATGATCATATATCATAAGAGTGAGTTGAGCATGCCCGTGAAGAACCAAGTTACACTTGATGGTGTGATTGAAGAGCGCTTTGAAGGTTTTTTACGGCACTGTCGTAGTTTACAAAACCCATGAACCAGAATTCATGATTATCAACTGAGATAATCTGGATGTACTTTTCAGCAGGATTGGCTTTGCTTTTTGAAGCATTCACAGCTTTGAGCTGATGTAGTGGAATAACAACCTGTCATTAGAAGGTTTTAGTCAAATTGGTTACCCGGTTTATATTATAATTGAGCTGGCTACGCTTATAGATTATCATTTAATTAATCAAATTGGTGAAAACATATTAATTCAAACTAAAAATTAAACAGGTTACAAAATGTTTTTAAAACATATTAGTAAAATTTTAAAGAAGGGTAAGAAGAAATTAGGCAGAGATGACCTTATAATAGCTCCATTGTGTCTCTTCACCAACTTTGTATGAAAGTGGATTGTCGCTAGAAAAAGCGAGTTTTGCAGTTGACATGTAGAGGATTCCCATGACGGGTCCCGCAGATGTTGAAAGATAGCAGGGATAATATTTCACAAGTTTCTCGTCAGGCACCGTCTCAAATGTCGTTGCAAAGATTTTTTCATAACCACCTTCAGTGAGAGCTTTGGTTCCTTGTGCAATTCTCCCAACCGCAGCATCAGTAATACTTGGTCCAGTTTTCACTGATTCACAGTCCAAAAGATCAATTTATTTAGAAAATCCAACAATGATAAATATTAGTTTGTGGGCCTATATGTATTATCTAGGGATGGGAAATCTGACGGATTTACTTTGGTTTATGTGTTATTTTCTAAAAAGTAAAATTATAAGGTTGAATTGAATAAACAGGTTAAATGGGTTGAATATCTTCCAAAGTGTACTTTTAATGCATTAAACCTTCTAAATCATTCAATTATAAAACTAAGATTATTATAAAAATAATATACCTTTTCTACTCAGATTTGGCACACTAGTTTTTTACAAGTAAGAAAATTAGGACAGAAAAAGTTCACGTCAACGTGACCCGTTTTGACTTTTACCTAAGAATTGTATGTCCTAACCATTACCCAACCCACCCACATTAACACCTCTAGCATTTTCTTTTTTTATAAAATAAGCTACCATATGTACAATACAGCAAGAACACGAGTGCGATACTGGAATATGAGACTTAATACATCAAACGCTAGACAAAATTGACACGCATCAGATAATTTGCATGAATGATGAATATGGAAATTTTATAAGGAAATAAATGAAAATGGCTTAAAGCAAGAAAGATGGTGGTACTCAAAACTCTCAAGCAAGCCCAATAACAAATTTAACAGGATGGAAATTCAACCATTTTTTTTTTTGTCTTCTCAGTTCTTCATTCAAGGCTCCAAAGAGAGAAGGTGACACTCCAAATATTTAATCTACATGTATGGTTATAAACACCTACATTATATACTCTCAATTCTTATATTGTCTAATTATTGACAATTTGAATTTGTATTCATGCTAGTTTTTCTTTTCTTATCCATATGCAACTGTCTTCTTCTACTTGTTTATATTGTTTGGCTCCCTTCACTTATTTCTTGTTCAGTATTCCCAATAATTCAAATATCCCTGTTTATTTGTTCATAGGATATGACACCCTAGTAGAAACAAGGACTACAGTAATTTTATTTCTTAAGTGATTCCATATTCAACCTAAACCACTATAAATCACAAATATATACATCCGTACACATGATGGGTGTGTTTTCAACAAAAGAAATGAACCTGATGAAGCCTTGAGACATAATAGAACACACACATAATTTGTATCAACTTCGAGAGAATAGAGTAAAGAGAAAAATACGGACAACGTACCTTTATTATATATTATTAAACTAACAACGTAAGTGGAGGTCACCCAAGTATTCAACTTTTTTCATCAAGCCACCCAAGTATGTGTATAGTTTCATTTATGCTAGTTTGGGACAATATCAGGTTAGGTGATGAAAAAGCCCACACAATAATATCCCTAGTTTATGTTAGAGAAAAAAACTAACTATTCTCAAATATGCCAGTGCCTTATAACGATACATTCTCCTAATAGTCATTATAAATTTATAATAATAAAACATAACATCATTTAGGAAAGTTGAGGTTTTGAACGAGTCACACTTCAAATGAAGTTATGCTTAAAAAATTCAGTTAAAAACAAGTCATATACAAAAAGTCTGTTGTAACACTATCCATCACATAAAGCATTACTCGTCTTAAAACTTAGGCGAGATAAAACAACTCGCTTTTTAAAACTTGGTGCCAAAATGATCACAATTCTAAAAATTTCAATATTATGAAACTAATAAACTTTTTGAAACAAACTTATTATCATATTTTGAGATATTAAATACAAAACAACACTTATTACAAAAAATAAGGTTATAAACAAGTTATGCTTTAAAAAGTACGTCTTGAAATCTTAAATATAGTCATTTTCAGACAATTTGTTGTTAAAATACCATTTTTAGAATTTATTGTCAAACAAACAAACAACAAACAAACATACCCAGTAAATCCCACTCAAGAGCAGGGTCTGGGAGGGGTGGTTGGTGGCGAGTCTTTCCTCTATCTTGGAAGATAGAGAGACCGCTTCCGAAGAGACCCCGACTCAAATTTATTATCAAACAAAGCACCGCAATATATAAACTATGAAATATTTCAATGAGAAAATACTGGTTTTGTACAAAATTTCAGCATAAAACACTGATGTTTCATAAATATATGTTTTCACAAAGGTTTAGCATATTTATAAATATATAATTAAATAAAAAAACCATGACATTCTTGATTTTAAAAAGTGTGCATCAAGCATCTTGAAGCAAGTTGTCAATAGCGAATAGCGGTCAATAGCGACAAACTACCTATATGCTACGTAATGAATAACGGTAAATAGCGACCGCTATTTCACGTTTAGAGGGAGATACACTATTAAACCAAAAAATGAATATTCACACCACCAAAATAGCTAAAATAGCACTAAATTTTGCTTCTTTATAGCTAAAATAAACATTCACTATTTATAATTTTATATTAATAATAAAAAAGGTCGCTATTTAAACACTGCAACCAAATAGCGATAGATGACCCATACGCTACATAGCGCGTTGTAGCGAACGCTATTACCGCTATTGGCAACTATGAGCACGAGGCGTTCTAAAAGATGCCCCACGCATAGTTGTCAATAGTGAATAGCGGTAAATAGCGACAAGCCACCTATATGCTACGTAGCGAATAGCGGTAAATAGTGACCGCTATTTCGTGTTTAGCGATTAAGTAGGATAATATGTAAGAATGTTTTACATTCAATAAATAAGCATGCTTAGCAATAAAGTAGTAGAAAATCTAAGCAAACACCCTCAAAATAACTAAAACACTCCATTACTAATCATCTAAATCTAATATTTAATAAAAATCAAAAATCAAAAATTCCGCTAAGCAGTCGCTATCTGCAAATAGCGAGGGAAGATCGCATCGCCACATAGCGCGCTATAGCGGTCGCTATAGCAGCTATTGACAACAGGGGCCCCGGGGTCTAAAACAGGTGCTTAATGTACATCCAGGTCAAAACTAGAGCCTGTAGGAGGCTAATATGTATAAACAACCAAAAGGATGAAACGATTACGAATGATTTACTTGCTAAAAAGACTAATATGTAAAAGAAGTGAGATACAACTTTTGGTTTTACATAAAGCATATTTGGTTGTACATAAAAGCAACGCCTCATGCCTAGGGCTGTAAAAAACCAAACGAACACGAGCGGGACCTTGTTCGTGTTCGTTCATTAAGAAAATAACTAGTTCATGAACTGTTCACGAGCGCTTAGCGCACCAGATTTCTTGCTCCTATTCGTTCATTAAGGAAATGAATCTGTTCATGAACTATTCCCGAACATAAACGAACACAAACGAAGGCAAGCGAAATCACATAATATTTATGCACATAACAAATACAAACAATTATATATTGATTTTTATAATTAAAATCACAAAGATTATGTAATATACACCAAATATAAATAAGCCCTTATCATAAGTATCTAAAACGTAACTTTTAAATGAACGAACACAAACGAACATTAATGAACACATTCTCGAACATTCACGAACATAAATGAATGAATGCAGCCTCTGTTTCGTTCACTTAACTAAATACACGAAATTCTTTTGTTCGTGTTCGTTCATTTATTAAACGAACGAACATAAACAAACTTCCCGCCGAACAGTTCACAAACTGTACGTTGAACGTTTGGTTCTTTTACAGCCCTACTCATGCCTTAACTTACGGGACCTAAAATACTCAAAGCGTTTTTAAAAACCAGGATGACATTTTTTTAAGTAAAATCTAATAATAGCAACTATGAATTTGTGTTTATCCTTATCATCTTATTAATCCTACAATCTTTAGGATTCTACATACACCAATTTACAATTTACTTTTATTGTAACTCTTAATTCTTAACTCTGAGCTCAAAGCTTTTCTTTGGCCCTAGATCATATGTTAAAAATCATGTCAACTTAATAGGTATCCTAGATTCACCACCACTTACAAAAGACAATGTTACAATTGATCTAAAGACAATAAACAAAGATCACTTTTTTATATTCATTTGTTTCATGGTCACGGACTGCCTTTATGTTGCATGTATTTGGAACAATTAGGGAACATATACATTATGAAACAAAAAGGCACTAATTCTTGATAACTGATATAAAATAGTCCATTCTCATATGTAAATATGATTTCATTATCTGTTCTTTTTTTACGGCAAACACACACCATCTAATCCTACTCGGCTACTCCTAAATCTAAAGTCTAAACTAATATCCACCATACACACCCATCAATTCCTACTCCTAAATCTACAACAATATCCACCATGGCACTTGAACCCTCAATCTCATGGGGAGGGACACCACTATATACACACCCGGATACCATTAGGCTAAAAGCCCTTTGATCTGCTTAACTAAAGATGTAATTCAAGCCAAGTATACCCATACCATGCTTCATACACGGTCACACGGAGTCACATGAATCATGATATCCAAAGAAATTGATACAAGTACTAAACTTACAGTGTTGCCACACTTCTCCAGCGTAGTCCTGCCCCTTCTTTGTTGCATCAGCAGCCTTCTTTCCCCATTTCCCAAGCACATCCTTAACCGAATCAATCGTTTCTAAAACAACAACACACAACCACAGAAACATCAAAACACCTTTGAAGCGATCAATAAACATCTAATCAAACAGATCGTTCACAAAATCAACGCAAACTTGCAAGTTCATATCACTCAATAACATCACTTAACAAAACAGATCACTTGCAAAACCAAATCCAACTGCAAAGTGCAAACTCACTCTTCGTAGAAGACGTCGGCACGGGAGCAGGAGTGACGTAAGGATTCGATTCACTAGGCATCGTTGTCGCCGCACCACCACTCATATCGTTCAAACCTTGCGGCGGAGCATCCGAGGCCCTTGCAGCAGCTGTATACGACGGTTGTCCGGTGGCTGGTGGCGGAGGCGGTCCTTGTGGTTGAGATCCAACCGGAACGGAGGTCCAGCTCTCACCGGCGGCAGCGGCCGGAGGAGGAACGACGTCGTTTGGATCGATTTTGGGGTAAGGAGCATAATCGGTGGAGTGAGAATCCTCTGGCTTTGCTGATTGATTGGGTGATGGATTTGGATTCATTGCTTGTTTGTATGAGTGATCAGAGTGAAAATCTGAAGAAATTGGTTGTAATAAGGTTGAATTTTGTATGAATTTGTTTGATTTGATCGATTTTGAGTATGAGGGTTTTGGTTTCCGTATGAAGAGGAATAACGTCACGTTATCAAACGATTAACTATCGAATATTCTCGAAACTGAATATGTTTTACGTGTTTAGAGCATTCACAGCCTATGCCTTAAAATTATGTGAGTGTGAGTTCTTAAATTATATGGGATGATTTTGAGTGGTTGTGAGTGGAGGAGAGAGAAAATATTACTGTTCATCTGTAAATTTAAAGATTCACTGTTCAACTCTTATAAATTTTTTAATATTTTTGAAAGTGGTTGTGAGTGAAAGAGTGAGAAAAGGTAATGAAAAAAGTATAAAAATATATTATTTAATTGAATGGAGAGAGAAGAAGTAGTGATTTTTAGTGTAATTATATGAATAAAGATAAAGAATGGGATGTGAATGCTCTTAGAACATAGAACGTATTGTACTAATATTATTTTTTTTAAAGGTCACATCTTGCCATTTAATTTTTAATAATTCTAAAGGATTCTTACAAAATATGGTGTGGTAAACACTCTAGAGTTAGGATCAAGCTCACGATCTTAAGCTCTTAAGGATGCTGAGCTCTATGTTTCATCCTCTATGCTTAAATAGGCGGTAGCTGATGTTACATGTGTTTTATGTTGGATGAATGTGGAATATGATCTATATGAAAATATAAATAAATATATATATATATATATATAAATATAAAATAAATAAAATGATATTATGCATAAGAATTAATAAAAAAAGTTACTATTAGGCCATATTTGATTCATAGAATTCACTGTAATTGAAATTGAAGTTGAAAGTGGAATATTTTTTTATTAAAACTCTGTTGTTTGGTTACCAGATATAGTTGAAATTAAAACGAGTCGAGTTTTATCGAGCTTGAAAAAAAGTTCATTTAATTATCAAGCCCAAACCCGAGCTTCATGATCGAGCTCGAGCCGGCTCGCAAAGCTAAACGAGCTTTTTATTTATATATTTTTAAGTTATTAAATACATTATATAAATAATATTTATTATATAAAGTTGTGATAAAAAATAATTAAATAATGTATAATTGCAGGACCGTTTAAGGGCTTTAACACAATTACAACACAACAACACAATGAGGAGATTAACTAAGCTCTAATCAAACAGTGAACTGGGTAACCAAAGATGATACAAAAACACAAGTAAAGCAAGAGACAGAACAAGAGAGTATGGGTTTCAAGGAGGCAGTATATTGCTTTCTCAAGTTCTTTTACAAGTGTTACAAAGCATAAAGAAAAGATACAAGAACTTGAAATACTTATACTACAACCTACAGCCGGCTATACTTTGAAAGCCAGCTGGATACAATTGACTAGACACTAACAAAATCAATTGTAGGATCAAAAGGCATATCTGCCTTTTGACCTTGTGACTATGACATGCCATAGCTCACATCCTTATACAATACAAAAAGGATAAAGTACATAAAGTGGAAAGTTGAAGACTCAAGACCTCAATGTACAGTTACCAAAAGCAAGACCCTTTTCACCAACTCATGTAAGTTGGTGACTTTACAGAGATGCAGCGGAAAAGGTGCTTTATGGAACAGTACATCAGATAAAGCATGTGTACTAAAAGTCTTCGGAAGAAATCTGTCTTCATAGGATGAGGCTTCGGAAGACTTTGTCTCTGAAGCTTCGGAAGACTTCATGTTTGGCTTCGGAAGATATTGGTCTTGGCTTCGGAAGATTTTACACTTAGAGTATTTTCTAATGCTTTGTGTAAAACTTCCGAAGCATTCTTCACTTCAGTACTTAGTGCATGTTGCTGAGACACTTAGGCTGTTTTGGGTTGCATCAGACTTCAGGAATCCTTACAAACTCCCCCTAGGCTGATGCTACCAAAACACTTGGAAGATCTTCAAATGTTGGTAGTCTTCAGTACAATCAGGACCATTCCTTTCTTCATGAGATGGTCAGGATCATCAAGACTTTCATAGTATCTTCTCATCTCAAAGAGATCATGCAGAGGTAAGTTGATTATGTCTTGCCATGAGTAGACATTCTCAACACCTTGATCTCTGATAACAGTCCATCTTTCTGGATTGGTAGAGTAAGTCCAGGACAAGATGGGTGTCTCACTAGTTAGAGGAGCCACTTGAATAGGAGTTGATTGGGCTGCCTCATCATGCACTTCCTCAGGTTGATCTGATTCAGCCTGAGGTGCAGAGGTAGATGACTTTGGCTTCTTCTTCTTAGTCTTTGGTTTAGAAGCCATCCTCTTCTTCCTCTTGGATGTCTTTAACTGAGAAGACTGGTCTGCAGCACCATGTTGATCATCAGTGTCTTTCTCAGTTGGGTGTTCCTCCCTCACAGGTTCAGAAGGAGAGGGAGTTTGACCCTGCCTAGGATCAGAAGATGAAGCTTGCTGAGGCTCAGCTGGAGGTGCTGGTTGAGGTGTCTCTGGTTGTTCAAACTTGACCTCCACTTCAGGTGGGACTTGACTTGGAAGAGAGTGCAAGTCAATGAGTTCTCCACTTTTAATCTTCTGCTTGATCACCCTAATATGCTCATCCATGTGGATAGAGACATGGGGCCAAGTCTCCTTCCGGAGAATCCATACAGCTTCAAGAAGCTCACCATTCTTTGTCTGTCAGCAGACTTCTTTGCATTCTTTTGAATGATGGCCCTTGACTTTGCAGCTTCTTCCCTTAGTTTCCTTTTAGTTGTCTTTCTTTCCTTGACTAACTCAAGCTCAAGTTGCTTTAGATACTCGAACTCAATGAAGTCATAGGACAAAGGGAGAAGTGCATCTGCCTGATAGAAGCCTGTGGCACTCAGGTAGTTGATCATCTTGATCCTATCTTCCTCTTTATCTACCTGAGGTTCTTGTGGAGCCACATCTTCCTGTGCAGGACTTTCTTGAACTGGTGAGAGAGTGGAGCATGCTTGTAAAGTCTTTTCTGTCTCTTCTCCTCTTTGAGTTGGAGAAGTATCATTGCATCCTCTTTCTCCTTCAACTCTCTTGACACTTCCCTGTCAGCCAGTTCATTTAGTTCTTCTAAGGGGAGGGAGATGATCTCATCAATGTCATAGTTCCTGGTCTGTAAGTAGGTAATCCTGACTGCCCTTAACTCATCATCTTGAGTATTTGGTCTGGGAGCAGCCCTGATTGCAGCTTGCATGAAGCTAGATGACCCAGTGGAACTTTCTCCCCTTAGTCTCCTTTTCCTCTCTCTCTCTTCCTCCTCAATTTCCTCAGGAGTCATTATCCTTTTCCCTTTGTCACCAACAGACCTTTGTGACTCAGGGTGGATTGAGGCTTGGCCTTCATTGCTTGGAGTAGCTTCCATGCTCTGGCCAGAGAGAGGCTGAGAAACACCTTCACCAGCAGGTGTCTCAGATGGAGTTTGGACCTCAGCAGCAGTTGTTGATGATGAGACAGGGGTCTCAGGTTCTGTCACTGGGCCTTCAGTCAAGGTTTCCCCTATGAAACTAATCTTAGGGTCCACCTCAACATCCAGTTGACCGATGACATTGCCTGATTCCCTAAGTCTCCTTCTTAGAGTAAACTCTGCAAGGATCCTGTCTTGGATTCTTTGAGCCAGCCTGTCAGCTTGTCTTGAATTGCTTGGATTGACAAGTGGCAAGTTGACTAAATCCAGTCTTTCATAAAAGCTCAGGCTTTGGAATTGAAAAACTTCTTGTTGGCCTTGAACTCTTTGAAGTATGAGGGCTCTCCTGTCATCATCATACCTCCACCTTATGATGTGATTGCCAGTTCCTAGTGGTGGAGATGAGACAGCCCTTGGTATGCCTTCCTCAAAGAGACTCCTGATGAGAGAGTCTATAGAGTCCACATTAATGTGAACTTGAGGAAGTTGCTGAGAATGCACAACAGCAAGTGAGGATGGTGAGTCCTCTATGTCCATTCTCTCTGAAGAACTCCCAGGTTCTGTGGTTGTAACAACTTTCTCCCCCTTTTTGGTAGCATCACCCACTTGCATAGGTGAGCTGGAGGATAAGTCAATCACTTCCACAGGTTCTTGTGTTCCTGGTTGAGCTCTCCTTAAAGGTCTCCCAGCTAGTTTTTCCTGCAGATATGAAATCTGGAGTTGCTGATCATTGACCCTGTTTTGCAGGGTAGTCACCTGAGATTCCAAGTGACTAACCTTAGAGACTAAATAGGTGCATGTTTTTGACAGTTTTTGCACCTTTAGTCTCAAATTCCCCTCATCTTCATCAGAAGATTCATTGGGGGATGAGATGATTGGACCAAAGTCCTCTCTCTCACCACCAGCTTGAGTTTCTTGGCTGCTGGTTTTCCTCTGCTCACTGGCAGCCTCAGTTGAGATGCCAATGGGCTGAGTTGCCATGGTTGAGGTCTTAATGATGTAATCACTTTCAAAAGTGAGAGCCTCTTCCATATGGACATCCTGAACAGGTTCAGAAGTGTCCACCTCAGTAATAGGTGACTGATGGGGGATAGACTGAGGAGAGTCAGAGGTACTCATCTCTCTTTGAGTAGGGGAGGAGAAGAGAGACTCATGGTACTCACTGAATCCTAAGTCTTCATCAGTGTAAAAGGATAGGTTGGGAATTGGTTGGTTGAGATCCAAAGGCTGGGGATGGTAGCTGTCCCCTGAAGGTTGTCCACTTGAGTGTTGAGACTCAGAGTGAAGGCTTAAGGTTGTTGGGCTATTGAGCTCATCAGGGTGAGCTTGAGGAACCTCAGCCCTGATAGGTGAAGTAATGGGAGTGGTTTGCTCCTCAGGAGAAGTGGGAGCTCTAGTGTCCACTTCTTCCTGTAAGGTTGAGTATTTGGGGGCCTGCACAGACTCAATAGCCTGAGCAGGGGTTCGTTTGGATTTTCTTTGGTAGGTGAGGGTGAATTTCTGGTCTTTTTAATGGTAAGGACAAAAGAGGTGTGGGTTCAACACTAGCTTGTGTTGCTAGGTTGTCACCTTGAGCAATGAGCTCTAACATTTTTGGGACTAGGGCTGTTTCTACCCCAGAGAAGCCTACAGTTGGCTTCTTCATTATTTTAAAGATGCCGGGCTTCATCTGTCCCAATTTAAGAATATTACCTGTTTCCCTCAACTGTGAGCCCAGTTCACAGTTGAGAATGTGTTGAACATATCTAGGAAACATGTAATACTCTAAGGAGTCTAAGTTTGCAAGTAAATTAGTATAACAAATTGTGAATACCTGAACTTGACCCCCTGAACCATTCCATGAACTATAAAGGAGAGATCCTCAGGAATCTGGTCCCATCCACCATGCTTGTTTGACAAGCTGTGGATAACCACATGGAGCAGGAATTTCCATTGGGATGAGACCTTCCCTTTCCTAAAGGTCTTTACAGAGAAATCTCCCTCATAGCCCATCTGCTCAAAAGAATGATTAACAGCTTCTTTTGGGAAGGACACCTCACCTTCTTCATCATCCAGCTGTAGATGTTGGTTAATGATGGCCGGAGTGATGAAGATTGTCCTCCCTTGCACTGTGGCAGACAGTGCCTTCTCCCCATCCATAATGACCTCTTGGCAGGTCTTCCAGAATTCAAGCAAGTGATCCTCATATAGAGTAGGATCAATGGTCAGGGAGGTGAAATAATTTGACAGAGTCAAGAATTGGCAAATCTCTGAGAAACTTGCATCTTTCTCAGAGCTTAACAGAGCAACTTGATTATGTTGCCTGTGTAGTTGCATGGAGAAATCAGGGTTGTTTCTGCGGTTAAGGTTGGCCATTTCAGAAGCTTAAGGGTGAAGAAAGGTAGAAAGCAAAGGCGGTTTAGAGAATTAGGTTAGAGAAACAGTAGAATTGAGGAAGATAGTGGGAAAGAGGGGGAACCGTTGGGTATTTATATGAAAAGGGATTTGAACCAAAGTTAATGAAAGAGGATAAACTTTGAAATCCGAAAGTCGGTCCCACCTCTGAAAAGGTAGTTTACTTTTGCTCAAAAGTAGTTTTCTTGGAATTCGAAAAGCTTCCGAAGTTTATTTGTCTTCGGAAGTTTTGATGAAAAAGCTTCCGAAGCTAAAATGGCTTCGGAAGATTTTCCTGAGAGTCTTGATAATTTATGCTTCGGAAGAGAAATAAACCTTGAATGCTTTGTATAGAAATAAACAAAGCTTCCGAAGGTTAATTTTGCTTCGGAAGGAAAAGGTTCTTAAAAATAAATAAGTGTCTGAGATAAGAATTTTAAGCTTCGGAAGATGAATTTGACTTCTTCCGAAGGTAAAATCTCTTAGACAGTTATTTATTTTGAAGACATGTTTTTCTTCCGAAGATAAAATCTTTATCTTCCGAAGTATCAAAAATTTTCAAGAATCTAAGGAAAGTCTTCAAAAAGAATTTTACATCCAAAGAAAACATGAGCTTATGAAAGTGATGAACTAGACAACTTAGGACACACATATTTTAAGAAGAAATAATTAGAATTAGTTTTAATAAAAAGTCTACTCAAAGTTAATCATCCCAATAGCTGATATCAGATACTTAAATCTCTGTTCATCAAAAGCTTTTGTGAACAGATCAGCATATTGTTCATCTGTATGAACTTTGACTAGTTTAATTAATCCTTTTTCATAGTTATCTCTTATTAAATGATACCTGATGTTGATGTGTTTGGTCCTTGAGTGCTGCACAGGGTTCTCAGTGATAGAGATAGCACTATTGTTGTCTATGTGGATAGGAGTCTCTTTGAAGTTAAATCCATAGTCCAGCATCTGATTTTGAATCCAAAGCACTTGAGCACAGCAGCTTGCAGCAGCAATGTATTCAGCCTCAGCAGTTGATGCAGACACACAGGATTGTTTCTTGCATTGCCATGAGACCACCCTTCCACCAAGGAATTGACATCCCCCAGATGTAGACTTTGCAGTCATATTGCAACCACCATAATCACTATCTGTATAGGCATACAGATTGAAATTTGGATTCTTTGGATACCATAGACCAAGTGTTGAAGCACCTTTGAGGTATCTTAAAATCCTTTTCACAGTGATTAAGTGAGACATCTTAGGGTTGGCTTGATATCTTGCACAAATACATGTAGCAAACATGATATCAGGCCTGCTAGCTGTAAGATACATAAGAGACCCAATCATAGCCCTGTATAAGTGCTCATCTACACACTCCCCCTCAAGATCTGGACCAAGGGAGTGGTTTCTGGCTATGGGTGTCTTAGCAATCTTACAATCAGTCATATTGAACCTCTTGAGTATGTCTTGAACATACTTTGACTGACTTATGAAGATGCCATCTTCAACCTGCTTCACTTGAATTCCCAGAAAGAAGTTGAGTTCTCCCATTGAACTCATCTCAAATCTGTCTTTCATCAGCTTCTCAAAGTCTTTGCAGAGCTTTGGATTAGTTGAACCAAAGATGATGTCATCAACATATACTTGAACCAGCAATAAGTCATTTCCCTGTCCTTTGATGAAGAGAGTTCCATCTATAGTACCTCTTCTGTATCCATGCTTACAGAGATACTCAGATAGTGTCTCATACCACTTCCTGGGTGCCTGATGCAGCCCATAAAGAGCTTTGTCAAGCTTGCAGACATAATCAGGATGATCAGGGTCTACAAAACCAGGTGGCTGTTTGACATAAACCTCCTCATCAATCACTCCATATAAGAAAGCACACTTTACATCAAGTTGGTAGACCTTGAAGTTCTTGGATGCAGCAAATGCCAGGAATATCCTAACAGCTTCTAGTCTTGCTACAGGAGCAAAGACATCAGTGTAGTCAATCCCTTCTTCTTGTGTGTATCCTTGAACAACTAGTCTTGCCTTGTTCTTGATGATGATTCCTCTATCATCCTTCTTGTTTCTAAAAACCCATTTGGTTCCAATGGTAGTCTTCCCATGAGGAAGAGGACAAAGGTTCCAAACTTTCTGCCTTTTGAATTGAAGCAGCTCTTGTTGCATAGCTTCAACCCAACTTCCATCCTTTAGAGCTTCATCAACTTTCTTGGGCTCTATCTGAGATAAGAAACAAGAGTGAAGACAAACATTTGCTTCATGGGTTTGTCCTCTTGTTCTTACCCCTGTGACAACATCTCCAATGATGTTTGTGGTGGGGTGAGACTTGTGGATCCTTAGCTGAGGGATCACAGCAAGTTGTTGAGAAAGATCTAAATTTGAGAAATTTAAATCTGGTCTGGAAGATTCACCCTCCACATTATCACACTTATCAAGATTAACTTGATCCAATGAGTGTGAGACATCATTGATGTTGTCATCTATGGTATGGTTATTAGCATCAAGAAATTCCTGATCACTATCACCATCACCATTGTTGTCTTCTACAAGTGAGGTGTCTTTATCTGGTTGAGAGGCCTCTGAGCTGGAATTTGAAGGCATGCCAGATGTATCAGCTGAATTTGTCATTGTTGTGCTGATAGAAACCTCATTTGCTGAAGTAGTTCCAACTGGAGCTGAAGATGTATGAGTTGAAGGTCTTCCTAGCTCAAATCTTGGATCAGGATCACCTGTATTTAGATTTTCTGCAGATCCTGAAACATGCTCACAAGATTTGTTAAAACAGTTGGTAACTAAATCAAGATCAAACAGCCAATCCGGACCAGAACCAGCCACACAAGGAGTGTGCTCATTGAAAGTCACATTGGCTGACTCCTCAACAATTCTAGTTCTGAGATTGTATACTCTATAAGCTTTAGCTTGAGAAGAGTATCCAATGAAATGTCCATCATCTGATTTCTCAGCAAACTTGGCAATTTGATCTTTGGTATTCAAGATGGTGCAGGGACATCCAAATGACCTGAGAAAACCAATGAAAGGTTTCCTCTTGTGCCAAAGTTCATAAGGAGTCTTACCATGTGTCTTAACTACTAAAACTCTGTTTTGCACATAGCAAGCAGTATTGACTGCCTCTGCCCAGAAGGTGATAGGCAGTTTAGAGTCAGACAACATAGTTCTTGCAGCTTCAATAAGTGTCCTGTTTCTCCTCTCAGCAACTCCGTTTTGCTGAGGAGTCCTGGGAGCACTATATTGTCTTGTAATACCTTTTCATCACAAAATGCATCAAGGATTTGGTTCTTGAATTCAGTTCCCTGATCACATCTTATGGTTTTGACCTTGTGATCACATTGATTCTCAACTTTTAAGATGAAATTCTTCAGAATCTCAGGGGTTTCATCCTTAGTTCTAAGGAAGAAGACCCAAGTGAATCTTGTAAAATCATCTGTGATCACCAGACAGTAAGAGGTCCTTCCTAAACTCATTACACTGGTGGGGCCAAAGAGATCCATATGTAACAAGTGTAGGGGAGTAGTGATGGAGTTCTTTTCCTTAGGCTTGTGAGATACCTTGTGTTGCTTCCCTTTCAGGCATGCAACACAATGATCATCACTAGTAAACTCTTTCTTTGGCATTCCAGTTACCAGATCATGTTTAATTAATTTATTCATGTTCTTAAAGTTTACATGGCACATTCTTTTATGCCATAGGAAAGACTCATCACTATTTGCTTTAGATAGAAAGCATGAAACTTCTCCTGAGGGAGATGTTTCTTGCAAATCCATCTTGTACATGTTCCCTTTCCTGGGGGCTCTGAGCAGGATATGCTCATGAGGAATGACCACACCAGGCTTGAGAACAATGCACTCATGCTCAGTAAAGAGCATGTTATGACTCTGATCACAAAATTGGGATACACTCAGAAGATTGTACCCAAGCTCCTTAACAAAGTTTACCTTCTCAATGCTGAGCTTACCATTTGTGACCTTGCCCCTTCCAGAAATGTAACCACCTTCATCTCCTCCAAAAGCAACTGGTCCTCCATCAATTCTCTCAAAATTATGGAGTAGAGACCTATTGCCTGTCATGTGCCTGGAACAGCCACTGTCAATTATCCAGACATTCCTGTTTGTCTTGAGCTGTTCCTGCACAAAGAAAATGATTAGTTACATTTGGAAACCCAAGCCTTACTTGTCTTGGGCTCATTAATAGTAATAGAAGGTAATGCAACAGTAATAGATCCTATGGTTGTACTATGGGGATCTTCAGCTGTTGTTGATGGAGAAACCTCAGTCATTTGGTCTTTCTTAGACTTCCACACCACCTTTGGAGTCTTGGACTTGACCTTCAAAACCTTAGAAGCTTTTGGAACTTCACAAGTTTTGATGACTGATCCTTCGGAAGAATCTACAGTCACTGCAGCAGACTTCAGTGCTTCGGAAGAACTCCTTTCTTCCGAGACCAACTTTGCTTCCGAAGGTAATTTTCCATTTACCTTCTTCTTTGATTTGGAGCTTCCGAAGGAAACAGACTTTCCTTCCGAAGCTTGAGACTTCTTGAGACTCTTTGAAGTCTTTGTTTTGGTCATGTGGACAGTACTTTTAGGATTGTATGGGCAATCCTTAGCAATGTGAGAAGTACTTTCACACATAACACACAACATTTTCTTCTTCAAAGAAGTCTCCCTTTGAGAGCAAGACTGGCTTTGGTCACATCCCTTCTCCACCTTCATCTTGGTAGATGCTGAGACAGTTCCTTTGGGCTGTGAACTGTTCTTGGAGTTTGATGGTCCAGGCTGTGCAGCAGTGGTACACAGCAGCTCAGTCTTCTTCTTGGCACTGAGATGATTTGAACAAGAACCATGACTCTTAGCTGAGGAGTCTTGGTTGATGTCTTCAGTCCTTACTACTTTGAAACCTGCAGAGATAAAAACTTGTTTCTGCTTAGCATCAAAAGTAGCCTTGATTTCTTGAGCCTTCTTTGCCTTCCTTTTGCTCTTTCTGATCAAGTTCTTTCTTTTGGACTTGGTCATCACAGTTGATTTCTTCTCCTCAGAAGGATAGTGGCCCTTGGAAGAATCCTCTTCTTCACTCTTCTCAGAGGAATTCTTCACTATCACTTCTTCATCATCCTCACTTACAGGATCTATGAGAGGAAGCTCATCTTCACAAGTTCCACACCTAGGAGATCTTACAGACAAGATTGTGTGTGGAGGAGCTATCTCATTTGATCCCAGTCCCTGTCTATTTTGATAACAAACCTTGTTGTGCAGGGATGAGGATATCATGTTCTTGAAGGTCTCTTCTTCAAGAACACTCTTCTCTGCCTTGGCTTTGCTGATCACAAGCTCAGCCTGGCACTCAGTTAACTTAGTGATGAGATCTTGGATCTGAGTTCTGAAATCTGTATGTTCATGTTTTAGTACTGAAATGGTTTTCTCCAAGTCCTCTATCTTTAACTTGTAATCATTTTCAGACTTTCTAAAATCAGATTTTAATATATTTAATGACTCAAGATCAGATCTCATCTCTAGGTTATAGGACCTGTATCTATTTACTTTAGCAATGCATTCAGGGGAGCAAAGATGTTCCAATACCTTGGCTTCATCATGGTCAGCCATCAGTGCTTGGTTTGGAGAAGCATCCTCCACCTGAAAACTCCAGTCAAAGCCTCCTTCTTCAACAGCAACAGCAGCATGTTGCTTTGTCTTCTCAGCCTGAGGAGCTTTGTCAGTAAAGTTTGGTCTGGGTTGTGTTTGGCCCCCATTTGCTTTAGGTGCCTTACACTCCCTAGCAAAGTGACCCATAAGGTTACAGTTGTAACACTTAACTTTGCTTTTATCCAGCCCAAACTTACTACTGGTAGCATTGCTTGGAAATCTTCTTCCTGTCCTCTTGTAGAACTTCTTGGCTCTGTGAGTGAGGAGAGCCATCTGCTGAACTATCTCCATGTATTCCAGGTCATCTGGATGGATACAGTCCAGGTCTTCAAGAGTGAAGAGATAATTCCCACAGCTTTCATCTGCAGACACAAAGGCTTGAGAAGAACTTGTCTCTTGGAATGGGCTTCCTTGAGTAAAGTTCTCCCTTGGTGTCTCCGGGAAGGTGATGAAAGGACCCTTTTGTGAGTTGTCAGGGTAGCATAAGAGATGATGCTGGGGTTCTATGCTGTCCCTTTCAACCACATGAAGGGCTGAACCCATTTGATTGTTGGAGTTGCCAGATGAACCTTGCATGTTCATCTCCATCTGGTATCCACTGAGAATCCCATACAACTCTGTAAGAGTAAGAGTCTTAAGGTTCTCAGTCCTCTTGATCACCACACAATAGTGTGTCCATTGCCTAGGAAGTGAGGACATGAACTTCCTTACAATGTCCCTGTTCTCAAGAGGAACTCCTCCATCCACTAGGGTATCCACAATCTCAACATACCTGAAGTATTGTTGGGTCATGGTCTCACCTGCTTTGAAGGTGAAATTTTCAAACTGCTGCTTCAGAAGATCTTTCTTGTTCTCCTTGGCTTCAGAGGAGCCTTCATACATCAGCTTCAGTGCATCCCACAGCTGTTTGGCTGTCTTGCACTTCTTAAAACCTCTGTATACAGAGTTTGGGAGAGCAGTCTGAAGAGCAGTCATGGCCTTCCTGTCAATCTCTACTCTTTTTCTATCTTCATCTGAGTAGTTGGCCACATCTTTAGGAATCATACCAGCACCAGTAGCAGAGGGGGTGCTGGGTATGAAAGGTCCATTCTCAACAGATTCCCACATTCTTGAATCAAGAGACCTGATGAAGCCTTCCATCCTCATGCACCAGGTGTCAAAATCATCAAGAGTGATCAGTGGGGATTTGTTCATGGTTCCAGTCTCCATATCAGTCTTTGAGATGGAAGCCATTTGAAGAGTTTAGCTTTTGTGTGTGTGAGGGATCTTAAGATGGTTAGATCTTATATCAAGAGCCTGGAAAGCTCTGATACCAATTGCAGGACCGTTTAAGGGCTTTAACACAATTACAACACAACAACACAATGAGGAGATTAACTAAGCTCTAATCAAACAGTGAACTGGGTAACCAAAGGTGATACAAAGAACACAAGTAAAGCAAGAGACAGAACAAGAGAGTATGGGTTTCAAGGAGGCAGTATATTGCTTTCTCAAGTTCTTTTACAAGTGTTACAAAGCATAAAGAAAAGATACAAGAACTTGAAATACTTATACTACAACCTACAGCCGGCTATACTTTGAAAGCCAGCTGGATACAATTGACTAGACACTAACAAAATCAATTGTAGGATCAAAAGGCATATCTGCCTTTTGACCTTGTGACTATGACATGCCATAGCTCACATCCTTATACAATACAAAAAGGATAAAGTACATAAAGTGGAAAGTTGAAGACTCAAGACCTCAATGTACAGTTACCAAAAGCAAGACCCTTTTCACCAACTCATGTAAGTTGGTGACTTTACAGAGATGCAGCGGAAAAGGTGCTTTATGGAACAGTACATCAGATAAAGCATGTGTACTAAAAGTCTTCGGAAGAAATCTGTCTTCATAGGATGAGGCTTCGGAAGACTTTGTCTTTGAAGCTTCGGAAGACTTCATGTTTGGCTTCGGAAGATATTGGTCTTGGCTTCGGAAGATTTTACACTTAGAGTATTTTCTAATGCTTTGTGTAAAACTTCCGAAGCATTCTTCACTTCAGTACTTAGTGCATGCTGCTGAGACACTTAGGCTGTTTTGGGTTGCATCAGACTTCAGGAATCCTTACAATAATGTTATATATAAGATATATAATTATAAATATATATCAAAATTAAATATAAAGATATTACAAAAAAAAAATTTAAATAAATAAACGAGCCGAGCCGGAGTCGAGCTCGAGCTAAAAAAAAGTATTTGTCGAGCCGAGCTCGAGCTTTAAAATTAAAGCTCGAAACGAGCCGAGCTCGAGCTCTCCTAATTCATCACGAGCCGAGCTCGAGCCTATACGAGCTCGGGGTCGGCTCGGCTCGTTTGCACACATACTAGCCGCTTTTATCATTGTTGAAAGAAAATGATTATTGGTGTTTTTTAAACATTTTTTTGCTATTGATAAAAATTAATAACTTGTCATAAATATTGCCTGATTAATAACTTCGAGATCAAAAAGAAAAACATAATTTATTGACATGAGTATCTATGTCAATATTTATAGAATAATTTCATATTTAGTAAAATATATTTTTTATATTTTTTTGACTTACTGCTTATTAGGTAGTTAATATTAAGAAACTATAATGGGCAACAATTTAACATAAGATTCATGATCTGTACGATAAGACACACTCTTGTTATGAAAAAATCATCATTAGTAATTATCAAAGTGTTGATCTTTATGATAAAATAGAGCTTATCTATAGTAAGAAACTATCAATTGTGGCAATCTTACACTCTTTGTTTTAAAAATAGTATAATAATACATAGAATTAACAAATAAAAAAAATCATGACCGCATAAGTTTCTTAGTAGTTAAAATAGAGGTGGCAATAGGTAGGACAAGCGGGTTGAGAATCTGATCTAATACAGGTCCGACACTCAAACAATAAGACTAAAGGAAGACAGTACACTTCTTATATATATCATATAACAATCATTGGTTCATCTCCATCCTTAAATATTTATTAGATGTGACAAATTGAACGTGTTGATCCGCTTTGATCCATCTGTTACTACTATCCGCATTGGTCTTGTTCACTCGTATTGAATGTAGTCACACGCATTACCATTGTTATTGTGACTAGCATTAACTTGGACATCCACATTGACTTAGCTATTCGTATATGCGCTATTCCAACCGTATTGACTTAGCCTATGTATTGACCTACGCTTGGTATTGAATGATGATAGATTAACTTGGTCATCAGCATTGACTTAATGATATAACTTTGATTAAAGTCAAAGGTTTTTCAAAAGTCTAATATGCCAAAGAGTTACTTTATAGTTTTAAAACTAAAACTCACTTAGCAATACTGACTTTTTGATACGGATGTGAAGTTACCTGGCTAATTATAATAAACCTTATATATCGGTTGTTATGATTAAAACTAAATTATGATACGTAATTATTGTATAGTTATTATATACACGAGACATAGAAATTGAATATATAAATGCATATCGCGACCACATTCAAATATAATATTATATCTTATATTAAAAACCATCGAGGTTGTGCCAGTGAGGTTTAGGTGTTTCATAGTTTAACCACTAAAGTTCTTTAATTTGCAGGTAGGTCCCCGGAAGTACTCGTCGGTGACGGGTGCAGACAAAAAACCTTATTCGCAATCGGCTTGTCTTCAGCTTCAGTGTTCAAATCCATACAATCTCCAGTCACCGGAGACCGATTGAAGAGGTACTGTCACATCCTCAAATTCCACATGCAGGGTTTTACCGCGAGCCGAGTGAACAAACCAGGATCACAGTCACTAGTTACTCATAACGACATTATATCCCACATTTAACATAAAACCAACCAAAGTCTAAACTTTAAAACAGTGTGGAAGTGTTTTGTAAATAAAAAAACCAAAACATGTAAGATGAAATTTGGCAAAACACGCGCCAACCCAATAATTAAAACTCATAAATAAAATCCAAGTGTTATATTCTAACATGAAGTCTTAGAATGCATGCAAGACTTGTGATGTGCTCCTATTGGCAACCCGAGTTAACGACCTGAGAATAGTATACTAAAAGTGTCAACACAATGGTTGGTGAGTTCAAGATTTTGCGTTTAACATAAACAATGACATTTGTATAACATAAGAAGTGCATTGAAATAGATAGCTAGTCTATATTCACAAGTAATAACCATAGTTACCATTATTAACAATCCCAAAGTGTTAGGACTTTCAAGGTATAATGCACTTTGTTAAACTATACACAACTTATAATAATAAAGCCTTTATAATAAGTATGCTATCTCCCCCAAAAGAGAGTGTGTAAAAAGTATGGGGTATGAACTCACCTGATGCGCAAAAGAACAATAACAAATGCTAACCCGGATGGAAAGACAACCCTTCAAAGGTTTACCTAGAGCACGCAAGTACATAAGTATGTGTACACAAAAAGCTTAACAACCCTAGGTGCTCAATAAACACATTGACCCAAGGTTTTGGAAAACAAGATTCATTTGACCTAGTTGACCCGTTGGTGACATATTAATTGAAATATCGTTTAATCAAGCATAACAACTTATCGTACATGAGTATCATACAAGTTATTCACGTGTATCACATCATCAACCCAAGTTCTACCTAAATCATCATACAACATCATGCGAATCTCAACCAATCAACATGTTTAACTCAATTATAAATACATCACAACTAATAAATCATACATGGAGTCTAATCATGCACTACATGCCATGTGAAGTCACTCACGACTTCACATCCTAAACCCTGCCAATCCTACTAAGTAGAGGCCTCAGATTCGCACGCGTGTATGACAATCATAATCACATTTATCAACAAGGTTCATTCCAACCAACATACACAATAATGATCAATTCCAATCCCAAATATGATTCCCTAATCACTAAGCATAATTCATCATCTTTATAATCACCAAGAACCTAAATTCCTTAAATGATCAATCAAGCATCCATACAACCCAAGTAACACATTCCACCACATTAGACATCATCCATAAACATTCTAACATCATAAACATGCCCAAATAATCATATCCAAAGATCTTCAGATATAAAGTTTCATTTTTGGGAAAGTAACACCCAAAAGCAATCTAACATCCAATTCATTCATAACTTCATCAACTATGGGCCTATTCAAGTTCATAAAATACATTCTAACATGATAATCATCACTAATTCATCAAAATTCCCAATCATCATGCACAAAAGTTTCCACTTATAGTAAGTTATGATCAACACATCAATTTCATATGCATAATTCATGTAAACTAACATCAAAGCAATACAACTAACATCATACAATCATCTAATCATAAATTCCAAGAGAAAAAGTTTCCATTTTAGGCAATGTATGAACTACATGATCAAATCATGGATTTCTCGCATAATCATCAGAGCCAAACATGCATACAACATAACTAATAACATATCCTTACAAAACAATAATCAATTTCAACTTTTCTTCATTAATTTCGAATTAGGGTTCATCAAGAATAAAAGATCATGAAAAACAATCATAAACTAACCTTTAGTCGCGTAGAAATCAAGAAGGCACTTGCTAAAACGCTGGAATACTTGAAACCAAGCCAAAATCGAATGGATTGAGGGTTTTTAATCAAAAAAGCGGGAGGGTGAAGGGAGGGAAGGCTTTGGCCGAATTTTCGGGGTTATGGGGGCTAGGGTTTGCTTAATTTTGGTAATATTTAGTTTATAGCTAATTACAAAACAAACTCCATTGTTTATATTTTATAAAAACTAACTTTTAGGTCATTATTTAAAAAATTTTAACTACAAAATATAAACATTTTTAATCAATAACAATAATCATATGCATTTTCAATAAGTCATAAAACAAATGGAATATATATATAACATATTGTCACGTTATCACGTAAAACTCACAAATAATGTTTAAAATCTATAAATTCATGAATCACATAGTCACAACTAATATTCAATATTATTAATTAGATTATTATTGTTTATCATAGCTCATTGTTATAAAGTCACCAACGTTCAACGACAACTAGTGTGTGCTCACGACACGTGTATGCAAGACCTAACGGAACTAACAGAGTTTGGTAACGGAAAATTAACGGATGTCAATGGTACAACACAAGCCACCAGACTTATACCCAGCGATGTGAAGTTAAGAACTCCCGACGAGAGAATCTTCGCTTAACGGGTCTCCGAGGAGACTCCGAGAACCCAGACCCAAAGTAGGGTACCAACGGGCTGATTTTCTTCAAGGGTTGGGGCCGTACCTGGGGATGGGGTTTGGTGGCAGCGATGGGTGGTGGTGGTGGTGGTCGACGGTGGTGGTGGAGTAATTCTTCATTGATGGGTGAATGTTAGAGAGATAATGTGTAGGGGATTGCCTCTGGCTACCATTATCGGCGTTTTTTCAAACACCACATACCTTCTATCCATCCTGTTTTTGAAGAGACGTAACCCCAAACACAGAGACACAGACATATCCCAAGAACAATGAAGACCAGTACCGTCAACAACTAAAGGAGACGTCAGCTGAATAACACTAACCGCCGGTCGGTGGTGGTCGGACTAGAAAACACGAAAAAGAATAAAAAGACGAGAAGTTGAGATCTGTGGTGACATTCGATTTAGGTTGTCATGTTCATCGAAGATGGTTCCCCGGTGGTGGTTAGTAATGGTGAGTGCTGGTGAACCTATGTTCGCATACACTGATACACGAGGACGCCTTTTGGAGAATAGGAGAGCCACGCTTTTTGCATAGGTGGGGCGTCAGATATGAGTGGTGTAGTCGTCGTAAATGATGGCAGTAATGGTTGAAGATGGTGGTGGGGTCTAAGAATATGGTTAGGTGGGATGATATTATGATAAAAAGATACTATATCATAGGGTGACTTTTATAATGCTTCGGATCTAAAAGGAAGTTTAAAATCATTTTAGTCTTACTGTGACCATTATTAACTTTTCTTATACATCATGACCCATGACATGTTACATACTATAAATACTTATTATTAAATTGCGTTTTATATTGAAAATACATGAAAATTACAAATTACGATGCTAGCAAGTTGTGGCTAACCGAAACTTTTCGACCAACAGGATTGTAATTTTTTCACGGTTTCTTGACCATTTTACAACCGTGAGATGGATTTACATAAAGATTTTAGATTTTCTTATAAAATTTCGAGGACGTTAAACTTAAATGTTTACGCAGTTTCGCGTGGTGAAACGCCTGCGGGTGTATGACTAGTTACATATAAAGTAGTACCAAGAGAAGTATTACATTAGAAAATTAATAATTGATATAAAATATCTAATTATTACAATGTATATTAATTTTAATATTAATATTATTGTTATTATTATAACTCAAAACATTGTAATTATCCTTTTAATATCATTAGTATCCATATGAAACATATTATTATAAGTGTTAAAATGACAACTAATACCGGTTTAATCATCGATCCTATTTCTAACATCGTTAATATAACTATTTTTATTGTAAATAACAATTTAATTATTTTAGTATAACTATTGTTATTGATGATATTACAGATGATAGTTATTAACAATATCCTTTCAAATCCAAAATAATATAATTAGTAACTTTACAATAATAAGTTTAATATTAGTAACGTTAATACTATTATTTCTGTAATTAGACTTATTAATAAATTTATTAATAGCACTTTCATAATGGGAGTGATAATTATAAGATCTAATTATATGAATAACATTTACATATACATATACATTGAAAGGTAATTATATATGAATAACATAAGCCAATAAAGATTTAAAATTGATAAGTGGTTAAATCAAGTAAACTTAGGTTACGATTATATACTTCTATCACAACGTTCTAATAACTAGTAAATAATTATATGCATGCATCTATGTATATTAATATTTATTACACATGAAACCTAATTAATTTAAGAAATTAAAGTAATCTTACAAGTAATACCGATATCATTCAACAACATATACATCAGCTATAATGTTAGACGAAACCACATATGTGATATAGTTATTATATTATTGAGAAATGATGATAGGTGTGCAATTAGGATTGCTTTGGTAAAATCCTACATATAGTTGTGAGCTTCCAACATTGACATTTACGAAAACTTGTAAGAGAACCCAAGTGAGTCTTCGCAGCCGCTTTTTATTCACTTTTGGGGTGAAAAGTATATCGTTTTGTATGATGTGCAATTGTTTAAAACTTTCTTTTGCTATTATGCACATGCATTGACTGTCGTTTTACACAACCATTAATTCTGTATATAACCGATGGATCGTATGGGTAGTACTACTTGGGGAATCCCCTACGCATAGTGTGTCCTATGTATAGGCAAACAAAACACCGAGACATACAATGTCGCAGAGCCTTTAGTGTCTACACGACATATTATCTGCACATGCTTATTCTTTGACAGTTCAGGTGTTGCTATTCGGGAATTCAATCCATATTAGATGGGGATTGGATAACCGGGTATAGGGTTGGTTGTGGACTTATTTAATTGACATCATACGTGTTAAATTTTGTTTTCCTTAAACCTGCGAACTCACCAACTAGTTTTAGTTGACAATTTTAGTATGCTTTTTAGGACCTGGAAACCAAAGACAGATTGGCTAGTTATATATTTGAAGAACCTCACGTAGCAGTTGTACCAAGTCGTAGAGGCCTAGATTATGAAATATTTAAGAGTGTATTTGATGTAACATAGATTTTATTATTCTCTTGTAAACAATGTTGTTCTCGATATTCATGCAGTCGTACTCCCGTTTCTTCCGTAATGTGCTGAAAGTGGGGGTGTGACAGGTTGGTATCAGAGCCATTGGTTATAGAGAATTAGGTTTTACCTAAACTATAACCTTAAGCTTAAACTCTTTGAACCTTAGAAACATATGAACTTTCTAGGTTCTAAATTAAGACACGTAAGGAACCAACACTTATTGCTTATAAGCTTTTGAGAACATTTAGGCTATGACTTGATATGATACCTTGGGTGTGGCTAGCTTGGGTTAAGTGAAACGTTAAGACATGACAGTTAAAAGTTGCAGGATCGGTTTATGTCACTTAACACTTGGTTTTTCTCTCAAACTCACTTGTAACACACTCAGATCAGATGATGACTCCTTCTAAGAGTTTATTATAATATACTAAGTAACAATGAACACAAGGAAATAATTTTCAAGGTACTTGTATATATTACTTCTCAACTCAAAGTATTACAAGACTCTTATTAGCATATTACATGAGTTAAAATGAGAAACTATATATACTAGATCCTATAGCCGGATATACTATGATACCAGCTGGAAACTATGACTAGAGCATATACTACAATGCTAAAGTTAAGGTATCTTAGATAAAGTATTATCTAAGATATGGTAGTCATGACATGTCCATGACTTACCTTTTGTCACCAACTAAAGTTGGCAACTGTACTAACTGATAAAAGGTGAATAGTGGAATAAAGTATGGTCAACTACATGGCTGTGGAAAGTGCCATGCAGTATCTCAGAGACTTGCAGCGGAGTGTCAGAAGGGCCATACTTATGTCCACTGGTTCATAGTAGTGTCTTCCGAAGGTTAATTGGCTTCGGAAGAACTTGTTCTTCCGAAGCCACTTATACTTCGGAAGAGGCTACTTCTTCCGAGGCTTGACAACTTCTTCATATCTTCATACTTCGGAAGTTGTTGTCTTGATTTCTTCTAAGTCTTGAACTTTGGAAGAAAACACTTTGTCTTCGGAAGTTGGAGTTTTCCTTCGGAAGTTGATCTTGCACTTTGTCTTCGGAAGAACTCCATTTCCTTCGGAAGTTTCACACTTAGCTTCGGAAGTCCTTTATTAGCTGAGCACAGAAACTAGCAGCAGCAATGTATTCAGCTTCAGCAGTAGATGTTGAGACGCAGGATTGCTTCTTGCATTGCCATGAGATGATCCTTCCAAGAAATTGACATCCACCTGATGTTGATTTCTTGTTGATGTTACAACCACCATAGTCACTATCTGAATAGCCATAGAGATTGAAGTTGTTGTTCTTTGGATACCAGAGACCTAGTTTAGGTGCTCCTTTGAAGTATCTAAGGATTCTCTTGACAGCAACTAGGTGAGAGACCTTTGGAGCAGCCTGATATCTTGCACAGATGCAAGTTGCAAACATGATATCGGGTCTACTTGCTGTGAGATACATCAGAGAACCAATAATTGTCCTATACTGAAGCTGATCAGTATCCTCCCCCTCAGAGTCAGGACAAAGATTGTGATTTCTGGGTATAGGTGTCTTGGCTGGCTTACAATCTTTCATATCAAATCTTTCTAAAATGCCATTAACATATTTAGATTGATTGATAAAGAACCCTTCCTTCATCTGCTTCACCTGAATTCCTAGGAAAAAGTCCATTTTTCCCACGGAACTCATCTCAAACTTCTTCTTCATGATGCTCTTAAAGTCTTTACACATTTGATCATTTAAGGAACCAAATATGGTATCATCAACATAGACTTGAACGAGCAAGATGTCCTTTCCAGACTTCCTTATGAAAAAAGTCTTATCAATGATAGCTCTAGTGTAACCATTCTTTAGAAGAAACTGAGACAATGTCTCATACCACAGCCTAGGTGCTTGGTGCAGCCCATACAGAGCTTTATCTAGTTTGCACACATAGTTGGGGTGATGTGGGTCTTCAAATCCTAGAGGCTGGCACACATAGACTTCCCTATCTATATCTTCATATAGAAAGGCACACTTGACATCAAGCTGGTAGACAGTGAAATTTTTGGATGCAGCATAAGCAAGGAAGATCCTAATTGCCTCAAGTCTTGCAACAGGTGTAACAACATCAGATAATCAATTCCTTCCTCTTGAGTGTATCCTTGAACTACCAGTCTTGCCTTATTCTTGATAATCAAGCCTCTATCATCTCTCTTGTTTTTAAAAACCCATTTGGTGCATATTGGTATTTGACCGGATGGTAGCAGACATAGGTTCCAAAGCTTTTGTCTCTTGAATTTAAGCAACTCCTCTTGCATTGACTCAACCCAACTACTATCTTTCAAGGCATATTCTACCTTCTTGGGTTTCATCTGGGATAAGAAGCATGAGTACAAACAGACATTCCTATTATGAGTTTGTCATCTTGTTCTCACACCTTCAGAGACTTCCCCTATGATGTTCTCAGCTGGATGAGTGTTGCGAATCCTAAGTCTAGGGATCACCTCCAATTGCAAAGATAGATCCAGATTGGACTTATTTTGCTCAGGAGCTTGAACACTTGGACCATCTACTGTTTCAAACTCATTCAATGAGGACTGGTTGAATGAATGAGAAACATCATCATTATTTGTTGACTGTGAAGCAGCATTAACAATTCCCTATTCCTTTAAGATGCTACTTCCATCAGCTTGGTGTTGTTTAGTATCACCTGATGAGTTTTGAGGTTCATTAGGTGGATCACTGGTTGAAGGTCCACTATCTCTTGATATAGTCATGCTATCAGATCTGCCAATAGTGGGAGCTTGGTTTGCAGCATCTCTTGGAGAACTTGGAATAGGTCTGGGTAACTCAAACAGTTGGTCTTCATCAAAATCACTTTGAGTACCTGGTCCAGCTGAAACATTCTCACAAGATGGTTTAGAATAGTTTGGAAATAATTTTAAATCAAAGATATGATCAGGGTCATTCCCCTTAACACAAGGAGTGTGCTCATTAACAACAATGTTGGAAGATTCCTCAAATTGTTGATTTTTGATGTTATAAACTCTATAAGCTTTAGAGTTAGAAGAATATCCAACAAAGATAGCATCATCCGACTTTTCAACAAATTTTGCCAAATTGTTCTTTGTGTTAAGTATGGTACACCTGCTACCAAAGGACCTTAGAAAGCCAATGAACGGTGGCCTCTTGTTCCATAGCTCATAAGGGGTTTTTCCATGTGGCTTAACTACAACAACCCTGTTTTGCATATAGCATGCAGTACTGACTGCCTCTGCTCAGAATGTTAGAAGCAGCTTTGAATCAGCTAACATGGTCCGAGTAGCCTCAATAAGTAACCTGTTCCTCCTCTCAGCAACACCATTTTGTTGAGGAGTTCTAGGAGCACTATATTGTCTGGAAATCCCTTTTGAGTTACAGAATGAGTCAAGAATTTGATTCTTAAACTCAGTCTCTTGATCACTTCTAATTATTTTAACCTTGTGATCAATTTGATTTTCTATTTTAAGAAGAAAAGATTTTAAAGTTTCAGCAGTTTCATCTTTAGTACTTAAAAAGAATACCCATGTAAATCTTGTAAAATCATCAACAATCACAAGACAATATGATTTCCTTCCAATGCTCATTATACTTGTGGGACCAAATAGATCCATGTGTAATAAGTGTAATGGAGTGGTGATAGAGTTAACAACTTTGGATTTATGAGATGCGTTGTGTTGCTTCCTTTTCAGGCATGCAACACAGATATCTTTGCAGAAAAATTCCTTTTTAGGCAAACCATGTACCAAGTTATTTTTAGCCAATTTATTCATTGTTTTAAAATTCACATGACACATTCATTTATGCCATAGTGTTGACTCATCACCATCAGCTTTGAAAAGAAAGCATGATACTTCACCTAGTGGGGAAGCATTGTTCATATCAAGCTTGTACATATCCCCTTTCCTGGGAGATCTAAGAAGCACCAATTCTTGAGGAATTGTTATCCCGGGTTTGAGATAATGCACTCATGTTCTGTGAAAAGCATTTGATGCTTTTGATCATAAAACTGAGAAACACTTAACAGGTTGTGTTCAAGCTGTTTGACAAAGTGTACTTTGTGAACCTTTAAATTACCATTGGATATACTCCCTCTGCCAGAAATATATCCTCCGGCCACACCTCCAAACTGGACAGGACCTCCATCAAAATGTTGAAATTGTTGAAGGAGAGATCTATTCCCTGTCATGTGCCTGGAGCATCTACTATCCACAATCCATACATTGTTATTCTTGTCATATGGATGTTCCTGCACATAAGATGAGATGATTAGTTTTGATTGGAAACCCAAGCCTTGTTGGTCTTGGGTTCTTCCAATGATAATGACATAATTGGACCAAAGTTTATGCATGGGGGGTTCAATGGATGTCTTTGAAGAAGAGGTTTAGGCTGCATCATCTTCTTTAATCTTCCATTCCATCCTTTGGTTGATCATAGAAGATGAGCTTGTTGAGGCTTGTGTAGCTTGGCCTTCTTCCGAAGCTTATTTTCTTTCAGAAGAAGCCTTCACCACCTTTTCTTCCAAAGTAGTCTTCTTCTGGGATGGTTTCAAGGGGACTCTTTTGTTCTTTTTAGTCTTGACAGCTTTAACTTCCGAAACCATTTTCCCTTCGGAAGAAGAAATTTCTTTCGAAAGAAACCTTGCTTCGGAAACAAGCTTTCTTTTTTTCATCACTTGAACCATTTGATAAGGTCCAAATGAGAAACCTTTCCTGACTCCTTCTCTTTTAACATTGTTTGCATAATGTGTGCTAGCAGGATTGTAGTAACAATCTTTGGCGATGTGGTTTTGCATACCACACATTATGCATGCAATGTTAATCTTTTGGGAATTTGAGGATTGTTGTTTTTTGAAGAACTTTTTTGCTCTATAGGTTAACAGATCCATCTGTTGGACTATGTCCACATACTTCACATCATCTGGGCTAAAACACTCTAGATCATTAAAGCAATACTGATAGTCACTAGAGTGCTCATTTCTTGATACAAAGGCACAACTGTCCTGAAAAGAACTTTGCTGAGCCTGTTGAGACCTTGGAGTCTCAGGGAATGTAATGTATGGCCCAGAAGAACAGGATGGCTGCTGGGTGTATGTCAGGTACTGTTGAGGTTGGGGAGGTCCTGAGCCTTCGCAAGCATTAAAGCGTTGCTAGCAGGAAGACTTAAGGGTCTGCTTGTCTAATGGCCTCTCTTGTTCTTGATCTCTAAACGGTATCCATCAAGAATGCCATAAAGTTCAGTCATGGTGAGGGTGTTCAGATTTTCTGTCCTCTTGATAGAGATACAGTAGAACATCAACTCATTTGGGAGTGCACTCATGAACTTTCTTGTAAGATCTTTTAGTTCAAGGGCAATTCCCACAGACTGATGGGAGGAAATAAGATCCATATACCTGAAGTATTGCTGGCTGAGGGTCTCTCCAGTAGTATAAGTGAAGTTCTCGAACTGTTGCTTCAGGGAATCCTTCTTGGAGTCATTGGAGCTGGAGTACATCTAAGCAAGTGCATCAAACAGTTCTTTAGCTGACTTGCAATGCTCAAACCCCACCATGATGGAGTTGGGTATAGCAGTCATCAGAACAGTCATAGCATTGCTATTAGTGTCCAGCTTCTTCCACTCTTCATCAGAGTAGTCTTCTACGGCCTTTTCTATTATGGCACCGTTTCCACCTGGTGCTGCCACCTTTGGTTTGTAAGGACCATTGACAATAGATCATCACATTTTGTTGTCTTGATATCTGATGAAGCCTTCCATGTGTCTGCTCCATGATCTAAAGTTTTCAGGGGTGATGATAGGTGCTTTAGTCATCGTCCCCATCTCAACTTCAGACTTTTGGTTGAGGGCCATTTTGAGTGTGGTGTAGGGAGGAGTGAAAACAGGTTGATTTGGATGGTAAGATCTCACAATAAAGAGCCTAAGAAGCTCTGATACCAATTGCAGGATTGGTTTATGTCACTTAACACTTGGTTTTTCTCTCAAACTCACTTGTAACACACTCTGATCAGATGATGATGCAGAATCCCTTCTAAGAGTTGATTATAATATACTAAGTAACAACGAACACAAGGAAATAATTCTCAAGGTACTTGTATATATTACTTCTCAACTCAAAGTATTACAAGACTCTTACTAGCATATTACATAAGTTAAAATGAGAAACTATATATACTAGATCCTACAGCCGGATATACATTGATACCAGCTGGAAACCTATGACTAGAGCATATACTACAATGCTAAACTTAAGGTATCTTAGATAAAGTATTATCTAAGATATGATAGTCATGACATGTCCATGACTTACCTTTTGTCACCAACTAAAGTTGGCAACTGTACTAACTGATAAAAGGTGAACAGTAGAATAAAGTATGGTCAACTATATGGCTGTGGAAAGTGCCATGCAATATCTTAGAGACTTGCAACAGAATGTTAGAAGGGCCATACTTATGTCCACTGATTAATAGTAGTGTCTTCCGAAGGTTAATTGGCTTCGAAAGAACTTGTTCTTCCAAAGCCACTTATACTTCGGAAGATGCTACTTCTTCCGAGGCTTGACAACTTCTTCATATCTTCGTATTTCAGAAGTTGTTGTCTTGATTTCTTCTAAGTCTTGAACTTCGAAAGAAAACAATTTGTCTTCGGAAGTTGGAGTTTTCCTTCGGAAGTTGATTTTGCACTTTGTCTTTGGAAGTTGATGTTTCCTTCGGAAGTTGATATTGCACTTTGTCTTTAGAAGAACTCCATTTCCTTCGTAAGTTTCACATTTAGCTTGGGAAGTCATTTATTAGTTGCACCAAAATAGTCTAAGTGATTTGGTTTTGGTTGCACCAGCCTTTCTAGATCCAACAAGAGTTTTACCTGACAGTGACCCAAGACTTAGGTGTGCATAAACTCAAATTGTGAATATTAACTTGATACATGAGCTATTTAATGCACACCAAGGAGCAATACTATAACCTTGATATTCTTATTTGGTTGTAAATTGCCTTTCACTTGATTTGCTCCTCACTATAGCTTTATACCTCGTTTGTTGAACTATAGCTGAAACTTCTGTCTTGACTGGCTAGATAATAAGCCTAATAGAAACTATATGAATAGCCAAATGCTTGAGACTTGTGCCTGGATGGGCTAGAATGTTAGTCTCCCTACATTATAGAAGTGATTACATGAGAATGAAAACATATAAGGATAAATACAACACGATAAACACACTAAGACACAATGAACACATTGAGACACAAAAACTAAGACATGTAATGGGAAGAAACTAGAATGATCGTTTAAGGTAAATTAACGATTACGGATGCACAACGTAATAGTGAATTTACAGATACATAAGAGTTCTAGCATATCCTATTATGTGTGCTATATTCAAAACATAACAATAATAATTCAAGCAATTGGATTTTAAATACAAAGTACATATATAAATGACGATCTAAGTCAGGGGATATTTAAATTAAACTAAAAGCATATAATAACTGAGAAGCTGTCAAATATGACATGATCATTACCACCTATTATTATTTTACATTTAAAAAGTCTAAACTTGAATAAATTTACCAATTATATTAAAACTAAATAACAAAAAGCTTACATAAAGTTTTTAATAATATAAGTTTAGTTATTACCCTAAAAATATACTATTTAAAACATATCAACGAGGAACTTTGAGATTCTGAATCTTCAATCATAGGAATTATCACCAATAACTTGACTACAACAAGATAAATAATACTTAATTAGGTAGAAGAGGAACTATATCGTAATAACTTAAAGTTAATATAAGAAATCGTTCTCGTCTTTATGGACTTCCTAAGAATGGAATCCATGATCTCCTACCCTATAATTGGAAATGAATATTTGATCTTTCCATTTTGTTTTAAAAGATTACACTCACATTCAAGAAATTTAGAATGATCAGCAACTACTTCTTATGACCATACTTTTAACAAAGCATGAGTTATACGGATTCAACTGAAGATAAAATTAAGTATTTTTAAAGGTTGATCGTATTGAGAAATCCCCATAGAAATAAGATGATTATCTTAAGGGATGTATTGATATGTTATAGTAGAATAGAATGGAATGATGAATCAATAAAGGAACATGGCAATGGATGCCTTATGCCATCAAACAAGTTGAACATCTTTTTGGCATGACTGGTATGCTTGAACAAGTTGTTCAACACCTCTCAACTTCAGTATCCATGTTTACCAGCACAGGTTAAGAGAACACCTGTCTTTATTGGTAAATAACATGAACTAAAGTTAACCAATTAACTATCAAATACCGATTTTAAAAGATATGGTATACATACATAAAAATGGTATTTGATCAGATCTACTGAGAAGTGTCATGCAGATTCGACTTTGTCGATTATCTAATCAATGTCTATAACCCTAGAGTGATTCCTGAGTTTCATTCTAACTCATCAAAATCGATACGCATACTCATAAGCAATCTACTCATCTATTCATCTTAATTCCAAAATCTCAATTCCTCGTGATACCATTACTTGGTTGAATGAGTCCATAGCCTTTGAGTAGAATGTAAAATAATCATCCATTATTAATGCGTAATAGGCTGTTAGAGAAAGGATATACAACGTCTTAACAAAAGGCATCAATCCGATTCCATAGTATTGATTCATTTGGTACTTTCAATATAAGCCACATAAAAAGGAAATCTTAATTTTGTTACAATCTCCATTCCCATTATCCGGTATGGACCAATTAATATTCACTAATCCAAGTCCTCTAGGTATTGAAAGCATCTATCAAACTTAAATTCGACTCCTTCCACATCTTTATTCACTATGGTAAATCTCTTAATTTTTTTTTTCTTTTGCATAATTTGAGTTCATAAATATTTTAAAACAACAACACTTATTATTCAAGCTATAACATACTTAAACATCAATGCTACAGAAGGCTATATTAATCATGTACAATTGTATCACATGTTTTTTTTAATCCCAAATTTACCAGTCCCATAAACAATGCCAATGATTGGACCTTTCATAACGCAGTTTATCATCAAGTTTGCATCTTTTGCAACAAAAATCATAACATCCAGAATGTATGTTAAAAAGTATGTTATGATGATCATAAAGACATTACATAACTGTCTACAAATATTATGATGATCATAGATAAACCTTGAATATTGTTAAAAAAGTATGTTATACAAAAACAAGTCTTGTTCAAAACACACACACAATATAATATTAACTTAGCATGTCTAGAAATTTAAGATATTTTTCTAAGTTAATTAGTAGCAGGCTTTATTATTATTTAGTAATATGAAAATATTTACAAATCATATTAGAACTGTGTCGTCCACTAGATTAAAGAACACATGTTACAAGTATAATGTCTATGTAATTAGTTGTGAATATAACAAATAATGCGCTTGACTTACACAACATGTTATAAAATTAGTGGATCAAAATTAAAAAGAGTTGTGGCTAGTGAATTATAATAATTCACCTAAAGTCATATGCGATCATCCTAATACACATATGTGATTTTTATGTGCTTGAAATTAAAATTAGGAGGAGCCTTTGTCATGATATTAGTTGACACATTATATAAAAGATATTGTCAAAGCATGATTACCGATGCAATGTGTGATAAGGTCAAAGGCTAGGCTAAATTAACGGTTCAATCTCAATCAGATTTCACTCGAATCGGTTTCTAATCTCTAGATCAAGGTCAAATGTGTACCTCTAATTACATATAATGAGAAGACAACCTTCTATTTGTTTTAGGTATAAACATCATGTTGGACCTAACAAACCTGGTGTTTGCAAGCGATCGAAACCTTTACCAACAAACATCACGTTGGACCTAACAAACCTTAAACCAAATTAGTTTTGCGGTTTGCAGCTTGCACATGACATGATCTCATGAACTTGTGCAACATCATTTTGTAAATAAAAAAGTTAAAAAGTTTTGACCAAAAAGACTAAAAATACAAAATGAGATAACCAACCCAATCACAAATGTTTAAAAATAGTTACAACTCCAACATGAAATATTGCTAAGTTGTTATACCCAATGAATTATGCTCCAAAGCATAGATTACATCTAAATTCTACTCATGGGATGGGAATAATTTTCAATTTTCAATTCTAAAACCAAACTCTAGCCCTCACCCGAAACCAAAATGATTTCCCCGTTTAGCTTCAACTCATCGTCACAAGATAGATCATTAGTTTTCACTTCACCAACTTCACCTCGTGTCATTTCAACTTTCTTCTTCCGTCTCTTAACCCTAAATTTCTTCTTCTTATTTGTTTTCACTTTTGCATCTGTTTCCCCCACTGCCTGCTCGGGTTCCTTTCGTTTACTTGGTACCACTGTGTATACGGATTCCTGGTAGGGTGTGTCTAATGTTCTATTTGGCTCGGGTGTGCTTAGTTTTATAGCCAAAAGGGCAGTTTTCGCAGCTTTAAGTTCTGCTTCCTTTTTTGTCTTTGCTGCTGCACCTATGTATTTGATTCCTCCTATATCAACAGTACAAGAAAACATGGCCCGGGCCTTTGTCTCGTCTATTTTGCAGACGTATGATGGGATAGCATAGTTCATCTTTTGTGCATATTCTTGAAGTAGATTTTTGCATAATCCGGTTTCATGCTACAAAAATCAATGAGAAGACGATTAGATCAGATCAGATAATATGTTTCAACCATAAAAGCTAAAGATAGCTATTACATCATAAGCTGACTAATTCTGAGCTTTTATGAATGTTCAATTTAACAATGTTCCATGAAGCATTAAAGATTTAGAAATAAATATAAAAAGCACATTAAGTGATGCGGTGAATCTGTAGCAAATATTCACCAATTTCATATCAAGTAATAATGTGTTTCACCTACAAGGCCAAAGTGATGCAGTCCACCCGAATTGAAAATGAAAAAGAATTAGTATAGTTGGCATGCTCTCTTGATTTTTTGCCACAAAGACCTCTCTACACCACAAAGCACCAATTGAACACCTCTTTCGATTTAAGCAGTCTAACAATTATGCAAAATAACAAACCCTAAACAAGTATTCAGGGAGATTGAGATAGGGTGCTGAAAAATATCAAGTAAAATATGTTTATCCCACCATGATATGAAATTTTACATTAATGATATATGGTAATAAGTTAAGATAAAGTTGAGAACTTCTGATGCTAACATGCCACAAAGTCTTGTTTCATCCGTATAAAACTGAAAGGGCACACACTTCAGATAAAATCATGCCATATGGTTTATTTGCCTTACATGTATGAAAACTGCATTAAACCATATAAATACTAATGACAGTGTATCCATTGTGCAACAAGTTCTCATGGCTTTGCTATGATCGGGCAATGTCACAAACATATGGGTGAACAAACGCATGGATACTAGAAGTAAGTGATTTTAAATATATTGTAAATGTGAGTTGCCTATGCAAGATTGAACCAACCTATGATGATATGCCTGAAATTTGTGAAAAAAGAACGAACTGTGTACCTTCATCTCATTACATATGATGCAAATTTTATTTTAGAACTTCAACGCTGATTATTAATTGCTTCTAAATTTTTTCTCTATAAGTTTCAAGACTAATAGAAGACCAAAGTTACTAGTCTAATGTACCAGATCATGTTTTACCTCTTTCATTTATAGTCAAGTGGTCAACAACAAGAAAATTCACATGATCAATGCAAAGACTGACAAAGTAATGGTTACCACAGGATGAGAAATACTTCTATCTGTAGCCCCAGTTTTAGCAATTTCAATGAGAGCAACTTCAGCAGCAGACTGTTCAGCAGCCTTTCGATTCAAAAATCCAGTAAGAGAATGATAACTTTTCTCATTTATGACCACAGTTGACCTGAATACTGGCTCGTGTGAAGGTCCTTCCTTGATAGTATGATATATGGGTGTGGCGAGTCCTGCTTTTTGAGCATACTCTTGCAATCGGCTTTTGAATACATAACAATTTGACACGCCTGCAACATCTGAAGTTTTGTAGAATGAAGCCAAAGTATTAATAACTGATCACACTTTGTAACACAGATTATACAACATATTAAAACTTACAAGAAGCTTTTGCTGAACCAAACATCCTAACAGCCAAAGCACAATCATGTTTATATACTTTAGAGAAGCTATAAGGTAATAGCTAGCATCATATGATGATTATGATCATGGGCCTTCTGGACATTGCTTATTTCCAAGCTTCATTCTTTAATTCTAGTTTTTGTTAATTAGATAACATGGCCTATGTTAGATACAATCGTGCTTTGAAACATCGACATAGACTTGAGGGAACTACCCATCCACTCTTGTTGGAAGACAATGATGAATGTAATGAGTGGTTGATGGGTAGAATGGAAGATGAAGTTCAAGACGATGATCTTTGTTCGGTAGGATTTGACATATAATGTTGTAAGTACGGCTTTGGGGGGAAATGAGCCAATTCGTTTAACTAGAGCATCAAATGCTAGAGCAATAGATGATGGGTCCAGGCCATCAAGAAGTGATAAAGGAAAACGACATGCTCTTTATGATGAAGATGATGAGATTGAAGAGAAAATTGGAGTGTTTAATGGTGATGGAGGTGGAACCATGCTCCGTGATGATGATATGATCATATTTGATTAGAGGAGGTAGTTGTGACCTTTGGAGAAGGAAGTCGTGAGTTGTGACCGATATGTATATTTAATATCTTAGTATGCTTTATATGGACCATTACGGTTCCTAAACACTTTTTCTGGCTCTAGAAATATTTTCAATATGCTTTACTTAACCAAAAAGCATAATTCTTTAACTTCTTATTGCATGAGTTCTTTTAGGTTTAAGCATGTTTTATAAGTTATTATAAAACAAGAAAAGCATCAGCGCATCACGCATTAAATTTTTGGACTAAACGCATTGGAGCGCATCACGGAATTTAATACCAAGCGATAGTCTATCTAACAGTGTTATTAAAAACCCCATTTCCGATCTGGTCAAACTACTTGAGAGGCTACTAGTGACAGAGTCAAGCCCAAATAAACTAGGTCAATGCTAATTCTTAACCAAAAGTAAAATGTTGCTTGATCCATGGTCAGCCTACAGGACTCAAGGATTATATAAGACAAACGGATACGTTGGTATAGAAATATATGTTACTATTTTTTTTTATTTTGTTAATCCTACCATAAAAGTCAACTCAACAGATGTTATAATAGCAATATAGCATAAGTAGAACTTTTAACATCACGATGTATGATGTTTTAAAGGAGACCACAAGAAGAAGAAAAACATGGTAAGAGTTAATTCAACCAAAATGAAATTAATATCCAAGTCAGCATCCACATTCTGTAGGATTCTACATACACCATATCACAATTTAGTTTTATTGTAACTCTTAATTATTAACTCTAAGCTCAAAACTTTTCTTGGGCATTAGATCAAATGTTAAAAATCACAGCAACTTAATAGGTATCCTAAATCCACCACCACTTACGAAAGACAATGTCACGATAAATCTTGACACAATAAACAAATGTCATTTTTTTTATTCATTTGTTTCATAGTCATAGCCTGCCTTTTGTTGCATGTAATTGGAACAATTAGGGAACATATACATTCTCAAACAAAAAGGCACTAATTCTTGATAACTGATATCATATTGTCCACTATCATATGTATATATGATCTTCATTATTTGTTTGTTTAACGGCAAACACACACCCATCTAATCCTAATCCTACATCTACACTAATATCCACCATACACACTCATCTAATCCTACTTCTAAAACTACACTAATATCCACCATAAACACCATTGACCATCCTACTCCTAAATTTACACCAAGTACCAACATCCACCATACACACCCATCTATTCCTACTCCTTAATCTACACCAATATCCACCATGGCACTTGAACCCTCAACCTCATGGACACCGCTATATACACACCCGAATACCATTAGGCTAAAAGCGTTTGATTCTTCATTATCTGCTTAAGTACATAAAGATGTATTTCAAACTAAAAATACCCATACCATGCTTCACATATGGAGTCAAATGACATCCAACGAAATTGATCAAAAAAATTTGTAGTAGTAAACTTACAGTGTTGCCACACTTCTCCAGCACAGTCCTGCCCCTTGTTTGTAGCATCAGCAGCCTTCTTTCCCCATTTCCCAAGCACATCCTTCACCGAATCAATCGTTTCTAAAACAACAACAACAACCACAGAAACATCAAAACACCTCTAAAGCTATCAATAAACATCCAATCAAACAGATCGTTCATAACCCCAACAGTTCCACAATCAACGCAAACTTGCAAGTTCATATCACTCAAAAACATCACTTAACAAAACAGATCACTAGCAAAACAGAAAGTTCAAGTTCATATCGTTCGAACCTTGCGGCGGAGCATCCGAGGCCCTTACGGCAGCTGTGTACGACGGTTTTCCGGTGGCCGGAGGAGGAACGACGTCGTTTGGATCGATTTGGGGGTAAGGAGCATAGTCGGTGGAGTGAGAATCTTCTGGGTTCACCAATTGATTGGGTGATGGATTTGGATTCATTGGTTGTTTATATGAGTGATCAGAGTGAAAATCCGAGGGAATTGGTTGTAATAAGGTTGAATTTTGTATGAATTTGTTCGATTTGATCGATTTTGATTACGAGGGTTTTGGTTTCCGACTGAAGAGGGATAAATTTGATTCGAACGTCACATTATCAAACGATTATATTCTCGAAACTGAACATATATTGTAATTGACATTTTCTTTAAAGTTGGATTATACAAATATTTATTTATGTTATTAAAACACTTATTGTCTTTATTTTTTATGTATTTATGTGTATGTGTAGAAAAGATAAAAATGATGAAATAAATTGAGTGTATCAATAACATATCTACTTTTTAATCAATAGTATTAAAAATTTTAAAAATGAGTAAATTATGATTTTGGTTCTTGTGGTTTGGATATTTTAACCATTTGAGTACAAAAAAAAATCTTTTAACTAATTAAGCGCTATGGTTTGTATTTCATAACCTTTTTAATCCAATTCACTAACAAAGTTATATTTTTCTATTATTTTTTAATAAAATAATCAAAATACTCTTGTACTGATTGATAGAAAACTTCAGGGACCAAAAGCGTAAGGGGCTGTTTGTTTACGTCTGACCGGGCTGACCCGGCTGACTCGGTCAGCGGGTTGACCCGGCTGACTCGGTCAGCGGGTCAGCCCGTTTGATACTCGCGTGGAGCCAGCTGACCGGGTCATTTCTTCTGACCCATTTGCACACCACCAACACCCAAATCCACCTCCCCTGCGCGAGTTCCCGTCACCACCTCTCCCTGCGCGACCGGAGAACCCAAATCGACCACCTCTCCCTGCGCGACCGAGAACCCAAATCGACCACCTATCCCTACGCGACCGGAGAACCCAAATCGACCACCTCTCCCTGCGCGACCGAGAACCCAAATCGACAACCTCTCCTTGCGCGATCGGAGAATCCAAATCGAGCACCTCCCGTTGCGCGACTGCCCCTGCGCGACCGATCGGAGAACCCAAATCGAGCACCTCGATCGCTACTTTATGTTCATGAATCTATCAATGCTGATTTCGTGTTCCTGTGGATAGATTTTGACCTTGTATGTTGTTTTTGCAGCGTTAGATTGATGATATGGATTCCGCCGCTGTCACATTTTGCAGTAAACCGATCTCGTCTCCTCCGGTATGTTTGGTCGCTCATTTCTTGCTATGTAGTATCAATAATGGTGTTACAGTGTGTATGATTTTGTATATTGGATTGAATGTGTGTGTTTTGGTTATTGTGCATGTGAATTTGTAAGGATGATGGTTGATGCAGGTGTTTGTGTTGGTGATTTGATGAGTTTATTGCTTGGATTGTAATTTGTCTGTTTGCTAGATTCTATTTGGTATATTGTGTCTGTTTAGATAAACATGTTTTAGACATCGATCACTTGGTTAGCTATGTTTGTTTTGGTTGATCTGAATGACATGATTTGAGATTGTATGTTGTTGATTTGGGATCTTTGTTTAGATGAGTTGTTTTGATTTCAGTCAGATACTAAATCAAACAGCCAAGTTTCAGTCAGATGCAGATTCAGTCAGAACTTCTTACTGGGTCAGCTTCTGACTCAGTCAGATCTTACTCAGTCAGTTTTATCAAACAGCCCCTAAATTACTTTTATATATATTAAAGAAATGTTTTTATTTTTATATGTAAAGTTTTTGTAAATTTTTTATCTAAATCTTTGGTTTTATTAAATGCCTTTTTTTTAACAATCGGTTTTTAAACGTCTTTTATAAACCGCTCGACTTATTATAGTTATTTTTTAAATCTTTAGACTTACTTAAATGTCTCTTTATTTAATTTATTCAGCTTAATTTAAAGTTTTTTATAACTGGTTTGACGTTTTTAAACGTCTTTTTAATCTTTTTATCTAATGAACGTAGTTTTTTAAAACCGTTCAGCTTATTTAAGCTTGTATGTTAAATGACTTTTAAAACTATTCAACTTATTAAACTTCTTTTTAAGCTATTAACTTTTCAAATGATTTTTTGTACAACTAGTAGCCTTATTTTTAAATCATTCTGTTCATTTAAGTTAAATAAATCAAACGGTTTTGAAAAGTCATTTTAAAGTCAAACATTTTAAAAAGTTATAATAAGGCCAGTGGTTTTAAAAGTCATTTAACAAAGACGCTCAAATAAGTCGAACGGTTTAATAAACTACGTTAAATTAAAAAAAAAGGTTAAAAAGGCGTTAAAAACATTAAAATAAGCTGAACATTTTAAATAAAACAAACGGTTTAAAAAAGATGTTTAAGTAAGCCTAAAGATAGAAAAAAAAGTTTGATAAGTCGAACCAATTAAAAAAGTTTTTTAAATATGATAAACCATTGAAAAATACATTAAAAACCTAACGTCTTAAGATATACATTTAAAACCACCTGTTTAGGAAAAGGACTTTTAATAAAACAAATCGATTTAAAAATACTTTTAAAAAATTTGAAAAATAAAAACATTTCTTTAATATATATAAGAGTAATTTACGTTTTTGGTCCCTAAGGTTTTCTAAAATTACCAATTCAGTACAAGGGCATTTTGATCATTTTATTAGAAACTAACAGAAAAATCTAACTTTGTTAGTACATTGGACTGAAAAAGCGCTTCGCCGCATTCGGAAGGAGAAAGTTTTTTCATTATAAAATACAAACCACAGGACTTGATTGGTTAAAAGATTCATTTATAGATTCAAATGTTTAAAATGCTCTAACAACAGGGACCAAAATAGTAATTTACTCTAAAAAATAATAGATATGAGTAATATATATCAACCAGGGGCGGACTTAGTATAGAGAAGAGGGATCAACCGAACCCACAATTTTTTTAATATGTAACGTGTTTTAACGGTTTTCAATTCGACCTTGTGATTTTTTGAGTGCCGACCTTTATGAAAAACTATACGACCTCTAAACTCAGATAAATTTTTTTAATTCTTTAACCCACTAACAATTAAACTAAGAGTCATTTTTACTAAATTTAGTAATCTAATAACCAATAAAGTTTATTTTGTACTAAAACTACTAAGCATGTTTAGTTAGTTAAAAGCTTAATTTATTTTCCATTACTTCATATCACCAATCTATCATTCCATAAGTCTAATAGTTCATTTAAAACCTATCCCTAATTAGAGAGACACTACTTACGAATTGTCATTTGCGAAAAAAATATTAATGACTTTAGCCGAAGATTAGCAAATTGTAATTTTTTCTTTGGTGCTTCGTGTAGCTACAAATCAAGACCTCAAGTTTTTTTCCTCATTTAGAAGTGTCGGTAGGGTTCCACACAGCACATCACGCCACGTATCACCCTTTGATTGGTCAGCAAATTTTTTTTCTTTTATATATATATATATATATATATATATATATATATATATATATATATATATATATATATATATATATATATATATATATATATATATATATATATATATATATATATATATATATATATATATATATATATATATATATATATATATATATATAGGGGGCTTGCATCGGTGAAACGCCCTATAATTACAGCCTCGTGCCGCCTCCAGCGCAGGCTCTTCTTCTTCCTCTTCTTCATTGTCAGATAGAACCGTTTCAGGCTCCGGTTGCTCCCGTCCTCCCGAGGAATTGTTTCTCTCCTTTCTTTCTCCTTCCTTTACGGCCTTAATTACTTCAGTCACCACAGACGGTAAGATCGTCTGCATGACCTGATGAACCTCCTCTGCAACTGCCTCTTTCATTGAGGCCCTCAAATTCGCACTCTCATCACCACCCTCCGGATGAGGGGTCTCAGGTTCTTCATGATCCACTTTTTCAACTCTGGGTCTTCCCCTCGTGACCCGTGGTTCAGCACCACGTCCACCACCACCTCCACCACGAGAAGCTTTCGAAGATCTACCACCAGCCATTCACACGCACACTGAAAGATTCAAACACCAACACGGTCATTCAAGGAAACAGCTCAGTTTATGTCAAGTATAGTAAGTCCCTAATTATAGTGGCCAGTTGTGATTAGCCACTTACTTTACTCTTCATACCCCGAGCATTACCTATCCTGACTACATCAGTATCTAAATCTACATACAACACATAAACCACATAACATGCGCACGTAATACCGGTTAACATTAAGAAAATACCTGATGGCACGCAGCTACTCAGATTGGCATCTCATTCCCTTTCCGTCCCATTCTCAGTTTAAGTTAAGGTTTATTTTGAAAGTTTACCCATTTCACTTAAACTTTGGCTCTGATACCAACTTGTAAGTCCCCGTTCCCGGGACGCTTACAGTTGGATCCTCATCGCACATAAAACATATAATTACATTAACTTAAATAAAACGTTGCAGCGGAAACATTAAACATCATTCCATTTCATCATAAAAACTTTTGCAACATAATACATCATTGTCCAATTACAAAATATTTATTCCATTACATTACAAAAGCATCATAAATATGGATGCCATCCAAAAAAGCTGAGTAGCCGCCCCGTGCCATCCTCAGCAACTTTACCTGCCAACTGGAAACACATAAAAGTCAGCGTTGCTGAGTGAGTTCTAGTTTTAAATAAAACATACTTTACTTCCTTTTTAAAATCATCCGTTAATTTCGTACGCGGTCACACAACATACATACATACAGATAATATAATTATTATCTTCCATTACGTACGTTACATTCTTCCATTCATTAATCATCGCACAGTACTTTATCATTCGCTTCATTCGTTCATGACTTCTTTTCTTACGTTCGTTCATATCACACATATCGCACGCTCGCACATATCACACTTTCGTATCTTCGTACCCATCGTCGCACAAATCGCACCAATGGAGTGGTCACTAAGACAGACTCCCCCTGTGTGTGTGAACTCTTAGGGGCTTAGCCAAAATCGCACGCTGCCTCATGGGTTAGCCAAAATCGCACGCTACATAGCACACAGTGAATACCACATCGCACGTATCGGGGCAATTACCAAAACTGAACCCCCTACTGTGTCTATGAACCCACATGAGTTAGCCAAAATCGCACGCTACATAGCACACAGTGAATACCACATCGCACGTATCGGAGCAGTCACCAAGACTGAACTCTTACTGTGTCTATAGTCCCTTATGAGTTAGCCAAGATCGCACGCTGTAAATACACACACAGTTGAGCTAACAACTCTCAATGAGTTGTGAACCTCTCTTCCTTTACTTGCAAGCCATTCTTACTCTCATTCATTCATTCATGCATGCATTCATTCATCATGTCCTCTTTTCGTTATCTTCCACTTTACATTACATAATACTTTCATTTCATTCATTAACATTCATCGCACAACCACGGGAAGATAAACATACATAAACAGAGACATCAACGAGATCATGCAAATCATCATACATATCAGCATGCATACATAACATATATCACACCTACCATCATGCATAACATCATACATAACATCATCAGACATCAATCATACATCGCACATGCCCATCACAACGTCTACGACCTCAAAAGTCAACTTACATAAACCCCCGGGAATCTCCCAAGTCAAAACCTACATCTGCACTTTCCCATGAAAGTCTAAAAATAAACCATTGTTCTTTCGGGCGTATGAGCCCTACTTGGGCGTATGGACACCCTCCAGTCGCATGGCCTTCCAGGCGACCGAACACTTAGGCGAATGGACATCAGGCGAATGGACCCTATGCCAATGGACCTATGGGCGAATGGACACCTATGCGTATGGACTCTTAGTCGCATAGCTTCTATGCGCATGGGCTTCAGTCGCATACTCTTCGCGCGAATGAACCTCAGTCGCTTGGCCTCCAGACGCATGGACCTCAGTCGCATAACCTTCGTGCGAATGAACCTCAGTCGCATAACCTTCAATCGCATGCCTTACAGGCACATGAACTTCAGTCGCATGACTTCCATGCGTATGGACCTCAGTCGCATGGAAATCGTGCGCATGGACCTCAGTCGCATGCCAATCGGCCGTATGGCCTCCAGTCGCACCCCATTCGGTCGCCTAGCCCTAGCTGATGCAGAATGCAGTTTCAGCCGAACGCAAACTGCCATTTTTGGCCTCCAAGCTCACCCAAACTCTTTCTAATCTCGAATCAACCATCCTAAGCCTTAGAAACACCTACCACAACATCATTCAAGCATACACAAGCCCGAAATCAAACCCCACACGCATCAAACACATACACATACGCATACAAACGGGTTCAACACCCAACTTTTTCAAAAAACGGGTTTTGATGTGTTCCAGACCCAAAATCGTTCAAAATGTGTAAAAGAGGGGTCCTAGAACTCACACAAACGATCCCGACAAGAAGAGCTTCGATTCAACCCGCTACACTTTGATTTTTCACTCTCGAATCCACCCGAACCAAGCTTTTCTCCCTTTTCTCCTTTTTCTCCTTCTCTTTGGCTGAAAATGGTGAGTGTGGGGTGCCTTCCCCATTTTATACCCCCATTCATCCTACCTTCTCCCGTTTTGGCAAGTTTGGTCCCCCGACCTTGGACTTTATTTCTTTTTCTTCTTTCGCCGGCTTCAAAGAAAATTTCCGGGTGTTACAAGTCCACCCCCTTATTTAGGTTTCGTCCCCGAAACCTGTTATTCCTCGAACAAACGCGGGTAATGCTGTCTCATCTCTTCTTCGGTCTCCCACGTAGGCTCAGATCCCTTTCTGTGCTTCCACTGTACGCGCACAAGTGGAACCACTTTATTCCTCAGCCTTTTCTCTTTTCGATCGATGATTGTCACTGGTTGCTCCACATAATTGAGCCGTTCACTACCTCGATGTCCTCCACGTAGGCCAAGTAGGCACTACATCCACGCTTCATACACTTTCCCGCCATCGCCATTGAGATCACTTTCGGAATCGTAGCGACCCGATCACCATAAACCGTCATCGAACTTCCGTCAGGCGCTGTCAATCGGATCATCTTCTTGCGACACACAATGTTCGCCTCGTAGTCCGCCAATCAATCAATTCCTAGGACTACCTCGAAACCGCCTAAGGTCATCACGGACAGTCTAACAGGAAACTACTTATGACCTTCTAATTCAATATCGCAGCCTTCTATCGCCTCAGAAATCTGGGTAGACTTACCTATGGCAGTTTCTACATCAAAGGGCGCACCAACACGCCTACTACCAACAGGCAGCTTAGCACGGAAAACAGCAGAAATAAAACTTTTTTAGCACCAGAATTAAATAACACAGAGACTAAAGTTTGGTTTACTAGAAACATACCTGACACAACATCGGGGTCCGTCCTAGCCTCCCTCTGCGTCATCATGAACGCTCTGGCACTTGCTCTCTGCCCTTCCCTCTAGCCTCCTTCACTCTCGAACCTTCAGCCCTCGGCTTCTTGCAATCCCTGCTCATGTGGCCTATTTCTCCACAATTGTAACACCTCACAACCCCACATTCTCTAGCCACATGACCAGGCTTCCCACACTTGAAGCAGGTATTTGGTCCCCTTTTGCATTCTCCCGAATGCTCCATCCCGCATTTACCACATCTATTCGACCCCGTACCAGGTGCGACCACACTGCGGTCATCCCCCCGTGCGTGCTTATTATTCGTCGGGACACCACCCCGTCCAGTCCTCTTCCCACTCCAGTTCCGGTCTCCATCATCCTTCCTACTCATCTCCGCCAACACAGTCCTTTCATCGTACAACCTCCCCGCCAAGTCCACTGCCGACCTAAACGTGCTCGGTCGGGCAGCGATCATATGCCTGCAGATGTCCGCTGGCAAGCCCTGAATATACCTCTTGATCTTTCGTGATAGAGGTGTCACCTGATCAGGCACCAGCCGTGCCATTTCATTGAACTTGGTGGTGTATTGCTGATGTGTCATCGTTCCCGCCTCCAGCTGCAGGAACTCCCCCTCAACTTTGTCCATCTCACAGTGCGGACAAAACTCTTCAATCACCAGCCTCTTCAACTCTGACAATCTCATCCTTCCGATAGCCCGACTACCCTCAGCTTGGACTATATTGTCCCACCAACACAGAGCCGAGTCCACAAAAGAATGGGCAGCAAACTTCACCTTTTGATCTTCCCGGCACTCGCTGATGTTTAAAACAGCTTCCATTTCTCTCACCCATCGGTGAGCCGTTGCAGCAGTGCCGTTACCATCAAAAGTAGGGGGCTTGCATCACTGAAACGCCCTATAATTACAGCCTCGTGCCGCCTACGCGACAGGCTCTTCTTCTTCCTCTTCTTCATTGTCAGATAGAACCGTTTCAGGCTCCGGTTGCTCCCGTCCTCCCGAGAAATTGTTTCTCTCCTTTCTTTCTCCTTCCTTTACGGCCTTAATTGTCACACCCCAACCTTGACGGCGGAAACGTCGAGGAGTGAGAGTTAAGATCGTTCACAGCCACATAACGCTATTATTAAATACAAATATATTATTCATAAGTTTGAAAGGTACATTACAAGAATAAGTCTCAAAGAAAGTAAATAACAAGACATAAGTTGTAACAAGCCAAATTAGTTCATTATTTAACTAGGTCCATTCCTAGGTGTGAACAAGCTTCAAAAGTGGTGATCAAACTTGAGTATTTCCTGAAACATGTTAAAAATAAAAGGTCAACAATAATGTTGGTGAGATTTCCATAGTTTGCAATACATAAGTATATAAAAGATGGCAATTTATGTTATAAGTTAGAGAGCAAAGTAACTAGGGATGTAAGACAGAATGCACAATCAAACCTTGACAAAGTTTTACAAGTCTCAAACGTTTACAAGCATATACGATTAGCTAAGTGTACTTGGATAAACCAAGCAGGCTTGTCAGGCCCATAGATCTATGACGTCGCCAGGCTAGCAATAGTTAATGATTGTACATATATTCGACATTACATGGTAGCTACAAAGATCAACTAACCATAACATACAAGTGAATTGCCATAAGTTTACAAGCATCAAACGTGTTTACAAGTGCAATGTTTATAAGGTAACATGTTTCACCCCAAAGTGTAAAAATATGCAAAAGGGTATAGAAATACTCACTTGAAATAAATAAGATGATGATAAGAAGGTAAACGAGGCTCCAACGATTTCTCTTACAAGATGCCTAAACGTATATGTTTCCAAGATTAATTCGGTAATAAGAGATCAATTGGAGACTGAACTAAGTTTATCAATTGGAATTGGGGTTTAATTAATTAAGTAAAATAATGCATCGTGTACGTTTTGGTTTATAAAGATGGTATAAATCAATTAAGACTAAGAATGATAGTGTAAGATTCATAATTTAGTTTATTGAATTAATAAAGATTAATAACATTCGCGAAAAGATATAATTAATTTAGAAATTAATTATTTAAGATTTGATAAAGATGATTTATTAAATACTTATTTATATAATTTGCAAAATAATATAAAATTATTTAAAGTTACTTTAATCGTTTTTAATTAATATTTCCAAGGCCTTAAAACAAGGATAATCAATAATAGAAACTTATATTGTTTTATAAGTTTAAAAAACTTAAATAAAAGTTTAAGAAATAAATTGATTATTTATATATAACATTGTTAAATGAAAATATGAATAACTAATTATTTAAATGATTCTTTAAGTAACTATTTAAATAATTATTCATTTAACATATTGATTTATAATGTTTTGAATAATCGTCATTTAGAATAACGTGATTTAAACAATGAATATTTAAAGTAAACGTTTGGACCAATTATTGAAAATATATATTTTATTACAATGAAAGAAACTTAAGTATCCTTTTATAATGGTTTGGGAAATTAAAAGAAATTAAATCCTCAATTGATTTATAAAATGTAAAGACGGGATCTTAGCAGCTTCTTGGTTGAAGCTTGCTTCTTTCTCCATAATCAAGTCTTCAGTCAACTGGTGGAATACATCGCATCAACCTGGGAGCATTAGCCGATAGCCGAAGGAGTAGTTCACTTACCTGTTTGTACGTATACTATACTCATACCGTATTAAACTCATAATTAATCTATACTTAAGGACAATATAATAACTTAGTGATTTCAACTATTTTAAGTTTGTCTCTTTTTTTTAAAAAAATAAACTAATTATACACTTGTTATTAACATGAAAAATTGTTAAGGTGCTTAAAGAATAATTTATAGAAATTAATTAGATAGCTTTTAATATAATCAAAGTTTATAAATCTGATTTTTTTATAATTTTTAAAAAGAATTTTATATAATCTAAAACACTTGAAAATCAATAAATAAAAATGGGCTGAGGATCCCCGGGTTCGAACCCGGGACCTCAAGTCCACTCAACACACACATTACCAGTAAACCATGGCCTTAGCCGCGATTAGTAACCATTTTTAAATGTTAAAACAAAACAAATAAGATTTCTCCCAAACCTTCATGAACCCTAATTCAATCTTGATCCAATTGACCATCCAAACGATATTGTTAACAAAATCATTCATGGGGCTTTTGATCTTTAGATGAAATCGAACCTGTAAGTAGGTTTAATTATCCGAATTGATAATAGATTGATGTTTGAACAATCGAAGAAAGTGGCGGCCACGTTGAGGCTGGTTTCAAGTTGCAAACGCTAACCATAATCAAATTTATGTTGCAGAAAGATTCCAAGTACCTTAATGAGTAAAAAGCCCTCTATCAATTTTTAGGGCTTGAGGTCCGGATAGTGGTGTTCTTCCAATCGAAGAAAGTGGCGGCCACGTTGAGGCTGGTTTCAAGTTGCAAACGTTAACCATAATCAAATTTATGTTGCAGAAAGATTCCAAGTACCTTAATGAGTAAAAGCCCTCTATCAATTTTAGGGCTTGAGGTCCGGATAGTGGTGTTCTTCCATGGTGTAGGTCGCGAAGAAACTCAGATATGGCTGGATTATTTAGGAATGATTCAGATGAAATTAAGTTCAGGTAGTGACTAAGTTACGATTAAACGTTCGTGTATATGCAATTAATTTGATTTTCATTGAGGTTTAATGTTTAAACGGCTTGAATGTTCAATGAGGATCGGTTACCGACGTCAACACACACCATTCATGGTGTAATAACTCGATTTAAGACATTCGTTGAGTTCGTATTAAGTCCACGTAACGGTTGGGAACAATTGTGGTTCGATTTGAGCAGTGATTCGCACGAAAAGGTCTTGCGGAGTCCGACCGGAAGGTGGTCGGAGTGTCGTCGGTTTTGCGGGGTTTGGGGGGGTTTTGGTTTGGGTAATTTGTTAATTACACAAATGGTCCCTTAGGTTTTACAATTTAACATTGTATGCTTAAAACTTTCTTTTTAAAGTTTCTAAAATGACAAACCAACCCCTTAACTTAATTATCTTTTAAATTTTAAATGTTTTACAACTTATTTAGTATTTGACTCTTGTAAGTTATTATTATTATTATATTATTATTATTATTATTATTATTATTATTATTATTATTATTATTATTATTTTATTATTATTATTATTATTATTATTATTATTAATTATATAAAAATTATCATTATAATCTTTCGAGTTTAAGGATTAAAAGACAAATTAAAGTAATGAGCATATGTAACCCATGAGTTCCATATTAGGTAACAATAGTCCTTACAAGAATTTAACGATGCTAACATTTAATTTAACGAAAAATTCAAGATGTTACATTAATTACTTCAGTCACCACAGACGGTAAGATCGTCTGCATGACCTGATGAACCTCCTCTGCAACTGCCTCTCTTCATTGAGGCCCTCAAATTCGCACTCATCTCCACTCTATGGTCATTCGACTCTCATCACCACCCTCCGGATGAGGGTCTCATGTTCTTTATGAACCACTTTTCAACTCTGGGTCTTCCCCTCGTGAGCCGTGGTTCAGCACCACCTCCACCACCACCTCCACCACGAGAAGCTTTCGAAGATCTACCACCAGCCATTCACATGCACACTGAAAGATTCAAACACCAACACGATCATTCAAGGAAACAGCTCAGTTTATGTCAAGTATAGTAAGTCCCTAATTACAATGGCCAGTTGTGATTAGCCACTTACTTTACTCTTCATACCCCGAGCATTACCTATCCTGACTACATCAGTATCTAAATCTACATACAACACATACACACATAAACCACATAACATGCGCACGTAATACCGGTTAACATTAAGAAAATACCTGATGGCACGCAGCTACTCAGATTGGCATCTCATTCCCTTTTCGTCCCATTCTCAGTTTAAGTTAAGGTTATTTTGAAAGTTTACCCATTTTACTTAAACTTTGGCTCTGATACCAACTTGTAAGGCCCGTTTCCCGGGACGCTTACAGTTGGATCCTCATCGCACATAAAACATATAATTACATTATCTTAAATAAAACGTTGCAGCGGAAACATTAAACATCATTCCATTTCATCATAAAAACTTTTGCAACATAATACATCGTTGTCCAATTACAAAATATTTATTCCATTACATTACAAAAGCATCATAAATATGGATGCCATCCAAAGAGCTGAGTAGCCACCCCGTGCCATCCTCAGCAACTTTACCTGCCAACTGGAAACACATAAAAGTCAGCGTTGCTGAGTGAGTTCTAGTTTGAGATAAAACATACTTTACTTCCTTTCTTTTTAAAATCATCCGTTAATTTCGTACGCGGTCACACAACATACATACATACAGATAATATAATTATTATCTTCCATTACGTACGTTACATTCTTCCATTCATTAATCATCGCACAGTACTTTATCATTCGCTTCATTCGTTCATGACTTCTTTTCTTACGTTCGTTCATATCACACATATCGCACGCTCGCACATATCACACTTTCGTATCTTCGTACCCAACGTACACATCGCATAAATCGCACCAATGGAGTGGTCACTAAGACAGACTCCCCCTGTGTGTGTGAACTCTTAGGGGCTTAGCCAAAATCGCACGCTGCCTCATGGGTTAGCCAAAATCGCACGCTACATAGCACACAGTGAATACCACATCGCACGTATCGGGGCAATTACCAAAACTGAACCCCCCTACTGTGTCTATGAACCCACATGAGTTAGCCAAAATCGCACGCTACATAGCACACAGTGAATACCACATCGCACGTATCGGAGCAGTCACCAAGACTGAACTCTTACTGTGTCTATAGTCCCTTATGAGTTAGCCAAGATCGCACGCTGTAAATACACACACAGTTGAGCTAACAACTCTCAATGAGTTGTGAACCTCTCTTCCTTTACTTGCAAGCCATTCTTACTCTCATTCATTCATTCATGCATGCATTCATTCATCATGTCCTCTTTTTGTTATCTTCCACTTTACGTTACATAATACTTTCATTCATTTCATTCATTACATTCATCGCACAACCACGGGAAGATAAACATACATAAACAGAGACATCAACGAGATCATGCAAATCATCATACATATCAGCATGCATACATAACCTATATCACACCTACCATCATGCATAACATCATACATAACATCATTAGACATCAATCATACATCGCACATGCCCATCACAACGTCTACGACCTCAAGTCAACTTACATAAACCTAGGGAATCTCCCAAGTCAAAACCTACATCTGCACTTTCCCATGAAAGTCTAAAAATAAACCATTGTTCTTTCGGGCGTATGAGCCATACTTGGCGTATGGACACCCTCCAGTCGCATGGCCTTCCAAGCGACCAAACACTTAGGCAAATGGACATCAGGCGAATGGACCCTATGCCAATGGACCTATGGGCGGATGGACACCTATGCGTATGGACTCTCAGTCGCATAGCTTCTATGCGCATGGGCTTCAGTCGCATACTCTTACTCTTCGCGCGAATGAACCTCAGTCGCATACTCTTCGCGCGAATGAACCTCAGTCGCATGGCCTCCAGGCGCATGGACCTCAGTCGCATAACCTTCGTGCGAATGAACCTCAGTCGCATAACCTTCAATCGCATGCCTTACAGGCACATGAACTTCAGTCGCATGACTTCCATGCGTATGGACCTCTGTCGCATGGCAATCATGCGCATGGACCTCAGTCGCATGCCAATCGGTCCCGTATGGCCTCCAGTCGTACCGCATTCGGTCGCCTAGCCCTAGCTGATGCAGAATGCAGTTTTAGCCGAACCGAACAAAACTGCCATTTTTTGGCCTCCAAGCTCACCCAAACTCGTTCTAAGCTCGAATCAACCATCCTAAGCCTTAGAAACACCTACCACAACATCATTCAAGCATACATACACAAGCCCGAAATCAAACCCCACACGCATCAAACACAAACATACACATACGCATACAATGTTTCAACACCCAACTTTTTCTGAAAACGGGTTTTGATGTGTTCCATTTCCAGCCCTAAAATCGTTCAAAATGTGTAAAAGAGGGGTCCTACTAGAACTCTCACAAATGATCCCGACAAGAAGAGCTTCGATTCAACCCCTACACTTTGATTTTTCACTCTCGAATCCACCCAACCAAGAACCAAGCTTTTCTCTCCTTTCCTCTTTCTTTCTTTTTTCTCCTCTGGCTGAAAATGGTGAGTGTGGGGTGGCCTTCCCCCTTTATAACCCCCACTCATCCTACCTTCTCCATTTTTGGCAAGTTTGGCTCCCCCCTTGGCTTTATTTCTTTTCTCTTTTGCTTGCTGCTCATCAGAAGTGGGTACTTTCTTGATACTACCTTATTTGCGTTAATTTCTGATTAACACTTTAGATCTCTCCAATTTACATGGTTCTATCCGTTAGAAACCAATTCTGAATTTTTCTCGATGTTGAAGGTGTTTATAATGTTTGTTCAAACTCAATTCACATGTAAAATAAAAGTTCTCCAAACCATTGGAGGAACAAAATTTCTAAATCATAATGTTCAAAATTTACTAAATGAGAATTGGACATTGCATCGTTTATCATGCCCCTACACACCTCAAACACTCAACAAAATGGGCATGTCAAACGAAAACATAGACATATAGTTGAAACCGGCTTGGCAATGATATTCCATGGTCATGTTCATCCCTCATATTGGGTTCATGCCTTTACTTCACAGTCTACGTCATCAACGGTTTACCCACAAAACTCCTTGCAGGACCGTTAAGGGTTTACAACACAACAAACACAACACATGAGGAGATTAACTAAACTTTAATCAAACAGTGAACTGGATTAACCAAGGTGATACAAAGAACACAAGTAAAGTAAAGAGACAGAACAAGAGAGTTTGGTTTTCAAGGAGACAGTATATTGCTTTCTCAAGTCTTTTACAAGTGTTACAAAGCATAAAGAAAGATACAAGAACTTGAAATACTTATACTACAACCTACACACAGCCGGCTATACTTTTGAAAGCCAGCTGGATACAATTGACTAGACACTAACAAAATCAATTGTAGGATCAAAAGGCATATCTGCCTTTTGACCTTGTGACTATGACATGCCATAGTTCACATCCTTATACATTACAAAAAGGATAAAGTACATAAAGTGGAAAGTTACAGACTCAAGACCTCAATGTAGAGTTACCAAAAGCATGGACCTTTTCACCAACTCATGTAAGTTGGTGACTTTACAGAGATGCAGCGGAAAGGTGCTTTATGGAACAGTACATCAGATAAAGCATGTGTACTAAAAGTCTTCGGAAGAAATCTGTCTTCATAGGTTGAAGCTTCGGAAGACTTTGTCTCTGAGGCTTCGGAAGACTTCATGTTTGGCTTCGGATGATATTGGTCTTGGCTTCGAAAGATTTTACACTTAGAGTATTTTCTAATGCATTGTGTAAAACTTCTGAAGCATTCTTCACTTCAGTACTTAGTGCATGTGCTGAGACACTTTGGATGTTTGGGTTGCATCAGACTTAAGGAATCCTTTACAAACTCCCCCTAGGCTGATGCTACCAAAACACTTAGAAGATCTTTAGATGTTGGTAGTCTTCAGTACAATCAAACATCAAGACCTTTCCTTCTCATTAGATGGTCAGGATCATCAAGACTCTCATAGTATCTTCTCATCTCAAAGAGATCATGCAGAGGTAAGTTGATTATGTCTTGCCAGGAGTAGACATTCTCAACCACCTTGATCTCTGATAACATGCCATCTTTCTGGATTAGTGAGTAAGTCCAGGACAAGATGGGTGTCTCAGTTGTTAGAGGAGCCACTTGCATAGGAGTTGATTGGGCTGCCTCATCATGCACTTCCTCAGGTTGATCTGATTCAGCCTGAGGTGTAGAGGTAGATGACTTAGGCTTCTTCTTCTTTGTCTTTGGTTTGAAGCCATTCTCTTCTTCCTCTTAGATGACTTTAACTGAGAGACTGGTCTGCAACACCATGTTGATCATCAGTGTCTTTCTCAGTTGGGTGTTCCTCCCTCACAGGTTCAGAAGGAGAGGAGTTTGACCCTGCCTTGGATCAGAAGATGAAGCTTGCTGAGGCTCAGCTGGAGGTTCTGGTTGAGGTGTCTCTGGTTGTTCAAACTTGACCTCCACTTCAGGTGGGACTTGACTTGGAAGAGAGTGCAAGTCAATCAGTTCTCCACTTTTAATATTCTGCTTGATCACCCTTATATGCTCATCCATTGTGGATAGAGACATGGGGCCAAGTCTCCTTCCGGAGAATCCATATAGCTTCAAGAAGCTCATCATTCTTTGTCTGTCAGCAGACTTCTTTGATTCTTTGCATTCTTTGAATGATGGCTCTTGACTTTGCAACTTCTTCCTTCCCTTAGCTTCCTTTGGTTGTCTTTCTTTCTTTGACTAGCTCAAGCTCAAGTTGCTTTAGGTACTCAAACTCAATAAAGTCATAGGACAGGGGAAGAAGTGCATCTGCCTGATAGAAGCCTGTGGCACTCAGGTAGTTGATCATCTTGATCCTATCTTCTTCTTTATCTACCTGAGTTTCTTGTGGAGCCACATCTTCCTGTGCAGGACTTTCTTGAACTGGAGAGAGAGTGGGAGCATGCTTGTAGAGTCTTTTTCTTCTCTTCTCCTCTTTGAATTGGAGAAGTAGCCTTGCATTGCATCCTCTTTCTCTCTTCATCTCTCTTGACACTTCCATGTCAGCCAGTTCATTTAACTCTTCTAAGGGGAGGGAGATGATTTCATCAATATCATAGCTCCTGGTCTGTAAATAGGTAAATCCTGACACTGCCCTTAACTCATCATCTTGAGTATTTGGTCTGGGGGCAGCCCTGATTGCAGCTTGCATGAAGCTAGATGACCCAGTAGAACTTTCTCCCCTTAGCCTCCTTTTCCTCTCTCTATCTTCCTCCTCAATTTCCTCAGGAGTCATTATCCTTTTCCATTTTCACCACCCTTTGTCACCAGACCTTTGTGACTCAGGGTGGATTGAGGCTTGGCCTTCATTGCTTGATGTAGCTTCCATGCTCTGGCCAGAGAGAGGCTGAGAAACACCTTCACCAGCAGGGTGTCTCAGAGGGAGTTTGGTCCTCTGTAGCAGTTGTTTTGATGAGAGACAGGGGTCTCAGGTTCTGCCACTGGGCCTTTAGTCAAGGTTTCCCCCTATGAAACTAATCTTAGGGTCCACCTCAACATCCAGTTGACCGATGACATTGCCTGATTGCCTAAGTCTCTGTAACATTTGTATTTTTGTTAACTAAAAGTTAACTTTCGTTTATTCTTATAGGTTCGTTGTTGACATTTATAAACTTATGAATTACGCATGCTTATTTCTTAATTTGCTTTAATTAATTCATTAGTTTGAATATTAGTAATTTTATATATTAAATAAAATATAATAATAATAATAATACTAATAATAATAATAATATAATAGAAATAATAACAATCATAATACCAATGCTAATAATTGTAAGAATACAAGTAATTGCACACATTTGATTATCATGATAGTATAATCTAAATCATAATATTAAAAAAATAAAAAAGAAAATAATACTAAAAAATAGAATAAGAGTAATAATAAATAAGTAACAAAATTATAAAAGATAAACAATTAATAAGTTTTAAATGATTAAAACTTAAAGTTTGATTAAGTTAAGGGGGGTCATTGGTCAAATTTAAAATTTAAATAGAAGTTTTGGGCATAAAATGATAAAGGAAGGACCACACAGGGACCAAAGATGTAATTAGCTAACACCCAACCCCCTTCCCCTTGTTCCCCGTATTTCCGGCCACGGCCGGCAAGCCCACCGGCCGTCTCCGGCCACCACGAAAACCATAAAAAAACAACTCGTTTTTAACAATCCGAGATGTTAAATCGACTCAGAAGACTCCACACGAACTTGAAACCGATACTTAATTGAACATTAAAGCTCGGTATTGAAGGGCTTCGAACCGAACACGCATCTCGATCGTCATATAACAAAACGGATTACACGTACAAGCATACAAATGATGATGATTATCTCGATTCATAGCTCAATTTTGGTTCGGGTGATTTAGGGTTCATATGGGATTTGGGGGGTTTTGTTTTAAGTTGGGATTTAAGAAAATAAACCTGAGATTTGCAGGCTTTGGCGCCCGCGCCACTGGTTAAGACACTATACTCCCATCCTTGAGGTCCCGGGTTCGAACCGGGCTCCCTCAACATATTTTTTAGGCTTTTTAGCCTTAAAAAAGTATAGAAAATTTTTTAAAAATTATAAAAAGTGGTTTTGTAAATTTTGTTTATTTTTAAAGTTGTTTCATTATTTCTACAGATTTATCACTTTAAATACTATAACATTTTTTTATAAACAAATATTACGCTTAGTTTATTTTTATAAAAAAGAGATTTTAAATAATAGTTTAAATTACCTATTTATTATTTAGTCACTATATATTAATAATGAGGATTAATCATGATAATTATAGAACTAAACGTTTATATATATTTTATAAATAAATTTCAAATTGATATAAAGGATTTAATTTCTTTAACATTTCATTATGTTTTTCTTGGACTAAAATATATAAAGGATCTCACAAACTAATGTTGTTTATGTATAAAGACCCCAAATCCCAATCGAAACCTAGATCAGTTTAAATCATAAATCGTATTAATCTAAAAACTTGTATATATACATATTTAGTGCCTTGTGACGATTCACCTTGGAACGACGCCTATTATTTATCTTATTAATCGTTATTTTTTTACGCTTATTGCCATTCTGAGTCTCCTTGCCCCTTTTTCATATTTTCACGCCCCTTTTTATATTTTCACACTAATTTGGGGTGAAACATGATAGCTTATACATGATACACTTATACACATTTGAGACTTGTAAATCACATGCAATTCACTTATTATTTTGTCATGTTTTTGTGTATTGTAAGTGATTATATGAGATACATAGTTTGTTTACAATCATTAACTATTGCTAGCCTGGCGACGTCTTAGATCTTTGGGCCTGACAAGCCTATTTGGTGCTAAAGTCGAGGTATTGCCGACTCCTGATGACGTATGCTTGTTCATCATGGGAACCAAATACACTTAGCCAATCTTTTATACTTGTAATCATAATCAAGTCGAAGGTTTGGGTTGTAACGATATGTGTTCTATAACTTTACTTGCTTATGACCTATGACATGAAGTGCTACTTGTAAACTTTATCATATTATGTATAAAAACCTTGGAAACTCACCAACTATTTTAGTTGACTCTTATTTTTATCATGTTTCAGGTCAACCCCAAGTTTTAAAGTGACTTTTGAAGCTTGCAATAACTAGGACTTGGACCTAGTTAAAGAAAATAAAAATTTACATATGTTATGTTATCTTTGAACTTATTACTTATTTGAGACTTATGATTGTATTTCATTTTAAGACTTATGATAATAATTTTATTTACAATTTAATATAGTGTTATGTGGCTGTGGACAATCTTAACCCCTCACATCTCGACGTTTCCGCCGTCAAGGTTGGGGTGTGAAAGATTGGTATCAGAGCCCATAACTATAGGGATTTAGGTTATTAGAAATGGTGACCTAGACTATAGCTTATGCATGAACCTCATAGAAAATATTTATATTCTTGGAAATATATATATTGTTACATGCTACATAATGCTATACCTTACTTATGTGCAACTTGATGCCTTAGCATAGGTTTGCCTTGTAATTGTTTTAAACTTTGTTACTCGTCTCCCTAAACTTACCTTTGACACTTTGACTCTCCCCGACAAATGAAACTTCTTAATCTTATTCTCGACGACACGTGGAATTTGTATACTTAAGCTTATGACTTGGATCCTTAGACTTATGTCTAATCTATGTAAAATCTCATCAAGGTTTTGATTTCATGAACCTAAGAAATTTGTGTGACACATAGACACCTGTATTCTGGATTTCCTGGCAAAAGCCCTCGGGCTAAGGCAAGCATATCGCATAAATCCTACGGGACTAGTTATGCTTACCTGGGGATTTCTGGGATGAGTGATAAACTATGGTCAACATACACAAATTTCTAAGGCGAGTGGGTCAACTTACCTTGACGTGTCAACGTTTCCAAATGGTAATGCGTTACCAAATGGAACCATTCCATGTGCCTTACACTTTTGCCTTATCCTTGTTGAACTATGATCCTTGTTATTCCAATTCTCGTATCTAACTCATTTTGTATATTCCAGCATGTCTCGTCATCATGGAAAGCGTGGAAGTTCCGATCGTAAGTTAGCCGCCATGATTGCTCGTCAAATGGCTGCTGTCATCCCGACCATGGTTGCTGAACTTAATAGCACCTTAATGACCAACGCTAGCAACAATGGTAATGGTCATGGAGAGAACAGCAACAACCAAACGGGAACAACCAACACGGGAATAATCAAACTTGCACTTTCAAACACTTTAGCTCTTGCAAGCCCACTAGTTTTAGTGGCAAGGAAGGAGCCACTGGTCTTCTTGAGTGGTTCGAAAGCATGGAGAATACTTTTATCAATTGTGAGTGTCCCGAGACGCTCAAGGTTCGTTATGCTACTAGTGTGCTCCAACAAAGGGCACTTACCTGGTGGAATAGCGAGAAGAGAAACCGTGGACCTGAAGCTGTGCAAGCACTTACCTGGGAAGAGTTCAAGAACATCGCCATCGCGAAGTTCTGCCCAAGAAGTGAGTTGCAAAAGTTGGAAGAAGAGTTTTGGAACTTGAAGCAAAATGATGGTGATCATTTGGCCTACTCAACTAGGCATCATGAGTTGAGTATACTGCTGCCTCACATGGTCGACACTGTCCCCGCAACATCGAGAAGTTCATTAAGGGTGTACCACCCCAAATTCAAGATGCTGTGGTGGGTAGCCGACCCCAACCTTGGAAGAAGCCATTACTATCACCGCTCAACTCACCGAGAACCATATACGAGCGGGCACCATGTCTGTGAAGGGTGCAAAGAAGGTAGAGAAGACGGCTACCGAGGCTGTTAAGGAGACCAAAGCTGAACCGTCTTACAACAACAACAACAAGAAGCGCAAGTTCACACCGGCACGCAACTATGCCGTGGCTGCACCCAAACAACCCCAAAGACAACTTGTACCTGCGGCTGCACCTGTGGCACAAGTGCCTGGGGCTAGGGCTTATGCTGGTCCTCAGCCTATGTGCAACATTTGTAGGTACCATCACCCGGGAAATCAACCATGCCGTATCTGTACTTTATGCGGTAAATATGGTCACTTGGTGGCGACTTGTCACCGTGCACCTAACAACGCCGCCGTGGTCACAAACCGTGTTTGCTACAATTGTGGGGAACCTGGTCATTTCCGCCCACAATGCCCTCGTCTTGTGGGTAATGTTCCACAAGCCCGAGGACGTGCTTTCAACATCAACGCAAATCAAGCACAAGCAAACAACGATGTGGTGAATGGTATGTTAACTTACCTTTAACTTTTGTGACCTAATTCTTTTCATGTGTTACCTATGTCGTTAAATACCTTTAAAATTGAACAGGTATGTTTCTTATTAATAAAACTTATGCCTATGTCCTATTTGATTCTGGAGCCGATAAGAGTTTTGTTTCGTTAGAGTTTGAACCCATACTTGCTAAGCCACATACGAAACTAGAAAGACCTCTTACCGTTGAAGTTGCCGATGGAGAACCGATCACCGTTGACGTCATTATTCGTGATTGCATCTTAAGTCTTGACACGCATGATTTTCTTATCGATCTTATCCCTATGAAACTTGGAAGCTTTGACGTCATCATTGGTATGGATTGGTTAGCCAAACACCATGCCGAGATCATTTGTTTCGAGAAGTGCATTCGTATACCGTTACCCTCTGGAGATACTTTGAAAGTGTTCGGTGAAAAATCTTCCAAAGGACTTAAACTCATGTCTTGCACTCAAGCCCGAAAGTGCTTAAGCAAGAAGTATATGGCCTTCTTGGCTTACGTGGTCAACACGAAAGTCAAAGGGAAAGAACTTAAGGATGTCCCTATCGTACGAGACTTTCCTGAAGTATTTCCCGATGACCTTAGTGGTTTACCTCCCGTGCGTGAAGTCGAGTTTAAATTGACTTGATACCGGGAGCAAACCCCGTGGCTAAGTCACCATATCGACTTGCACCATCGGAAATGCAAGAACTCTCTAGTCAACTTCAAGAGCTATCCGAGAAGGGTTTCATCCGTCCTAGTTCTTCGCCTTGGGGTGCACCTGTTCTTTTCGTGAAGAAGAAAGATGGAACGTTTCGTATGTGCATCGATTATCGTGAGCTTAACAAGCTTACCATCAAGAACCGTTATCCTCTTCCTCGTATCGATGATTTGTTTGACCAACTTCAAGGAGCTGCTATCTTCTCGAAGATCGACTTACGTTCTGGCTATCATCAATTGCGAGTCCATGATGATGATATCCCAAGACCGCGTTCCGTACTCGTTATGGGCACTATGAGTTTATGGTGATGCCTTTTGGTTTAACCAATGCTCCTGCTGTCTTCATGGATCTCATGAACCGAGTATGCAAGCCTTATCTAGACAAGTTTGTGATCGTCTTCATTGATGACATACTTATCTATTCCAAGTCCAACACCGATCATGAACTGCATTTGAGATTGGTTCTTGAGTTGTTGAAGAAAGAGCAATTGTACGCGAAGTTCTCGAAGTGTGATTTCTGGCTCGAGAAGTTCAATTTCTAGGACACGTGGTGAATAGCCAAGGAATTCACGTTGATCCTGCAAAGGTGGAAGCTGTGAAAAATTGGTGTGTTCCTACAACTCCTACCGAAGTTCGTTCTTTTCTTGGTCTTGCTGGTTATTATCGGCGATTCATTGCCAACTTCTCGAGGATCGCGAAACCGCTCACTACTTTGACACAAAAGAATAAACCATTCGAGTGGGGTTCCGAGCAAGAAGAAGCTTTTGAAGCGTTAAAGCATAAGTTGTGCAATGCTCCTATCTTGACCCTACCCGATGGAAACGACGATTTCACCGTGTATTGTGATGCATCTAAACAAGGCCTTGGTTGTGTTCTCATGCAACGAGGGAAGGTCATAGCTTATGCATCAGACAATTGAAGGTTCACGAGGTGAATTACACAACACACGATCTTGAGCTTGGTGCTGTTGTCTTTGCTTTGAAGATTTGGAGGCACTACCTGTATGGTACGCAATGTATAGTCTACACCGATCACAAAAGCCTTCAACACGTTTTCAATCAAAAAGATCTCAATGATGAGACAACGTCGTTGGGTGGAGTTGATTAGTGATTACGATTGTGACATTCGTTACCATCCTGGTAAAGCAAACGTTGTAGCCGATGCACTAAGCCGAAAGATTCACAACAAGATGATCTCATTCAAGAAATTCGCGATCGACGTCAATGGTTTGACACTTTGGGTGAGTTCGATACTGAGATCCGACTTGATGTCAACGAGACCACCGTACTGCTACAAAACCTGAGAATAGATAGTGACATCGAGTCTAGTATCCTGGAGGCTCAACAAATGGTACAACGAGAAGAAGAATGAAGGATGAATTGGAGCATAATCTTCTAACCCAATTGGAAACGAAACCTAATGGATTGATGTATTTCGCAAATCGAATTTGGGTTCCAAATCGCGATAACCTCCGTACCTTCATCATGAACGAAGCTCATCAAACTCGTTATTCTATTCATCCTGGCTCCGATAAGATGTATATGGACCTACGTGGTCAATATTGGTGGCCTGGAATGAAGAAAGACATAGAGACTTATGTAGCTAAGTGTCTCACGTGTACGAAGGTTAAAGCCGAACATCAACGTCCAAGTGGATTACTTGAGCAACCCGAGATACCTATGTGGAAATGGGAACACATATCCATGGACTTCATAACAAAGCTACCCCGAACCTCTCGAGGACATGATAGCATATGGGTGATTGTTGACGATTGACCAAGTCGGCACATTTTATACCCATACGTGACACTTACAAGACATCAAAGTTAGCTCGTATATACGTTGATGAGATTGTAAGTCGTCATGGGGTACCTCTGCACATCATATCCGACCGAGATGCTCGTTTCACTTCACATTTTTGGTCGTCTATGCAAGAACTCTTGGGTACACAACTAGATCTAAGCACGGCTTATCATCTCAAACTGATGGTCAAACCGAGCGAACAATCCAAACTTGGAGGATTTGCTACGCCTTTGTGTTCTTGACTTTGGTGGTGATTGGGATACGCATCTACCGCTCGCGGAATTTTCGTATAACAATAGTTACCACTCGAGTATCAAGATGGCACCATTCGAAGCACTTTATGGTCGTAAATGTCGTTCACCGATCTGTTGGACCGACATTGGTGAAAACTTCATCACTGGTCCTGAACTCATACAAGAGACGACCGATAAAGTTTCTATCATTCGCAAGAACCTTGAAGTGGCGAGAAGTCGACAAAAGAGCTATGCTGATAAGCGACGTAAGCCATTGGAATTCCAAGTTGGGGAGATGGTTCTTCTTAAGGTTTCACCGTGGAAAGGTGTGTTCGCTTTGGAAAGAAGGGCAAACTGGCTCCAAGATTTGTAGGGCCTTTCAAAATTCTGAAAAGGATTGGGAAAGTGGCTTACAAACTGGAACTACCTTCTGACTTAGTGGAGTTCATCCTGTGTTCCACGTCTCAAATTTGAGAAAGTGCTTGACTGACGAAAGTCTGCATGTTCCGTTGGAAGACATCCAGATTGACGAGTCATTGCATTTTGTCGAGAAACCTGTTGAGATCATGGATCGCATAATGAAGAAGACTAGAACCACAACACCCCAATTGTCAAGGTTCGTTGGGAGAATAAACGTGGCGCTGAATTTACTTGGGAACATGAGGAGCACATGAAGAAGAAATACCCGTTTTTATTCGTATAGTTTCATTTCTTTTAATTTCGGGACGAAATTCTTTCAAGTTGGGGAGACTGTAACATTTCGTATTTTTGTTAACTCAAAGTTAACTTTCGTTTATTCTTATAGGGTTCGTTGTTGACATTTATAAAACTTATGAATTACGCATGCTTATCTCTTAATTTGCTTTTAATTCATTAGTTTGAATATTAGTAATGTTATATATTAAATAAAATATAATAATAATAATACTAATAATAATAATAATAATAATAATAATAATAATAATAATAGAAATAATAACAATCATAATAACAATGCTAATAATTGTAAGAATACAAGTAATTGCAACATTTGATTATCATGATAAGTATAATCTAAATCATAATGTTAAAAAAATAAAAGAAAATAATACTAAAAAAATAGAATAATAGTAATAATAATAATAAGTAACAAATTATAAAAGATAAACAATTAATAAGTTTTAAAATGATTAAAACTTAAAGTTTGATTAAGTTGAGGGGGTCATTGTGTCAAATTTAAAATTTAAATAGAAGTTTTGGGCATAAAATGATAAAGGAAGGAAACCACAGGGACCAAAGATGTAATTAGCTAACACCCAAACCCCCTTCCCCTTGTTCCCCGTATTTCCGGCCACCGCCCGGCTCCGGCCACCACGAAAACCATAAAAAAACAACTCGTTTTTAACAATCCGAGATGTTAATCGACTCAGGAAGACTCCACGAACTTGAAACCGATACTTAATTGAACATTAAAGCTCGGTATTGAAGGGCTTCGAACCGAACACGCATCTCGATCGTCATATAACCGTTTAACGTACAAATGATGATGATTAATCCAATTAAACGTACAGGAACGTTCGAATAATCATTGTCAAGATAAATGTGTAGTTTAATTCGAGTTAAATCGTCAATTAAACACCCAATTGTAACCGAGGTGATCGAATTCAAACCGGGACTCGTTCAGCACCTCAACAACCAAATCGAAGCTATATAACAGGGGCTAATGTTTCCCTTTGATCTCTTTAAACTCTCTGTGAACGTAGATTCATAAAACATACACTCAATTAACAAATTGCTAGACGTTTGTTCTTCGTGAGATAACCGAGACAAATCCAAGTGTAACTCTGCAAATCTTTCATAATCAGGCAAGTTTAGCACATCAATCTACTCGATTACACCTGGGGATCAAAAGCCCTAAGGTTAATCGAGTTGAAACTCTCGATTCATAGCTCAATTTTGGTTCGGGTGATTTAGGGTTCATATGGGATTTGGGGGTTTGTTTTAAGTTGGGATTTAAGAAATAAAACCTGAGATCTTGCAGGCTTAGGCGCCCGCGCCTACTGGTTAAGACACTATACTCCCATCCTTGAGGTCCCGGGTTCGAACCCGGGCTCCCTCAACATTATTTTTTAGGCTTTTTAGCCTTAAAAAAATATAGAAAATTTTCTAAAAATTATAAAAAGTGGTTTTGTAAATTTTGTTTATTTTTAAAGTTGTTTCATTATTTTCTACAGATTTATCACTTTAAATACTATAACATTTTTTATAAACAAATATTATGCTTAGTTTATTTTTATAAAAAAATAGATTTTAAATAATAGTTTAAATTACCTATTTATTATTTAGTCACTATATATTTTATAATGATGGATTAATCATGATAATTATAGAACTAAAACGTTTATATATATTTTATAAATAAATTTCACAAATTGATATAAAGGATTTAATTTCTTTAACATTTCATTATGTTTTTCTTGGACTAAAATATATAAAGGATCTCACAAACTAATGTTGTTTATGTATAAAGACCCCAAATTCCCAATCGAAACCCTAGATCATGTTAAATCATAAATCGTATTAATCTAAAACTTGTAAATATATACATATTTAGGTGCCTTGTGACGATTCACCTTGGAACGACGCCTATTATTTATCTTATTAATCGTCATTTTTATACTTATTGCCATGTGAGTTTCCTTGCCCCTTTTTCATATTTTCACACTAATTTGGGGTGAAACATGATAGCTTATACATGATACACTTATACACATTTGAGACTTGTAAATCACATGCAATTCAACTTATTATTTTGTTATGGTTATTTGTGTATTGTAAGTGATTATATGAGATACATAGTTTGTTTACAATCATTAAATATTGCTAGCTTGGCGACGTCTTAGATCTTTGGGCCTGACAAGCCTATTTGGTGCTAAAGTCGAGGTATTGCCGACTCCTGATGACGTATGCTTGTTCATCATGGGAACCAAATACACTTAGCCAATCTTTTATACTTGTAATCAAGTCGAGGTTTGGTTGTAACGATATGTGTTCTATAACCTTACTTGCTTATGACCTATGACATGAATTGCTACTTGTAAACTTTATCATATTATGTATAAAAACCTTGGAAACTCACCAACTATTTTTAGTTGACTCTTATTTTTATCATGTTTCAGGTCAACCTCAAGTTTAAAATGATCTTTTGAAGCATGCAATAATCTAGGACTTGGACCTAGTTAAAGAAATAAAAAGTTTACATTATGTTATGTTATCTTTGAACTTATTACTTATTTGAGACTTATGATTGTATTTCATTTTAAGACTTATGATAATAATATTTACAATTTAATATAGCGTTATATGGCTGTGGACAATCTTAACCCTCACATCTCGACGTTTCCGCCGTCAAGGTTGGGGTGTGACAGTCTCCTTCTTAGAGAGAACTCTGCAAGGATCCTATCTTGGATTCTTTGAGCCAGCCTGTCAGCTTGTCTTGAATTGCTTGGATTTACAAGTGGCATGTTGACTAAATCCAGTCTTTCATAGAAGTTCAGGCTTTGGAAATGAAAAACTTCTTGTTGACCTTGAACTCTGTGAAGGATAAGGGCTCTTCTGTCATCATCATACCTCCACCTTATGATGTAATTGCCAGTTCCTTGTGGTGGAGATGAGACAGCCCTTGGTATACCTTCCTCAAAGAGACTCCTGATGATTGAGTCTATAGAGTCCACATTAATGTGAACTTGAGGAAGTTGCTGAGAATGCACAACAGCAAGTTAGGATGGTGAGTCCTCTATGTCCATTCTCTGTGAAGAACTCCCAGGTTATGTGGTTGTAATAACTTTCTCCCCTTTTTTGGTAGCATCACCCACTTGCATAGGTGAGCTGGAGGATAAGTCAATCACTTCCACAGGTTCTTGTGTTCCTGGTTGAGCTCTCCTTAAAGGTCTCCCAGCTAGTTTTTCCTTTAGATATGAAATCTGAAGTTGCTGATCATTGACCCTGTTTGTAAGGTAGTCACCTGAGATTCCAAGTGACTAACCTTAGGAGACTAAATAGGAGCATGTTTTTGACAATTTCTACACCTTTAGTCTCAAATTCCCCTCATCTTCATCAGAAGAATCATTGGGGGATGAGATGATTGGACCAAAGTCCTCTCTCTCACCACCAGCTTGAGGTTCTTGGCTGCTGGTTTTCCTCTGCTCACTGGCAGCCTCAGTTGAGATGCCAGTGGGCTGAGTTGCCATGGTTGAGGTCTTAATGATGTAATCACTTTCAAAGTGAGAGCCTCTTCCATATGGACATCCTGAACATGTTCAGAAGTGTCCACCTCAGTAATAGGTGACTGATGTGGGATAGACTGAGGAGAGTCAGAGGTACTCATCTCTCTTTGAGTAGGGGAGGAGAAGAGAGACTCATGGTACTCACTGAATCCTAAGTCTTCATCAGTATAGAAGGATAGGTTGGGAATTGGTTGGTTGAGATCCAAAGGCTGGGGATGGTAGCTGTCCCCTGAAGGTTGTTCACTTGAGTGTTGAGACTCAGAGTGAAGGCTTAAGGCTGTTGGGCTAGTGAGCTCATCAGGGTGAGCATGAGGAACCTCAGCCCTGATAGGTGAAGAAATGGGAGTGGTTTGCTCCTCAGGAGAAGTGGGAGCTCTAGTGTCCACTTCCTCCTGTAAGGTTGAGTATATGGGGGCCTGCACAGACTCAATAGCCTGAGCAGGGGTTCGTTTGGATTTTCTTTGGTAGGTGAGGGTGATTCTGGTCTTTTTAGGGGTAAGGATAAAAGAGGTGTGGGTTCAACACTAGCTTGTGTTGCTAGGTTGTCACCTTGAGCAATGAGCTCTAACATTTTTGGGACTAGGGCTGTTTCTACCCCTGAGAAGCCTACAGTTGGCTTCTTCATTATTTTAAAGATGCCGGGCTTCATCTGTCCCAATTTAAGAATATTACTTGTTTCCCTCAACTGTGAGCCCAGTTCACAGTTGAGAATGTGTTGAACATATCTAGGAAACATGTAATACTCTAAGGAGTCTAAGTTTGCAAGTAAATTAGTATAAACAAATTGTGAATACCTGAACTTGACCCCCTGAACCATTCCATGAACTATAAAGGAGAGATCCTCAGGAATCTGGTCCCATCCACCATGCTTGTTTGATAAGCTGTGGATAACCACATGGAGCAGGTATTTCCACTGGGATGAGACCTTCCCTTTCCTGAAGGTCTTTACAGAGAAATCTCCCTCATAGCCCATCTGCTCAAAGGAATGATTAACAGCTTCCTTTGGGAAGGACACCTCACCTTCTTCATCATCCAGCTGCAAATGTTGGTTAATGATGGCCGGAGTGATGAAGATTGTCCTCCCTTGCACTGTGGCAGACAGTGCCTTCTCCCCATCCATAATGACCTCTTGGCAGGTCTTCCAGAATTCAAGCAAGTGATCCTCATATAGAGTAGGATCAATGGTCAGGGAGGTGAAATAGTTTGACAGAGTCAAGAATTGGCAAATCTCTGAGAAACTTGCATCTTTCTCAGAGCTTAACAGAGCAACTTGATTATGTTGCCTGTGAAGTTGCATGGAGAAATCTGGGTTGTTTCTGCGGTTTAGGTTGGCCATTTCAGAAGCTTAAGGGTGAAGAAAGGTAGAAAGCAAAGGCGGTTTAGAGAATTAGGTTAGAGGAATAGTAGAATTGAGGAAGATAGTGGGAAAGAGGGGGAACCGTTGGGTATTTATGTGAAAAGGGATTTGAACCAAAGTTAATGAAAGAGGATAAACTTTGAAATCCGGAAGTCGGTCCCACCTCTGAAAAGGTAGTTTACTTTTGCTCAAAAAGTAGTTTTCTTGGAATTCGAAAAGCTTCCGAAGGTAATTTGTCTTCGGAAGTTTTGATTGAAAAAGCTTCCGAAGCTTAAATGGCTTCGGAAGATTTTCCTGAGAGTCTTGAAAATTTATGCTTCGGAAGAGAAATAAACCCTTGGATGCTTTGTATAAGAATAAACAAAGCTTCCGAAGTTAATTTTGCTTCGGAAGGAAAAAGTCCTTAAAAATGAATAAGTGTCTGAGAAAGAATTTTAAGCTTCGGAAGATGAATTTTGACTTCTTCCGAAGGTAAAATTTCTTAGACAGTTAATTTATTTTGAAGACATGTTTTTCTTCCGAAGATAAAACTTTATCTTCCGAAGTATCAGAAAATTTTCAAGAATCTAAGAAAGTCTTCAAAAGAATTTTACATCCAAAGAAAACATGAGCTTATGAAAGTGATGAACTAGACAACTTAGGACACACATTTTTAAGAAGAAATAATTAGAATTAGTTTTAAGAAAAAGTCTACTCAAAGTTAATCATCCCAATAGCTGATATCAGATACTTAAATCTCTGTTCATCAAAAGCTTTTGTAAACAGATCAGCATATTGTTCATCTGTATGAACTTTGACTAGTTTAATTAATCCTTTTTCATAGTTATCTCTTATTAAATGATACCTGATGTTGATGTGTTTGGTCCTTGAGTGCTGCACAGGGTTCTCAGTGATAGAGATAGCACTATTGTTGTCTATGTGGATAGGAGTCTCTTTGAAGTTAAATCCATAGTCCAGCATCTGATTTTGAATCCAAAGCACTTGAGCACAGCAGCTTGCAGCAGCAATGTATTCAGCCTCAGCAGTTGATGCAGACACACAGGATTGTTTCTTGCATTGCCATGAGACAACCCTTCCACCAAGGAATTGACATCCCCCAGATGTAGACTTTGCAGTCATGTTGCAACCACCATAATCACTATCTGTATAGGCATACAGATTGAAATTAGGATTCTTTGGATACCATAGACCAAGTGTTGAAGCACCTTTGAGGTATCTTAAAATCCTTTTCACAGTGATTAAGTGAGACATCTTAGGGTTGGCTTGATATCTTGCACAAATACATGTAGCAAACATGATATCAGGCCTGCTAGCTGTAAGATACATAAGAGACCCAATCATAGCCCTGTATAAGTGTTCATCTACACACTCCCCTCAAGATCAGGACCAAGGGAGTGGTTTCTGGCTATGGGTGTCTTAGCAATCTTACAATCAGTCATTTTGAACCTCTTGAGTATGTCTTGAACATACTTTGACTGACTTATGAAGATGCCATCTTCAACCTGCTTCACTTGAATTCCCAGAAAGAAATTGAGTTCTCCCATTGAACTCATTTCAAATCTGTCCTTCATCAGCTTCTCAAAGTCTTTGCAGAGCTTTGGATTAGTTGAACCAAAGATGATGTCATCTACATATACTTGAACCAGCAATAAGTCATTTCCCTGTCCTTTGATGAAGAGAGTTCCATCTATAGTACCTCTCCTGTATCCATGTTTACAAAGATACTCAGATAGTGTCTCATACCACTTCCTGGGTGCCTGATGCAGCCCATAAAGAGCTTTGTCAAGCTTGCAGACATAATCAGGATGATCAGGGTCTACAAAACCAGGTGGTGTTTGACATAAACCTCTTCATCAATCACTCCATATAAGAAAGCACACTTTACATCAAGTTGATAACCTTGAAGTTCTTGGATGCAGCAAATGCCAGGAATATCCTAACAGCTTCTAGTCTTGCTACAGGAGCAAAGACATCAGTGTAGTCAATCCCTTCTTCTTGTGTGTATCCTTGAACAACTAGTCTTGCCTTGTTCTTGATGATGATTCCTCTATCATCCTTCTTATTCCTAAAAACCCATTTGGTTCCAATGGTAGTCTTCCCATGAGGAAGAGGACAAAGGTTCCAAACTTTCTGCCTTTTGAATTGAAGCAGCTCTTGTTGCATAGCTTCAACCCAACTTCCATCCTTTAGAGCTTCATCAACTTTCTTTGGCTCTATCTGAGATAAGAAACAAGAGTGAAGACAAACATTTGCTTCATGGGTTTGTCCTCTTGTTCTTACCCCTGTGACAACATCTCCAATGATGTTTGTGGTGGGGTGAGACTTGTGGATCCTTAGCTGAGGGATCACAGCAAGTTGCTGAGAAAGATCCAAATTTGAGAAATTTAGATCTGGCCTGGAAGATTCACCCTCCACATTATCACACTTATCAAGATTAACTTGATCCAATGAGTGTGTGACATCATTGATGTTGTCATCTATGGTATGGTTATTAGCATCAAGAAATTCCTGATCACTATCACCATCACCATTGTTTTCTTCTACAATTGAGGTGTCTTTATCTGGTTGAGAAGCCTCTGAGCTGGAATTTGAAGGCATACCAGATGTATCAGCTGAATTTGTCATTGTTGTGCTGATAGAAACCTCATTTGCTGAAGTAGTTCCAACTGGAGCTGAAGATGTATGAGTTGAGGGTCTTCCTAGCTCAAATCTTGGATCAGGATCACCTGTATTTAAATTTTCTGCAGATCCTGAAACATGCTCACAAGATTTGTTAAAACAGTTGGTAACTAAATCAAGATCAAACAGCCAATCCGGACCAGAACCAGCCACACAGGGTGTGTGCTCATTGAAAGTCACATTGGCTGACTCCTCAACAATTCTAGTTCTGAGATTGTATACTCTATAAGCTTTAGCTTGGGAAGAGTATCCAATGAAGTGTCCATCATCTGATTTCTCAGCAAACTTGGCAATTTGATCTTTGGTATTCAAGATGGTGCAGGGACATCCAAATGACCTGAGAAAACCAATGAAAGGTTTCCTCTTGTGCCAAAGTTCATAAGGAGTCTTACCATGTGTCTTAACTACTAAAACTCTGTTTTGCACATAGCAAGCAGTATTAACTGCCTCTGCCCAGAAGGTGATAGGCAGTTTAGAGTCAGACAACATAGTTCTTGCAGCTTCAATAAGTGTCCTGTTTCTCCTCTCAGCAACTCCGTTTTGCTGAGGAGTCCTGGGAGCACTATATTGTCTTGTAATACCTTTTTCATCACAAAATGTATCAAGGATTTGGTTCTTGAATTCAGTTCCTTGATCACATCTTATGGTTTTGACCTTGTGATCACATTGATTCTCAACTTTTAAGATGAAATTTCAGAATCTCAGGGGTTTCATCCTTAGTTCTAAGAAAGAAAACCCAAGTGAATCTTGTAAAATCATCTGTGATCACCAAACAGTAAGAGGTCCTTCCTAGACTCATTACACTGGTGGGGCCAAAGAGATCCATATGTAACAAGTGTAGGGGAGTAGTGATGGAGTTCTTTTCCTTAGGCTTGTGAGATACCTTGTGTTGCTTCCCTTTCAGGCATGCAACACAATGATCATCACTTGTAAACTCTTTCTTTGGCATTCCAGTTACCAGATCATGTTTAATTAATTTATTCATGTTCTTAAAGTTTACATGGCACATTCTTTTATGCCATAGGAAAGACTCATCACTATTTGCTTTAGATAGAAAGCATGAAACTTCTCCAGAGGGAGATGTTTCTTGCAAATCCATCTTGTACATGTTCCCTTTCCTGGGGGCTCTGAGCAGGATATGCTCATGAGGAATGACCACTCCAGGCTTGAGAACAATGCACTCATGCTCAGTAAAGAGCATGTTATGACTCTGATCACAAAATTGGGATACACTCAGAAGATTGTACCCAAGCTCCTTGACAAAGTTTACCTTCTCAATGCTGAGCTTACCATTTGTGACCTTGCCCCTTCCAGAAATGTAACCACCTTCATCTCCTCCAAAAGCAACTGGTCCTCCATCAATTCTCTCAAAATTATGGAGTAGAGACCTATTGCCTGTCATGTGCCTGGAACAGCCACTGTCAATTATCCAGACATTCCTGTTTGTCTTGAGCTGTTCCTGCACAAAGAAAATGATTAGTTACATTTGGAAACCCAAGCCTTACTTGTCTTGGGCTCACTAAGTGTAATAGAAGGTAATGCAACAGTAATAGATCCTATGGTTGTACTATGGGGATCTTCAGCTGTTGTTGATGGAGAAACTTCAGTCATTTGGTCTTTCTTAGACTTCCACACCACCTTTGGAGTCTTGGACTTGACCTTCAAAACCTTAGAAGCTTTTGGGACTTCACAAGTTTTGATGACTGAACCTTCGGAAGATTCTACAGTCACTGCAGCAGACTTTAGTGCTTCGGAAGAACTCCTTTCTTCCGAGACCAATTTTGCTTCCGAAGGTAATTTTCCATTTACCTTCTTCTTTGATTTGGAGCTTCCGAAGGAAACAGACTTTCCTTCCGAAGCTTGAGACTTCTTGAGACTCTTTGAAGTCTTTGTATTGGTCATGTGGACAGTACTTTTAGGATTGTATGGGCAATCCTTAGCAATGTGAGAAGTACTTTCACACATGACACATAACATTTTCTTCTTCAAACAAGTCTCCTTTTGAGAGCAAGACTGGCTTTGGTCACATCCCTTCTCCACCTTCATCTTGGTAGATGCTGAGACAGTTCTTTTGGGCTGTGAACTGTTCTTGGAGTTTGATGGTCCAGGCTGTGCAGCAGTGGTACACAGCAGCTCAGTCTTCTTCTTTGCACTGAGATGATTTGAACAAGAACCAGGACTCTTAGCTGAGGAGTCTTTGTTGATGTCTTCAGTCCTTACTACTTTGAAACCTGCAGAGATAAAAACTTGTTCTGCTTAGCATCAAAAGTAGCCTTGATTTCTTGAGCCTTCTTTGCTTTCCTCTTGCTCTTCCTGATCAAGTTCTTTCTCTTGGACTTGGTCATCACAGTTGATTTCTTCTCCTCAGAAGGATAGTGGCCCTTGGAAGAATCCTCTTCTTCACTCTTCTCAGAGGAATTTTCACTATCACTTCTTCATCATCCTCACTTATAGGATCTATGAGAGGAAGCTCATCTTCACAAGTTCCACACCTAGGAGATCTTACAGACAAGATTGTGTGTGGAGGAGCTATCTCATTTGATCCCAGTCCCTGTCTATTTTGATAACAGACTTTGTTGTGCAGGGATGAGGATATCATGTTCTTGAAGGTCTCTTCTTCAAGAACACTCTTCTCTGCCTTGGCTTTGCTGATCACAAGCTCAGCCTGGCACTCAGTCAACTTAGTTATGAGATCTTGGATCTGAGTTCTAAAATCTGTATGTTCATGTTTTAGTACTGAAATGGTTTTCTCCAAGTCCTCTATCTTTAACTTGTAATCATTTTCAGACTTTCTAAAATCAGATTTTAATATGTTTAATGACTCAAGATCAGATCTCATCTCTAAGTTGTAGGACCTGTATCTATTTACTTTAGCAATGCATTCAGGAGTACAGAGATGTTCCAATACCTTGGCTTCATCATGGTCAGCCATCAGTGCTTGGTTTGGAGAAGCATCTTCCACCTGAAAGCTCCAGTCAAAGCCTCCCTCTTCAACAGCAACAGCAGCATGTTGCTTTGGCTTCTCAGTCTGAGGGGCTTTGTCAGTGTAGTTTGGTCTGGGTTGTGTTTGGCCCCCATTTGCTTTAGGTGCCTTACACTCCCTAGCAAAGTGACCCATAAGGTTACAGTTGTAACACTTAACTTTGCTTTTATCCAGCCCAAACTTACCACTGGTAGCATTGCTTGGAAATCTTCTTCTTGTTCTCTTGTAGAACTTCTTGGCTCTGTGAGTGAGGAGAGCCATCTGCTGAACTATCTCCATGTATTCCAGGTCATCTGGATGGATACAGTCCAGGTCTTCAAGAGTGAAGAGATAATTCCCACAGCTTTCATCTGTAGACACAAAGGCTTGAGAAGAACTTGTCTCTTGGAATGGGCTTCTTTGAGTAAAGTTCTCCCTTGGTGTCTCCGGGAAGGTGATGAAAGGACCCTTTTGTGAGTTGTTAGGGTAGCATATGAGATGATGTTGGGGTTCTATGCTGTCCCTTTCAACCACATGAAGGGCTGAACCCATTTGATTGTTGGAGTTGCCAGATGAACCTTGCATGTTCATCTCCATCTGGTATCCACTGAGAATCCCATCCAACTCTGTCAGAGTAAGAGTTTTAAGGTTCTCAGTCCTCTTGATCACCACACAATAGTGTGTCCATTGCCTAGGAAGTGAGGACATGAACTTCCTTACAATGTCCCTGTTCTCAAGAGGTACTCCTCCATCCACTAGGGTATCCACAATCTCAACATACCTGAAGTATTGTTGGGTCATGGTTTCACCTGCTTTGAAGGTGAAGTTTTCAAACTGCTGCTTCAGAAGATCTTTCTTGTTCTCCTTGGCTTCAGAGGAGCCTTCATACATCAGCTTCAGTGCATCCCACAGCTGTTTAGCTGTTTTGCACTTCTTAAAACCTCTATATACAGAGTTTGGGAGAGCAGTCTGAAGAGCAGTCATGGCCTTCCTATCAATCTCTACTCTTTTTCTATCTTCATCTGAGTAGTTGGCCACATCTTTAGGAATCATACCAGCACCAGTAGCAGAGGGGGTGCTGGGTATGAAAGGTCCATTCTCAACAGATTCCCACATTCTTGAATCAAGAGACCTGATGAAGCCTTCCATCCTCATGCACCAGGTGTCAAAATCATCAAGAGTGATCAGTGGGGATTTGTTCATGGTTCTAGTCTCCATATCAGTCTTTGAGATGGAAGCCATTTGAGAAGTCTAGTTTTTGTGTGTGTGAGGGATCTTAAGATGGTTAGATCTTATATCAAGAGCCTGGAAAGCTCTGATACCAATTGCAGGACCGTTTAAGGGCTTTAACGCAATTACAACACAACAACACAATGAGGAGATTAACTAAACTTTAATCAAACAGTGAACTGGATTAACCAAGGTGATACAAAGAACACAAGTAAAGTAAAGAGACAGAACAAGAGAGTTTGGGTTTCAAGGAGGCAGTATATTGCTTTCTCAAGTTCTTTTACAAGTGTTACAAAGCATAAAGAAAGATACAAGAACTTGAAATACTTATACTACAACCTACAGCCGGCTATACTTTGAAAGCCAGCTGGATACAATTGACTAGACACTAACAAAATCAATTGTAGGATCAAAAGGCATATCTGCCTTTTGACCTTATGAGTATGACATGCCATAGCTCACATCCTTATACATTACAAAAAGGATAAAGTACATAAAGTGGAAAGTTACAGACTCAAGACCTCAATGTACAGTTACCAAAAGCATGGACCTTTTCACCAACTCATGTAAGTTGGTGACTTTACAGAGAGCAGCGGAATTATGGAACAGTACATCAGATAAAGCATGTGTACTAAAAGTCTTCGGAAGAAATCTGTCTTCATAGGTTGAAGCTTCGGAAGACTTTGTCTCTGAGGCTTCGGAAGACTTCATGTTTGGCTTCGGAAGATATTGGTCTTGGCTTCGGAAGATTTTACACTTAGAGTATTTTCTAATGCATTGTGTAAAACTTCCGAAGCATTCTTCACTTCAGTACTTAGTGCATGTTGCTGAGACACTTTGGATGTTTTGGGTTGCATCAGACTTAAGGAATCCTTACACTCCTTCAAGGTAAATCTCCATTCGAATTGTTATTCTCTCAAGTCCTAAATTATCAAAAATTTTCATCCCTTTGGGTGTCTAGTTTACCCCTTACCTTCAACCCTATACGGAGCATAAATTATCACAAAGAAGTCTCCTATGCATATTTATTGTTTATTGCTCCAGAAATAAAGGTTTTCGTCTTGATCTATCTTCATTTAAAACTTATGTGCCAAGTTTGATGAACTCAACTTTTCTTTTACGTGTGATACATCTCAACATGAATCCATGCTTCATCTAACATAGTTTTTAGAAGACATACCCACTATGCCAACATCGACGGCCCCACTCTCCTCACTAAAACCTACAAATAACTCAACACCATGTTCTTGTTGCCTGGATCCGTTTGTCCTGCCCAGTTACACGCATGATCTTGCCAGCAAACAACCTACTGCAAGCACCCAAATGCCTCCAAGCCTACTAGCCACCATAAACTTGCAACCCACTATACGCCCACAATCAAGTCCAAATCCACAAACCACCACAAGCCCATAACAAACATCTAAAACCTATGAACCTCCATAACCTTCGAACCAACCTAAGCCCACATCGTCCCAGCCCACAAACCCGACCTACCAAGTTTGATGAACCCAACTTTCCTTTTACGTGTGATACATCTCAATGTGAATCCATGCTTCATCTAACAAAGTTTATATAAAAGACATACCCACTATGATAACATCCCAACCCCACTCTCCACACTAAAACCTACAAATAGTCAACACCGAGTTCTCGTATCTTTGATCTGTTTGTCCAACCCAGTTACATGCCTTATTTTGTCAGCATACAACCCACTACAAGCACCCAAATGCCTCCAAGCCTACTAGCCACCACGCTACAACGCATTATAAGCCCATAATCAAGTCCAAACCCACAAACCACCATAAGCCCACAACCAACTTTAAAAATCAATAAACCCACACAACATTCGGCCCAACCTAAGCCCACACCTATCCCAACCCATAAACCTGACCTGCCACCTACAACTCAGTCTAAACCTTACAACCAACACCTTCATTTGTCTCGAGTAATGCATTTGTTCATAGCATTAGTCAATCTTCTCTCGAGGATAGTGCTCCACCTCAACCCATGGGTCACCCTATCCTAACATGTTCTAAAGTTAGAACCTTTAAACCTAAGCATCACATTGATTTATCATATGTGGACACATATGCTCTCTACGCTAGAGCTGTCATAACAGGTCAGAAACGACACGATAATACAAGATGACGTGACAGGTTAGACACGAACACGACATGAAAACTTATCATGTTATTTTTTGAAAACACGAACACAAACCTGTTAAGAAACAGGTTACAAGAAATGACTTGTTTAGAAACCTGTTTAGGAACACATGTAATATCACATATTTAAGAACCTGTTTAATGAAACAAATATTACCGAAAGTTCATAAAAGTTTTAAGTCTTAACTAACACATAAAAACATGATCCTTAAAATAATAATCCATAACAAATTTAAAATAAAAAACCCATAAAAGTCAATGTCAAACAAATTTGAAACAATTTTAAGTTCAGGTTGGTCTTTCTTCTCAAATCTTCAAACAACTCCATAATATTGCCAACTTTGTAGATGATATTCTAATTGTTCAAACATGTACACAAATAATTATAGTCACATTAAGCAAAGACATAAATCAATTCATAAAGTTTATTGAAAACTTTAAGAGTGAATACCTTAAGATTACTTACTGAGTTGAAGCATCTAACTCATGACTAACGTCAATCAACATTATATCTTCTGTGAGCTCATCCCATTCAACTTCATCAGAACCTACAAAAAACCACACACTATTAATAAAATATTATGTAAAACTAAAAGCTTATAAAAATAAAGGGAAAGAGATATTATAACAATCTCCAAATAACTAATCTTTTGAGCATATTAGAGCCTCAACGGTATCTTTACTTAGTGAACTTTGATGTTCATTAAGTATTCTTCCGCTTGCACTAAAGGTAGACTTGTAATAGTAGACACCAAAATAATAAAAAGTCTCTTGCCATCCTTGAAAGTGTGGGATATCTAAACTCATTAGCTTTCCAAAAAAGCTATCACATCTAGCTCTAATTTTTTTTATCAACTCTTGACTCCTCTAAATACAACTGTAGTTATAACTTTTTATTAATTGCAAAATCTTTAATCTGAAACTAATCAAAATCCTGAAAATGAATACTTAAAAATTAGCAAGTGAAACATTAAGAGATAATATATAAAAAATTATACCTTAAGTCTTGCTTTAACTCCCTAGGCACATTTTGAATCATCCATCATATCCTCAACCCCTTTGTCAGCATTTGAGTTAGTTGCATTATTTGAAATTGTAGATGAATTATGACCCTCATTTAATAAAACATATACATTGAAAGTAGAATGCAAAAGTTGGTTAACATTTTCATATTCGTTGTTTCCCTCCCCATAAACTTGTGAATAACTCCAATCGATAAAGTGCAATTTGTATCTAGGATCCAACACCATAGCTATAGCTAATGTAAGACTAAATCAGACCAGTATTTCTAAAACTTCTCCATCATTAACTCTGCCATTTTTTCATATACTCATCTTCTAAATTTATGCCCTCATACAAAGTCAAATAAGCCATAAAAATATGTGGATAATACAAGTTTGCAGTAGGATATTATGTACTCGAAAAAACTTTAGTCAAATCATGAAAAACTCCAAGAAAACCACATATCTTTTCAACTGTGTCCCACTCATATGCATTTGGACAATTATTATAATTAGAATCACTTAATTCTAAATGGCAAAAGGCACGTCGGTAATAAATGGCACTATCAAGCATCAATAAGTAGAATTCCACCTAGTGGGAACGTCATACCTTAACCCTTTATTAAAATTTAAAGAAAGAAACTTAACACAATCTAAAAACTTTTACTTTCTTCCTTATGATCCTTTGATATAATTGATGCTCTCTCTAACTTTGTAAACACATTCATTAATTTCCTTAAGCCCATCTTGCACAATCAAAATTAAAGTATGTGCATAACATCTCAAATAAAAAAATCTTTCCTTAGAAACAAGTGGTGACTTGGTATTCAACTGTTCTCTAAATAACCCAACAAAAGTATCATTAGAATAAGCATTATCTAAAGTCACACAAAAGATTTTCTTCTCAATGCCCCATTCTACTAAAATAGAAAATACTTTTTCACATAAAGCAATGCTAGCATGAGGTGGTGCCATGAAAGAAAATGATAAAACTCTTTTTTGCAAAACCTATTGTTTATCTATATAATGCACTGTAATTGCTAAATAACCATCAGTAGCAATAGAAGTACATAAATATGAAGTTAAGCATCCTTGTGATTCCATAAGCATGCTTTTAACTTTTTTCCTTTTCTTTCTTATACATTTTCAATAAATCAAATCTTACTGTGTTCTTAAGTAATAATGTTCAGATTGGTTGCAAGTATGTAAACAAATCTCTAATGCACTTATAATCTACAAATGACAATAGTAATTCATAACTAATCATAGCAGCCATAAGCATTTCATGAAACTTCTTTTCCTCAAATCTAGATGACCTTAATCAGTAGGGCTGGCAAATCGTGTTTTATCGTGTTTAACAGGTTACAGACGACACGATTAGCACAAGTATCAAACATGAAAACGACCTTTTAACACTTAGATTTGGTGGTTTGAGTGTGACGGTTATTTTTTAGGTATTAGGAAGAAGAAATGATAAATTCAAGACTCCTACTTTTAATTATTTTAAAAAAGTAAAAAAAATTCATAGTGCACTTTTTTGCTAAACAGGTCTTATCGTGTCTAAACAGGTACCCATTTTGCCAGCCCTCGGGCTTAATGTCATGTCACTATTAAAAATCATTTGACCAACATGATTAAATACATTACCGATACAACCAGTCATGTGTCGTTTGAAATTACCTGTACCTGTCTTACTATCATATATGAAGACATGCTTACACTTATTGCACTTGCATTAGGTCTTTCCACTTATTAAAGACTATTTAAGTTTGGTAAAGTAATTCCACACAACAAATCTTTCCTTTCGTTTACTCTTTGCCCCCACACTATTATCAACATTATTTTTTATACCTTCCATAGACTCAACCTCATCATCTTCAATATTGATATTTTGTGAACTATTCTTTTCTAGGTCAACTTTAATACAATTAGAATCCATCTACAATATATATCAGGTTGCTAAGAACATTTAACAATATGTATAAATAATAACAATAATAGAATTAAATATTAACAATAACAGAGGTGTGCGTGTGCTGTGAAAGAAAGATTAATTGAAAACGGAAAGTGGTTGTGTACATGTTCTTAGCAACCGGTCGCGATGGACTACCAGCGAGTGGAGATGGAAGCGATGGATGATGGTGGTTGTGGTCGCGATGGAGGTTGTGGTCGCGACTCACGATGGAGGTTGTGGTCACAATGGTGGTTGTGGTCGGGTTGTCGTGAACTACCGATGGAAGATGGTGGATTGGTGGTTGTGGTCTCGAACTCTCGATGGTGGGAGGGTGTAGAGCGGCGCTGGGTAGTGGATATCATGAATTAAGGGTAAGGCTTACCTCAGGTTTTGTTTTTAAATTATGAATGACAAATATATATATATATATATATATATATATATATATATATATAATTATTTAATTATAAACAAGTTATTAACAGGTCTTAACAGGTTAACAGATATTTAACCAATTAAGACACGCATTTTATCGTGTTATAACGTGTTGACCTGTTTAAGACACGAAACCTGTTGATTTCATGTTGTGTCGTGTCGTGTTAACAGGTCCGTGTCAGAAATTGTCAGCCCTACTCTGCGCATCCCTGTTTGCCTTGTTTGTTCCCAAAGGATTTAAAAGGGCCGCCAAAAATCCAAAGTGGGTGGAGAATATGGAAAAGAAATGATTACTCTTAGGCAAAATAACACTTGGTCTCTTGTTTCTCATCCTAACTATTTGAGTGTTGTTGGATTAAAATAGTTATTTCGTATAGTCCACCCCCCTTATATAGGTTTCGTCCCCGAAACTTGTTATCCCTCGAATAGCTGTAGGTAATGTTGTCTCATCTCTTCTTTAGTCTCCCACGTAGACTAGGATCCCTTTCTATGCTTCCACTGTACTCGCACCAAGGGAACCACTTTATTCCGCAATCTCTTCTCCTTTCGATCAATGATCGCCATTGGTTGCTCCACATAATTGAGTCGTTCATCTACTTCAATGTCCTCCGGCGGTACGACCATGTCCTCATCAGCCAAACACTTCCTCAATTAAGATACATGGAATGTTGGATGAATTCCACTTAAATCATCGGGTAGTACCAACCTATAGGCCACCTCTCCTACTCGAACAATGATTCGGAAAGGTCCTATATATATCGGGCTCAACTTGCCCCGCTTTTTAAACCGAATGATACCTTTCCAAGGTGAAACTTTCAGTATGACTCTATCACCCACCTTGAACTCAATCGGTCTATGTCTCTTGTCAGCGTACGAGTTCTGCCTATCTTTGTCTGCCTTCATGAAGGCCTTGATCTTTTCCAACTTTTCAGTCATAGCCTCAATCACTTCAATGCTCCTTAACTCCTTTTAACCAATATCACCCCAACAAACAAACGTTCTACATCTCCTACCGTATAGCATCTCATAAGGGGGCATACCAATACTGGCATGATAACTGTTATTGTATGAGAATTCGGCTAACGGGGAAAGCGACAAGGGTCGTATCGTACGTTTCATACATCCTCCATTATCTTTCACTTTTATTTGGACCAATGCCATGTGTTATACCCCATACATCATGCACGTGGCGGGTAATGGGCCAAAGTCTATAAATAGACTTCTAACATCATGCACAAGGCGGGCACCAGCACCGGGGCAAGCGACAAGGGTCCCATACGTATGGTCAGTCACATGGATTAGACCCCCGTGTGTATCCTTCTGGGGTAGCTAACACCCTTCATTGGGTGTGAATCTCCTTTCATTTTCTTGCAAGACTTTTCATTCATTCATCCTTTCTTTCATGCATGCATTAATTCATTCTTTACGTTCCTCTTTTCATTATCATTAACTTCCGCTTTACGTTACATAATACTTTACGTTCATTATCATAATCACACCACGTAAAGCCACGGAATAATACGTAATAAGGAACATAAAGAAAACATATCATAACCATACACAACATCATCATTAAACATCACATACAACATCATACATCATCGTATAATCATCATACATCATCCCCGGGAGCATCCCAAGTCATAGCCTAAAACTTCTTTTTTCTCAAAAATTTCAGAAATAATTCTAAGTCTTTTAGGCGCATGGGCACTATGCAGGCGCACGAGTACTATGCAGGCGCATGAGTACTATGCAGGTGTATGGAGACTTAGGCGCATGGGGAAAGTTGGGCGCATGGGCACTATTGGGCGCATGGCCAACACTTAGTCATCTGGGCAACATTCTGGGCGCATGGGCACTATGCAAGCGCATGAGCTTGACTTAGGCGCATGGGCACTTGGGCGTATGGGCAGTTGGGCGCACTATTGTTCAGGCGCATTGACTATTGTTCAGGCGCATGAACAACTAACATTAACTAACAACATAATTCAGTCCCCAAATCACATCCAAACATGTTTAGGCCTAGCTCTAACATACCAAGCAACCTAAACATGCTTACAAACATACATATAGCCATAAATCACCCCAAACATACACCTACCCACATACACATTCACATAAACATACGGGTATACATACCCACCATAACAAAAACATTTAAACATGTACTTCCAGCCCCAAACAAGTTAAAACATTTAAAATGGGGGATCTAGAACTCATATTTTGCAACTTTCATGTAAGACTTCTTCAAACCCGAATGCAATTGAGTTCAAACACCTAAAACCCCACCAAAACACACAATCGAACACACAAAACACATATAAGCATAAACCTGAGGCTAAAACCAGCCAAGAACACTTCAAATCATCGAAAACATACCTTGAATTCGATCTGCTTCTTCTTCTTCTTTCAAAATCTGAGAGTTTCTGCTCTCTCTCTCTCTCTAGCAGCCGAAAAAAGTGAAGTAACATGGAATGGGCGGCCATGTTGCTTTTGTACAAAATATATTAATATCACAACTTGGGTTAAATTGCATTCCATCCTCTTTCTTCACTTTTATTCTTTATTTCTCTTCTTTTTAAAATTCCGGCTGTTACACTGGTCCGTGTCAGAAATTGTCAGCCCTACTCTGCGCATCCCTGTTTGCCTTGTTTGTTCCCAAAGGATTTAAAAGTGCTGCCAAAAATCTAAAGTGGGTGGAGAATATGGAAAAGGAAATGATTACTCTTAGGCAAAATAACCCTTGGTCTCTTTTTTCTCATCCTAACTATTTGAGTGTTGTTGGATTAAAATAGTTATTTCGTATCAAATACCAAATGGCTCTAATGATCGATATAAAGCATGTCTTGTTGCTCAGGGGTATCACTCAAATCTTTGGATTGGATTACTCACACACTTTTAGCCCAACGGTTAAGGCATCCACAGTTCATATTGTACTATCTTTGGCTATTATCAACAATTGAAAACTTCATTAGCTCGATGTGAACAATGCCTTTCTCCATGGACACTTATCTGACAACATCTGTATGTAGTAATCCCTAGTTTTGACGACTCTTGGTTTCATGATTATGTATGCGAATTAAGCAAGGCCCTTGATTTGGGCTCGGGTTAAAGACAATTTGATGGTAGATTAATTAAATTGAAGACCTCGCCCGTTTTATTAATTATATTATAAACCCTAGATTATCTTTATTTATTTCATTCCTTGTAAATCCTCACGAGTCAGGTAGCAAGTAATAAAAGTATTACCCTAGTTGCAGCCCATGGACGTAGGTCACATCGACTGAACCACGTTAGATCTCACTTGTTTATCTTCGTTAATATTTTTTATCTTTCAATTCGATTGTATTTGTGTGTTGATCAATAATCGAATCCCTCAAAATGGTATCAGAGCTACGACTCATTACACACAAGAAACACACCAAGAGCGAAAGAGGTTGAATATTTAAGGTTTAGGTGTCGGCAGCCAACCGTGATTATTACACAATCGGAAGGTGTCGTTGCATTTAAAGAAAGAAAGCAATTATTGCTTTTTTTGTTTGGAGTTCCCAGTTCAATAAGAAGAAAAAAACAAAGTTTTTGTCTATCCTCTTGTGACTATTTTTTGTGCGTAGATCAATAAAAGAGGGAAAAAAGATGTCAATATTAACTGTGTTATTATTATTAGGGTTATTAGTATGAGCCCACGACCCTAGTTAAGTTTTAGGGTTCCATTGTGAACTTTATATACCATGACTAAACTAATCAATAAAATTAACTCAGTATTTTACCATCTTACATGGTATTAAAGCCACCCTAGGCTCTCTACCACCTCCACCGTGCCACTACAAAAAAACAAAATCTAACCGTTCAAACCCTAGACATGGCGGTGTGCTACCACTGTTGCCGTTGCCGCCTTTTCCATTCTATTTGTTTTTCTTTTAGCTCTCTTATTTCCCCTTTATATTTCTAGATTCAAGCCACTTCTCCTAAATCTTTCTTCCCCATAAAACCCGTCTGCCCCGATTTTCATTACGATGAAGATTTCTCACCGGGTTTATGCATCTCGTTGGTATCCCGTTTTTCTTGTCTCTTTTCTTTCTTTTGTTCTTGTCGGACCATGGTCCACTACCACTAAAGAACACCGCCTAGCCATGGTCACCGGTCTTCGGTATGACACATCACCAATAACTATGGTTGTCGGGTGTTATCTTGTTCCTTTTTTCATTGGGATACCAGTCACGTTTGTACTTCTGCCTATAGAACTACGGTCCGCCGCCTCGCCTGCGGAGATTTATGGTCCGCTGCTACGCCCGTTTTCTATCGTATCTCATGTTGGACTATGGTATGCAGCAACATTGCCGCATTGGATGCCCTTTGCATGATTACATGATCATTTAACATTCTGTTTCGGATTGAAGATTGCAAGATTATGGAATTTTGACAAAAGTTGTGACCGAGATTGTGACTAGTTTTTTATTGTTCTATGTTTATTTTTATTATACTCAGTTTGAGAGTTCACTTCTCTACCGCTCTGACTGTGGGGGAGTGCTAGACTATGCCATTATTATTTGGGTTATCAGTACGAGCTAACGGGCCCAGATAGGTTTTTAGGGTTTTATTGTAAACTCTATATAATATAATCAAACTTATTGGTAATATTAACTCAGAATTTTACCATCTTACAATCAAAATTCTTTTTTATTGTTTTCGAATGCTACAAAGAAATAGAAGATTAAATATATATCTTTTTGTTTTATTTTTTCTTTAATTGCGCCGAACAAGAAAGAAGGAAGGGACATGCTCCTTTTTTTGTCACCACCAGTACCGCCGTCATACAACCACAACCCGTATTTATTGTTGTTACTCACAACTGTGACTCACCGGTGGTTGTTGTATTTTTACATGTGTTCTTGATCAGAAAGAATCCAAGAAACAGGTGCATTGTTGAATTCGTCTGTTTATTGTTTTTGAGACTAGGCAAAAAGGATACTGTTGGACCAAAAGAACCAATGAGCCGGATCAGAAAAACCTTTAAGTTCCACAGACGTCACAACAACTACTGAAGTCCACAACAGCTGAAGACAACAACTGATTACAAAGTCTGAAGACAACAACTGAAGACAAAGTCTGAAGACAAGTGCTGAAGACAAAGTATCAGACGTTGTCACAACAGCTGAAGAGGACTTCTTCAGTAGTTGTGACGGTTTACTTTCAGTAGTTTTATGTTCTTTCTTTTCAGTAGTTCTGTAAAACGACTGAAGAGCTTGTTCTTCAGTCGTTGTAGTATCAGTAGTTTCCTTTCAGTAGTTTTATGTTTTATACTTAGCACTCTGACATGTTCTCAGTAGTTGTGAACATTTCAGTAGTTTATTAAGTATTAGTTATTTTTGTACTAAATCTGCTAGTAATCACCATCCCGTGATTACAGCAGTGATTGCACTCTATATAAGGAGTGCCAACCTTATTGTAACAGTGAATGATTTAGCAATAATATTGGGCATTATTAAAACATTCCTAATCACAGAAAAATATTCTCTCGCATTTGTTTACAAGTAACAAACTCTTGCTATAATTTGACTAATTCTTCTCTTCATTCCGCTGCATTACACTTTAATACTTCAAACTTGTGATCGTTGATCCTGTCAAATGGTATCAGAGCAGGTTAATCATTGATCGATCTAATAATTGATCATTGAAACTGCTCTTCAAGATCCAAGTTTGAGTGAATTAGCATTCTTTTGCAAGAAACTGTTATAGAGATTGAATTTTCTGTGCTTTTAATCATTCATCCTGAGACTTATTCTTGGTTTTCATCGAGTTTGTTGTGGTGTGTCTAAATTTTTGCTTGAATAAAATTGTTTTTGGTTCCAAAATGACTACTCCTTCCAATGATCCTCACAATACTGGTTCCTCAACCAAGCCTCCAATGCTGGTTAGGAATGAGTATAACATATGGCAACGTCGTATGCTCCATCACCTGTCTGTTAACAGCTCAGGTTGTTGGACATCAGTGGTACATGGTCCACACAAGCCTATGGTGAATAACCCGGAAACCAATCAAATGGTTCCGAAGAGGAAGGATCAATACTCAGATGAGGATAAGAAATTGTTTGAGATAGATGCAAAAGCTCATGGAATTCTAGCCATGGCACTACCCAATGAAATTTATTCTGGGTTAATGCATTATGAATCTGCCCATGACCTCTGGAATGCCTTGAAAGAACAATTTGGAGGAACAGATGAGGTCTTGGCAAATAATAGAGAGATCCTTGCCCAACAATATGAGACATTCTCTCATAGGAAGGGTGAGACACTGACTCAACAGTTTGAGCGGTTCTCTTGTTTGATCTCTGAATTGAAAATGGTCAAACATGAGTATACTAATACTCAGATGAATAACAGATTTCTCAGATCACTGCCTGAGAGATGGGATACATATACCATTGTCCTACGCTCCAGTGCAAATTTGGACAAACTATCTCTCACCCAACTTCATGGGAAATTGCTCACATTTGAGAGAGAGATAGAACAAAAGAGAAAACTGTCTTCATCTGGTAAGCTCACTGAGGACTTTGTACCAGGCAACACTGCTCTGGTTAGTCATGAGTCAGAATATGCTCCATCTGAATGCCAGTATGATGAGCATATTGATTTCTCTTCAAACATTTCTGATTCAGCATTTGTGAGTGTTGATAGTCAATTTTCTGGGTGTAATAATGACAATCTATGCTTCATCATGGATGATCTCAAGGGGATTGCTGATGATGACTTAGAAGAGATGGATATTTTGAGCCAAATGGCCTTGATAAATATCAGATCTCAGAAGTTCTACAAAAGAACTGGAAGAAAGTTCCCAGGACTCTCTGGCAAAACCAAAGTTGGTTTTGACAAGAGCAAGTTGAGGTGTCACAGATGCCAAAGGCTTGGACACTTTGCTAGAGAATGTAGATCATCTGGATCTAATTCCTCTGCACCTTTTGTGACTTTTCCTAGCAATAGTCAACAAAACAAAGGGCAACATCCTGTCAATTCTAGTCATCAGTCTCAACTACAATCTCCTGCATATTTTGTTCCTCAGGGTCAAATGCCTTACCCTTACCCGTGTTATTACATGCCACAAACCAGTCAAGTTCAAGCTCCTATGGTACCACAACCTCATGCACTCCCAGAACCTCAACCATCTCATCAACCCCCTCAACCTCAACAACATAGCTTCTTCACCCCAGAAGTTGTTGATTGGAGCAGCTTGCCAGATGACATGTCTGGTCATGAACAACTGTTCACAAGTGCTGATCAACATGGTGGTGATAGTCCTTTTGGAAATCTGGCACTTATGGCTCTGGAATCAACTGAGGGTTCCTGCTCAACTGCATCATCTTCACAGGTAACTCAGGTATCTTCAGAGGCTAAAGCCAAGTTATGTTCTGAATCTTGCATTGCTGCCTTTGTCTCTATTAGAGAGGCAAATGTAGCATTAATAAATGAAAAACTTGAGTTTGAGAAAACAATTTCCAAAAGACAAGCTGAGTATGAGTCTGCTATTAATAGCAAAAATGATGAGATTTATAAGCTTAAATGCCAATTAAATGATGAAAAGGCTAAGCTAGAGGTTATTCTGGAAGACCAGAAAAGTCTTAAAGAAACCCTTGCAGTCACCCAAGTAGAGTGTGATCGATGGGTGCAATCATGCAAAGGTTTTGAGATGCTTCTTAGTAAGCAATCAGCTTCCAATGTGAAGTTTGGCATTGGTTATAATCACACTGCTCCTCCTACAGATTTTGCTCCAAGAGTAGAGGTGAAATCTGATGGAGAAAGCAATAACCAATCCACCTCATCATGTGATTCACTTTTTGATAAAGCATCATCAAAAGTTGAAGTCAGCACTAAGCCCTCTCAGAACCTACCAGCTAATGTTGATGGTTCAATTGCTGACACTCACATGATCAAAGAGTTGGTCAACTCAGGAGTTATGTCTGAAAGTCCTGAAAGGACTGGAGAGCAAGATTTAACTCCTTGAAGTTCAAGCTCCAACTACTGACAGCACTGAAAAGAAAACTGTCAGTAGAAAGAGTTTGAAGACTACTAAAGAGGAAGTCAAGAAAGCAAATAGTGCTTCCAAAGTACTGAAGAGCAAGTCTTCAGTAGTTTCATCCTCTTTAGTTGATGATCAACATAAGATGAAAAAGAAACCATGTGAAGTATGTGGTTTGTTTAATCATCTCACTGATGATTGTTGGTACAAAAGAGGATCCAAACTCAAACATAAAGATGAAATTAAAGAGAAAATGGTTAAAATGAAAAATGAGTTTAAAGCCACATTTGTACCAGCAACATCAAATCCTGTAATCCTTAAGTCCAAAAAGAAATCCAAAAAGGAAGGGGTTAAACAGGTAACAGTTGAGGTTGCTCAAAAGAAGAAGGTGCAACATAAGAACTTATCAAACTCCAGTGCTAATGTGTCTGAAGAGCTGAAAGCTTTATCACAAAATCAGACACAGCTGGTTATGATGGTTCAACATCTATTGGGAAGAGTCAACCAATTAGATGTTCCTATGTTGAATCCACAGAAAAGGAGGTCCAAGCCAAAGGATTCCTCTTTTCCACCATCTTCTTCCTCTCAAGCTGTTATTTCTAGCAAACTTGTTAGTCCACCATCTGTTGATGTGAATAGGCCCAAAACCAAAAAGGTTTGGGTCTCAAAATCTAACTAATTTGCTTTGTTCTGCAGGGTTCTTCAACATGCCACAGAGGCATCTGGTATGTAGACAGTGGAGGATCCATGCATATGACAGGAAACAGATCACTTCTTAATGACTACTCTCAAGGAAGGAAGGGATTTGTATCTTTTGGCAATGATGCAAAGGGTTACATCATCGGCAAAGGCTTTGTTTCCAATGGGGAAATAAAGTTTGATGATGTTAACCATGTGGAAAATCTCAAGTACAACCTCTTGAGTGTCAGTCAAATGTGTGACAAAGGCCATGTTGCTCTTTTCACAAGTCAGAACTGCCGGATTCTGTCATCCAAAGTTCTGAGTTTGATTGACAAGGTGTTGGATAAACACACTCTCCTTAAGGCCAACAGGACAGGAAGAGTGTATGCCTTAGATCTTTCTAAGAAAATAGATCTCAAAGGCCATCCTTGCCTATTTTCCAAGGCTTCCCCTCAAGAATCTACACTATGGCATAGAAGGCTGGGTCATGTTAATCTCAAAAACATAAATCAGCTGATTAACCATGGTTTAGTAAGGGGATTGCCTATGAAGGAGTTTAAATGTGAAGATGACTGCACTGCTTGTCTAAAAGGAAAACAGCACAAAGTTTCATTTCCTTCCATAGAAGAACCTAAGTCCACAGCCTGCTTACAGCTTCTTCACATGGATCTCTTTGGTCCTGTGAGAGTGATGAGTATGGCTAAGAAGAAATACTGTCTAGTAATTGTGGATGATTACTCCAGATTTGTATGGACTTTCTTTTTGCATTCAAAGGATGAAGCACCTCAGAAGATTATCAACTTTGTGTTGTATGTTGAGAAGCAGTATTCCCTCTCAGTCAAGTGTATTAGAAGTGATAATGGAACTGAATTTAGAAACAATACACTTGATGAGTTCTACCTCTCAAAGGGAATCAAGAGGCATTTTAGCATTCCAAGAACTCCTGAACAAAATGGAGTAGTGGAGAGAAAGAACAGGACCCTTATTGAAGCTGCAAGGTCCATGTTGGCTGACTCTGGATTGCCAATGACTTTTTGGGCTGAAGCTATCAATACTGCTTGTTATGTACAAAATAGAGCTCTAGTGAATAAGAGGTTGATGAAAACTCCATATGAAGTTCTTCATCATTTGGCCCCTCTAATTTCATTCTTTAGAGCTTTTGGATGTCCTTGTTTCATTCTCAACACAAGGGATCAACTCCAAAAATTTGATTCTAAGGTGGATGCAGGATATTTTGTTGGTTATTCATCAACTTGCAAAGCATACAGAGTCTTCAACTGTAGAACAAAGATGGTTGAAGAGACTCTACATGTTAAGTTTAATGAATCTCCAAAGGACAAGATTCCACAAAATCCTGTGGAGATATTTGATTTGGACATACTACAATATGCTCCTCATCAAACTCCTGCTGTTGCTCATGTCAACAGTTCTCCACCTGGTGGTACTGCTGGTGCTGATGATGATGATAGTAGTACTCACCTCTTCAGATTTACTGATCAACTGCCTGATTCAGCTAGACCTGATGTTCCTGCAGCTCCAGCAGCACAATCCACAACAAATGCTGATGAGATTTCTACAACTTCAACTTCCTTTGAACTACCATCAACTGATTGGTTTCAAGGAAATTCTTCACCATCACCATCTGTTGCTGCTGAGCCTGCTACAAACACTTGCACTGATCTCATTGTGTACCAAGATCTGAAGAATCACCCTATGTCTCAAATCATTGGTGATATCACTGCTGGAGTATCAACAAGAAGTCAATTGTCAAATTTCTGCTTCTATGCTCTCTTCATTAGTCAGCAAGAGCCAAAGAATTATCACATTGCCTTAAAGGACAATGGATGGGTTGATGCCATGCAGCTTGAGCTTCTTCAGTTCAAGAAACAACAAGTGTGGGAACTGGTTCCTCTACCTCCAGGTAAGTGTGCAATAGGCACTAAATGGGTGTTTAGGAATAAGACTGATGAAAATGGGCTTATTGTTAAGAACAAGGCCAGACTGGTTGTTCAGGGGTTTGCACAAGAAGAAGGTATTGATTATGATGAAACCTTTGCTCCTGTAGCCAGACTGGAAGCAATTCGATTGTTTTTAGCTTATGCTGCTTATCAAAATCTTAAAGTTTTTCAAATGGATGTCAAAAGTGCTTTTCTGTATGGGAAAATTAAAGAAGAGGTTTATGTATGTCAACCACCAGGTTTTGAGGACAACAAACATCCTAATTGGGTGTATAAGCTTGATAAGGCTCTTTATGGGTTGAAACAAGCTCCTAGGGCCTGGTATGAGACATTATCAAACTTTCTTCTTGAAAATAATTTTACTAGAGGCACCATAGATAAAACTTTATTCATTAAGAAAGCAGGGCAGCATAATTTACTTGTTCAAATTTATGTAGATGATATTATTTTTGCATCTTCTGATCCACAGTTGTGTGATGACTTTACAAAGCTGATGCAACAAAAGTTTGAAATGAGTGCAATGGGGGAATTACAATTCTTTCTGGGTTTGCAAATCAAACAAAAGGCTGATGGAATTTTCATTCATCAGTCCAAATATACAAAAAATCTTTTGGAAAAATTTGATTTACAAAATTGTAAACCCTGTTCTACTCCCATGTGCAACACCACACAACTGGATACAGATCAGAAAGGTAAAGTGGTTGATGAAACACTTTACAGATGTATGATTGGGTCCTTGATGTACCTAACAGCTTCTAGACCAGATATTATGTTTGCTACATGTGTTTGTGCTAGATTTCAGGCTGCACCTAAGGAGTCTCATTTGATTGCAGTCAAGAGGATCTTTAGATATTTGCAAGGCACTCCATCTCTAGGTTTATGGTATTCTACTAGACATTCTGGTAAATTAGTTGCTTTTTCTGACAGTGACTATGCAGGGTGTAAGTTGACCAGGAAATCAACTTCTGGTGGATGCCAATTCCTAGGCAACTGTTTGATTTCTTGGCAGAGTAAGAAACAAACCTCAGTTGCTACATCAACTGCTGAAGCCGAGTACATTGCTGCTGCAAGTTGTACATCTCAGGTATTATGGCTTCAAAACCAATTATTGGATTATGGCATAACTGAGACTAAGACTCCATTGTTAATGGACAGTTCTTCAGCTCTTTGTATTGTCAAGAATCCTGTCCAGCACTCTAGGACTAAACATATTGAAATCAGACATCATTTTATTAGAGATTGTTTTGAAAAAGGTCTGATTGATCCAAAATTTGTTCCTAGTGCTGATGAGCTTGCAGACATTTTTACTAAGCCTTTGGATAGTTCAACCTTCCACAACCTGGTGTTAAGGCTTGGTATGCTGCAGCTAGAATAAGTGACAACTACCGATAATCTCAGTAATAAATACTGATGATCATTGGTAACCATGTCATATATAAGTACTTCATTTGTTAAAACAGCTGATGTAGTTATAACAGCTGATGAAATCACAACAGCTGATGTAACTACAACTGCTGATGTCAGAAATGCAGATAAGTACTGATGACCAATGAAACATCAAACTCGGATTTAAATGTGGAGGTCAGACTGAAACAGCTGAAAAGCTAAGAATTGACGACAACAGCTGATGAGTAATTTCTCTTCAGTTGTTTTTACAACTGCTGTTTCTAAACAACTGAAGCCACAGCTATGTCTTCAGTAGTTTACAACTACTGAAGACTACCACTAAGTCTTCAGCTGTTTACACCAACTGATGACAAAACCACTGTCTTCAGTAGTTTCATAACTACTGATGACAAACACCATGTCCTCAGTTGTTTCACCACCTGAAGTCGGAATTGTCCTCAGTAGTTTTATAACTACTGAAGACTAAATCAAAGACTTCAGCTGTTTCAATGTCTGACGGTTAAACCCAAGTCTTCAGTTGTTTTATAACAACTGATGATCACACCAATACGGTCAGTCATTTCAAACCTCTGAAAGTTAATGCCACGTCATCACCAGTTTCACCAAATGATGACTAACACCAAAACCTTCAGTCGGTTCATAACCCTACCCTATAAATCCCTTATCTCACCAGAGTTTTTCTCACCTTTCCTCTCAAACCTAACGTTCAAAAACTCTGTACCCTCTCTTCATCCATGGCGACCATGCAACTAAAACCACGACACAACTGTGTCGCTCACCTTACTAAATCACCATTCTGGACCAAGTTTCACAACGCCATTGATTTAATGGTCCAGTCACCTTACCAAACAGCTTTTCTGATAAACCCCACCATATATGCCGAATCCCTTAGCCAATTCTGGACAAACGTCACTCTTGTCTCTGAGGAGAATGACACAGAGTCACTTCATTCGTTTGTCCATAGCCAAAAGGTGGTCATCAATCCAGAGATTCTTCGCCAAACCCTCAATCTGGATGATGCCACTTTCCCGACTAGCTATCCAAAGGGCACCACTGATCTATCATTTGCCCACCATGGATACGAAGGCAACCTGAGTGCCTCTACCATATTGAAGAAACATTTCCAGGATGCTGAACGGCTTATCTTTCATATGGTCAATGTCTGCCTGGCTCCAAAGACTTCATCATGGGATCAAATGTCCACAAGGTGGCAACAGGTATTGTACTCTATCCTTGAGCAACAACCTTTAAATTTTTCTGAAATATTATTCTTAGAGCTCAAGGATATGGCCCAAAAACAACTTTCTAACCGTTGGATATTATATCCTCGGTTTATAATGGCCATAATTGAAAACCAGCTTCAAGCTGAGGGACTTGTTGGCCTGGGAGTCCCTGCTATGGCTGTATTGCCTGAAGTATACTCCCGGCACAACTCTGACCAATCACTCAAAATGGCTGCCAAGCTGCGCAAACCCACGCAGCTGGAACCCACAGCCACCACCACAAAATCCAAAGTCCCCACCAAACCAAAAACAAAACGAACCAAAACAGCTATTCAGGAAGATGAGTCCCCTGAAGATGCTCCTGTACCACCAAGACAGGATATACTTACTGGTGTAAACCCCCCAGTAGTATCAGAGACTCACCCAGCCACAGCCGCTCAGGATTCCTCTCAAAAGGAACCTGAAGCAACCAAAGAAGGGGTACCCACAAATCTGGAATCTTCCTCATTTGAGGAGATTGCCATTGAAACACACCATTCTCCCCAGGTGCATAATACCCTATCTCCTCATGAAAATGCCCCCCAAAGTCCAACACTTATAATTGCAAATGTGCTGACTCAGCTGCATGCCTCTCCTCCTCCCCAACAACTACCTAAAGGGAAAACCACAGATATTGAGGTAGAGGATCAACATGCTTCTGACAACCCACAGCACAGGGGTTTAAATGTTCAGTCTCCTAGTGTAGATACGGAGACAAGAATATCTGGTGAGGCTGCCACCTCTTCTGCATCAGCACATGATCAGACTGAGGCTGGTAACATGGCTAAGACCTCATCAGAGGCAACAGCTGATGAAGGACATCGTCCTGAGGCTGGAAGTCCCCAGTTCCAAGAAAAAGGGGCACATGCTACATCTGGTCTACACCCAGAGCATGTACATCTTGCTACTAGCAGGAGGTCAGGTGATTCAGCATCTGCTGATGATGACCTGGGCTTCTTTTATGATGTTCTAGCCCAGAACACAATTCTTGAGGAAGAAGTCAGTAGACTACAAAGACTACTTGACCAATTCTCTCAAGAAGCAAGTCCATCTGATACCACCATACACCCACAGATGGCACCTTCACCTGAAGGTCTCCTAAACACTCAGCCACTAAAAACATTCAATCCACCAGCCTCTACTTCTGGCACTGCTTCTCAGGGACAGAACCCCTCTGAGCAAACAGCTGCTATATTCCACAAATCCCTACCTCTCATCACCCCAATGATCACCGACATTGTGATCAAAACCTTGGATGACAAACTTCCCTCAATCATACAGCCACTGGTGGAGGAGATTGTGAGCACAAGGCTTTCTACTACTCAAACCCTTGCAACCAATGCAACCAAAAAGGGGGAGAGTCAGTTAGTGAAAGGGAAGAGCATATTGATAGAGAGAGAACAGGAGGAAGAAGAGGTTGTGAAAGAGACTGAGAAGGAGGAAGAGTATGTGAAGGGAGCTGACACTGATCAAGTGAGTGAAAGTCACAAAGACTTTCACATCACATATAAGAAGAGGAAGATTGAAAGAAAAGAAAAAGAACTCCAACTTGATGAGATGGTCAAAATGGCGGATGCTACACATAGTAAATCTATGGACTCCATTATTGATCAACTATACAGACAAGGGTTCGATACTGCACAGCTTGACTCAGAGATTAGAAGACTTGAAGTTGAAGAAATTAACTCAAGATGGGCAAGTTATGATGTGCTAGAAAGAGAAAGACTGGAGATCATGATCAGATTCATTGCAAAGTATCTTGGAAGATCATTGATAGAGATTAAGTCATGGACCAGGGACAGTATCTTGGCAATAACCACCAAGATCTGTACGTCTGAAGCATACACAAAGGGATTAGTGATTGAAGCACTAAATGAAGCAGGTGCTGGAAACAGAAACGAACTAGCAAAATACTCCAAAGCCTCACTCATTACAAGAATGCTAGAACAACCTGCAAAACCTACCACTTCAAAATCACCACTACCACAACCCATTAAACCAACTCCTTTACCCTCAAAACCAACAGCCGATGATGCATCCAAGAAGAAGAAGAGAAGGATGTTGAGGCTAGAAGAAGAAGAAGAAGAGGATGATGAGGAAGAAGATAGGTTGCCTCTTTCTGCAGTCCTAACTTTGCCTAAAGCCAAATCTATGCCCATCACTCCCACCTCACAGATGGAAACTGTGAGAGTAAAGATCGAAGAAGAGCAACTGCAAAGGCTTCATGATGAGGAGATGATCAATAATAAGTATGAAGAAAGAAGCTCTGAGACTGTACACCCTTGCCAACACATTTCAATATCAAAAGGAAAAGGTGAGGATATGGCCTGATCCTAGGGTGGCTCACAGAATTGTGAAGAAGGACATTCCTGCAAGATACAAGGGCCAGATAAAAAGGATCGTAGATGAAGAGATCACAGTGGTCCTTGTAGTATCACCCTGGGAGATTGTAGAAGACTTCAAGAAGGCTTATGAGACTAAACAGCCTCCCCAAAAGATGTTAGAAAACAGAGTAATCAAGAAGGGGTTAGTCTACAAGAAGCTTGACTTCAAACAAAATGAGCTCAGTCTGTTACTTGAAGGTAATCACCCAGATGAGTTTGCCTACAGACAGATCACAACAGTTGAGCTCAAAAATGGCAAACAGGCCAAATACATCTCAGAGCTGTATGGGCGTGAAGGATTGTTCGATGGTGAACCAGAGAATCTTACTATGAAGAACAAATCATGTTTCTCAGAGCATACACCAGAGAATCCTACAGGCTTATACATGGGAAGTGAGTTTCATGGATGGGGGAACAGCTCAGTGTCCAATTCCCCAATACAGAGCTCCCATCCATACTTTGCCAACCAAATCATCAGAGACTTACTTCCAGGCCGGTGCTTATATGGTCATCTTCTCAACTGATCAAGAAGGAAAAAGACCAACCATTTTGCCAACAATAAGTGGGACCTCAATAAAGTTAAAGGTTTTGGCTGCATTGGTTCAGGGGGAGTTTGTTGGACCAAAAGAACCAATGAACCGGATCAGAAAAACCTTTAAGTTCCACAGACGTCACAACAACTACTGAAGTCCACAACAGCTGAAGACAACAACTGATTACAAAGTCTGAAGACAACAACTGAAGACAAAGTCTGAAGACAAGTGCTGAAGACAAAGTATCAGACGTTGTCACAACAGCTGAAGAGGATTCTTCAGTAGTTGTGACGGTTTACTTTCAGTAGTTTTATGTTCTTTCTTTTCAGTAGTTCTGTAAAACGACTGAAGAGCTTGTTCTTCAGTCGTTGTAGTATCAGTAGTTTCCTTTCAGTAGTTTTATGTTTTATACTTAGCACTCTGACATGTTCTCAGTAGTTGTGAACATTTCAGTAGTTTATTAAGTATTAGTTATTTTTGTACTAAATCTGCTAGTAATCACCATCCCGTGATTACAGCAGTGATTGCACTCTATATAAGGAGTGCCAACCTTATTGTAACAGTGAATGATTTAGCAATAATATTGGGCATTATTGAAACATTCCTAATCACAGAAAAATATTCTCTCGCATTTGTTTACAAGTAACAAACTCTTGCTATAATTTGACTAATTCTTCTCTTCATTCCGCTGCATTACACTTTAATACTTCAAACTTGTGATCGTTGATCCTGTCAGATACTGTGCAATAGAACAATACTTAAGTTCAGCAGGCAGCAACAATTGTGTTTGCCACTATTAATAGTCCTCACTCGATTAGTAAACATATTGTAGTTTGAGATAATGGTCGGGAGTGAAAAACTTCAGATTGAGAAGTTTAATGGAAAGAACTTTGGTTGGTGGAAAATGCAAATGGATGATTTGTTTGTTCAGAGGGACGCAGATGTTTATTTGGGTGATAAACCGGAAAAGATGCTACCAGATGAGTGGGAAATCTTTGATAAAAAGGCCAAGTCAACTATCATAGTGTCGTTGACGAAGGATGTTACGTTCAACATTTTGAAGGAAACTACAACAAAGGGTATCATGGATGTGTTATCTAATATATAAGAGAAGCCTTCACCATCAAATAAGGTTTTCTTGATTCGAGAGATTGTTAATACAAAGATGAAAAAGGGAAGTTCAGTTATAGTACACCTCAACAACTTGAACTCAAATTTGTCTAGACTTGGGTCAGTTGGCATTAAATTTGAGGATGAGGTTCAGGCTCCACTACTATTCTCATCATTGCCTGATAGATGGTCAGGGAATGTTACAACGATTACTAGTTCTACCAGCAAGTTCACTTTTGATGGGATTTAGGATCTTATCATGGGCGAAGACGTTAGACGAAGAAATTCAGGTGAATCTTCAAGTGAATTACTGATCTTGGCACAAGAAGAAAGAATAACAAAAGTAGTGGAAGCAAGAATATAAAAAGGAGTCAGCCTAGGACTCAAAATAATATGAAATTAAACTATAAACACTTCACGAAACAATGTTTGAATGATCTGTAAGAAGTTAACACTTCAGCAACCAATCAGATGAGGATGCTTTAATCTGTAGCGTGGTGAGCAATGTGGATTCATGGGTCATGGATTCTGGAGCTTCGTTTCATGCTACCCACAACAACAAAGCATTACAGAATCTAACGGATGTGATTTTGGTAAGGTAAGACTAGCGAACAATGATGTTCTTGGCGTTACATCTAGTGTGTTTATCTTTGTTTATATTTTTTCTCTCTTACAATTCGATTTGTTTGCATGTTGATCAATAACCGAATCCCTAACACCTACATGGCCTCAAGCAAGCACCCTATGCTTGGTTTCATCGTTTTGGCACTTTCCTTATTCAAAATGTATTTGTTTGTAGTCAAGCCGACACATCTTTGTTTGTGTTAAAAAAGGACTCTTGCATCATGTATATGCCTATTTATGTCAATGATTGATCATAACCGACCATCATAAACACATGATCACCTCTTTCATCACTCGACTACATAATCAATTTGCAATCAATGATATATGCCAGTTGAATTATTTCCTTGAACTTGAGGTTATTCATAATGATAATGGCATATTCTTAGCCGGTCAAAATATGCCCATGACATCCTTCAATGTGCAGTTCTTCTTGATTTAAACTCGTATCCACCCCATTACCATCCAACACTGTTCTTACCACCTCTGGTGAACCATACAATGACCCAACTCATTACCAATCCTTTGTTGGTGCCTTACAATATTTAACTATTACCCATCCGGACATCTCCTATACAGTAATCAAGTAAGCCAGTTCTTACAAACACCGACGCTCACTCATTATCAGTGTGTTAAAAGGATTCTTCATTATGTTAGGGGAACCGTTGCCTTTGGCCTCACTTTCAATCGCCTGCAAGACACTACTATCTTAGGTTATTCAAATGTAGATTGGGCAAGATGTCTACAAACCCAAAAATCAACTTACGGTTACTCTATTTTTTTTCAAGGGGGGGACAACTTATAATCTATTGCTCAAACTGCGCGTCTAAATATCGCACCATGACAAATACCGCAACTGAATTAATATGGGCCACTCTCTGCTTCGTGAACTACATGCTCTACCTGCCAGTCATCCAACTCTCCTTTGTGACAACAAAAGTGTGATATTCTTCATGCAAAACCAACCCTATCTCTCATAATTGGGCTAAACATATTGAATTTGATTACCATTTTATCAAGGAGTTGTAAGCTCTCACCAAGTTTATTTCTATAAATCTTCAAGTTGCGAACACATTCCCCAAAAGCCTTTTACGTCAACAATTTGAATTTTTCCGGAACAAGCTTTGTCTTGGACCACCTCCATTTCGCTTGAGGGGATATTCAAGATAGACAAAAAATGTAACTATTATATTCTTGATGTATTATATTTGTAATATGTGTTATATAATGCATGACTCTCACATTCTACAATAGAGAACCTATTACTTCAATTATCACTATATAACTTTAATATAATATTCAAATTGTCAACTATACAAGTTTGGTAATAGAGGAAACAATTCACCAAGGTAAGCTTAAAGCACGCATTTGGTGATAAAAGTGTCTCAACATATATCATCCAACTATCTCTATGCACCCAAAACGGACAACTAAAATACCACTTTTATTGTAGCTATTCAACAAAAACCATTGTCACTCTTTAAGCTATTTAATATGAATATATGATTTATAAATCTAATCAAAATAAACAAGGGGGACCTCTCACCAACCACACTGAACAAGCAATTATTTTCACGTAGTAAACCGTAACAATAACAAAATACCAAGTTGATACAAAACCTATTACACAATCATCTCCATTCATGTTTTCTAATTTCATAAACAAACCGTTGTTCTGCTTGATCCCATTGCGACTCGATATTCAGTTTATCGCATTTTTTCCTTCCTTTGTAGCAACTGGCTCACCCCTAGAAATGAATCTTGATGTCCAATGAGTGTATATCTACCTTCCAAACAAAAGTATGGGACATAGTTAAGCTTGGTCAAAAGAAATATGATACGGATTTATTCCTCATGGGTGGGTCCCGGTTTGATCTGGATCAACCCTTCCACCCATGGTTCTACATACATATCAAAATATTTTATTATTGTCGAGTGGTAGGAGTCAAATACTCTTTAGAGAATATCAGAATTCAAATCTTAACATAATGTAAATTAGAAATGATGTATTCAAGAGTAAGTGTATGTGTGAGTTGTTCTAAAACAATGTATCACTATTATATAAAGGGGTCATTACATAACATAGATACACCTCCAAATCTTTAACAAGAAATAAAGCTAACTTGTTCCTTATCTAATCAAACAAATATATAAGGTTTTCATTCAAACTGCAAAATGTCAAGAAAATCAAACACAAGACTTCACACTTGCTTTAGCTTCAGCTTCACCAATTATTAATCTTGTTTGTTCACATTATTGGCATGAAAGAATATGATAGGACCCAAATTATATTTTTAACCAAATTCCATCAGGTTTCTAAGAGGCAGACATCTATCAGTTAGGATATGTACAGGCAGTTAGTTGGTAAAATTGCTACTTCTGCGTAATATAGCATGAGCATTACATACATCGTACATGATAACTTTAATTACTTTGTGCAAAATAGATTATTATATATGGAAATACTAAAATTACTATAATAACTAGTTATTCTTAAATCACAAGATTATCATATTAGGATGTGCAATTAAGAATGCTCGGTTAGGCACTTAACTAGATTGGATATATGAGACCTATGCACTTTATGTTATTTTTCAAAACCTATGTTGATATCAGATAGTTGTAATGAATACTATTAAAGAGCGGACTTGTGACGTTCTATTTAACATGTAAGAATATATACCCTACATATATATATATATATGCAGTAAAGGAATGAAAATATGAGTAATAAGCAAGAAAGAAAGTTGTACTTTGGTGTTTCATAATGAGGAAGAAGAGAATGCTAGTCAGGGAGCCAAACGTTTGATTTTCCACGTGATCGTGCTATCGACTTCTTGAGGAAAATAACATAACCTGAAAAGGACAAAAAAAAATTACATGCAATTTCAAACACCGACAACCCTTAATTAAAATATAAAATTTGAGGAAGCGTTGAGCCGGTTGTGTAACATTAATACTGCAATATTTAATGGACAAACATACAAACAAATGCACCAGTAGCATCTCACTAATAAAGTAGTCTGTGGACGGTGAGATGAGCGCAAATACTATCCCTTTCATGGAAACAAAAAGGCTACTCTCAAATGGACAAGTTGTATTAATGAGCAGCATTTGATCACTCCACGTTGATCAAAGGCTTATTGCACTTGTACTAGTCATTTCATTGATCCTCCACATATCAAATGTAGGTTTCATAGGCTGGAATTGCTTGGATACCTCTTAGAATCGTGTACTAGTTAAAGCATTTTGGTGGTACTCCAAACCTTTTCAGACAATCATAATATGTAAATGACACATGAAACATACAACTATTTAGAAATATGCCTACACCTTGAGTTTCAGTTTCGTGGATACATGTGAGCACCAAGATTGATGCTCCACACAGGTCTTGATCTCAGTTCTTGCTACTTGCTTCTTGCTCTTGCTTTGGTTCTTGGTCGATTCTAGCTTGAATCTTCTAGTTATTTCAATCGGCTCTTTACTGTTGTTGTTCAGTTCTAAGAACACTACACACCACCACCATTTGCTCTTTTTTTAATTGTTGTTAAATGTGATCAACACTATCACATAACTATCTTTCTTTCTTTCTTCCTCTTAACTCATCACTACTGCTACTGTCGGTGTCGAGTATATCTTTGTCGCTGCTAAATCCTTCGTGAATTATTTCCAACCAGCAAACCTACTTGCTTGCTTCCTCCATTTTATCCTTTTTTTCCCTCACAGTCAGAAAGCTCCAAGGATTTGTCAACACTACACTGTTTTCGTGCCCAGCAATTCTTTGTTTCTTGCGTTCTGCTTCGGCCGACTGTCACACCTTGCGATTCCTTTGTTCTTCCTCGGCTACTGCATAGCTTTTGCGGGTTCCATCTTCTTCTTTCTGCAGCCCAACCAACAACCTGCTACCCTGTTTACCTGCATCTCCTGCTCGCATCGACAGCAGCCGAGGCTGCTGCTTCGGTTTGCGCACCACGCAGCCCTAGGGGCCACTGGCAGCCTCCGACCTCAAACTTCCGGTCGAACTCCTCTCGAAGTGTTGGCGCTCTAACACCAACTGTTGGAAATCAGGCCCAAAAATCAAACACACGCAAAGTCGCAAACACGAAGTGTTGAGCAACTTGCTCGAATCTTTCTTTAATATTGCTAAATCGAGAAAACAACCACATAGATTACATCACGCCTACCAATCTATTTATACTGACCATAACTTGCAGACTAAGACTCCTATTGGACTTAAACTAGGTAACCAAATAAACTAACAAACAAATCAACCACATTTTACTTATATGCCTAATTCCTAAACTAAACCAAACTTAGAAAACAAGAAAACCTCTTCCACATGTAAACTAAATTAGAATTATTCCAACAGAAAAGTTGTGCACTAATTTGGAAGGCAGTCAAGCAACATTCCAAGGACGTTCAGCATTGATATATGATGATTTAAGGAGCAAGGAAAATCAAAATGTGTACAAGAACATAGATGTGGGAAACTTATAGTATTATACCAACTGATACTATCAGTAGCGATGGTGTACCAATAATATTACTATCACTTGTTCAAAATTAGTGATTGAAATATGCATTTCCCTTCTGTATACAAATGTCCTCTCTATGATGCAAAACACACACATGAAACATAAGTTATTACTTCAATTTTGTCTCTAAATATATAGCAGAGGCTTAATACTCTCTAAAACATAGGATGCTAATTACATATATAGCCAGGATAACTTTCTCAGAAATTGATGGCTTTCCATGTCAAATATTATCATACCAAAACATGAAATGATAGACTATTTAAACCATCATACATTCACTTGACTTTACTTTGCAAAAAAATGATGTTGTAAAACTATAAAAGAAAGTTGCACTTTGCAAGAGCGATTTTGGACAAAAATGCTACAGTAAAAAGTTTTATTTATGCATTCAAATTTTCAGAACTATCCAAAAACAAATTCTTGTAAACTTTAGTGTCTTTTCGACACTTTCCCAGTAATGATGTGAGTTACTTCGACTGGTAGTTAACAAATCGATTGCTCTAAAGCACAGTCATATTGTATGAAATCATCTATCAAAATCTAACCAAAATAAAAGATACGAAGATTACCTATCATGCAATCGTGATGTTTGTCCTTGCCAAAACTCAAAAAAATTAGGTTTAAGCCTGTAACCACCCCAAGTTTTCGGTTTTGGGATTGGAGCTCTGCAGAAAAACACAAAATATTCACCAATAAAACTATAAGAAATGAATCTTACAAAGCCCATAACTGAGATATATGTATTGCTTACCCATCAGAGAATTTTGCTTCCAGATCTTTATATTCTTGATGGAGAAAATCACGCCCAGGTATTACCGTACTCTTAAAAAATAAAACACTATAAGTCATTTGTAAAATTATGAACAATTGCAAAAACAGAAAAGGAAAAAACACCTGTTTACTGGCTATTGCACCAATCTGACTTCCTCTAGGACGACTGTGGAAGTAACCCTCAGATTCTTCTTCAGAAACCTTCTGCACAGAACCTTCGATTCGCACCTATCAATCAAAGAATGTGACTGACTGTTACAACTATAATTACTGCATTAACTGAAATTACAAAAACAATATAGTTACAATACAACCTCAAGTTTTGCATAAAACAATTTAGAAGGTCGTATTCACTAAAAATAGCCTTAAGACGACTTTCAACCCTTTTGACCAGTTAGCTATATTTTCATTTGATCTGGTTGAAATAAAACACAATCAAAATAGACCCTTTCATAAATATATGGGCTGAATTGGCAAACACCTTCACTTAAATTGGTCAGCTTAAAGCTTTGTTTTGAAAATCAAGCATAAAATCATATAAACATGTTATTCACAGAAATGCAGTACCAGAATAAATGACAGACTTACCTGGCGGTTCAATGCATCCCAGTAAAATAAAAGTGATGCATTAGCATTCTCAGATAAATCCTTAGCTTTTCGGCTTCCATAATTAGTATACCTAAATACGCATTATAATGAACATAGTTAATCAAGAAAGCAAGTATATGATGTTATAATAGGTAGCAATGCTTGTATCACCACAGAAGATCACTCACCAGACAAAACCATGTTTATCAAATCCTTTCAGCAATACCATTCGTGATGAACTGCATCCGCCATAAAAACATTGTTGAATGTAAAAAAAAAAAAGATTCTTTTATTGGTATCTACCAAATGGATATTTCAGATTTTAAATAAATAATGAACAATCGGCACAAAATAAGTTAATATGTATTGGTATGGTTTCTAGATCTAAATTCTGAGCAGATACTTACGGTTTACCATCTTTGCCAGCTGTGCACAACGCCATAGCATTTGGTTCCTTCAAGCCGGCAGCCATTGCATCATCAAACCATTTCTGGAACTGTTTCAATGTGTGTTTTCAAAGTAATTATTGCAACTTGAACAATCATATATCAAATCAGAAACAGTTAAATTGAGCCAAAGATGGTTAGATGATTATATACTTATATCAATAATCAGTTTACTTAAAACAGCTCCTTACATTTGTCCCAATAATCACCATCATAATCACATTTTTTCAAACATTCGAAACTGAATATTGCAAACAGGAAATGCAATCATATGCACATCCAAATACTCCCATAACCCAAAACTAAAACCTATATGGATATAATTAAAGAAAGAAAATTGTTTTTAACCTGTTTAAAATCACCACATGAGTCATACCTGAACAAATGGATCAGGCTCCACATCCTCCTCCTTGAACTCGGGAGAAATATAATTTTCTCTCATTGATGATATGTCAACTTGTGGGGCCTTTCCAATTCTAACACACATAGAAGTTCCAGGATATGGTGGAAGGTGAAGCTTAAATTTATCAATAATAGAAGGTGGAACAAACCTCCCACCTAAAAAATGATGGGTCCCACAAAACTTCTTGGCGCAAAGCTTAGGAGCAGTTAAAGAGACCTGAAATATAAAATCGTTTCACTTACAACTTTGCAGAGGTGGGAAAACGGACAGGCCAGATGAATACAGTAACGAGTCAAAAGAAGTATGGGTTGAAAAGTGTTGGATTGGGTTGACCTAAACACTTTTTTGCCCATTTAAGAAGTGTGCTATGATTACAAAAACTATAATATTACAATAAATCTGAACTTCTTTAATACAACATGTTGGAGGTTGTGTGAATTTAAATACACTTTGGAAAACCTGCTACCCGTTACGCATGCCCATTTGACCCGTTTCATTTCTATCTTTCTTTATATATTTTACCCAATTGGCACTTTGAAGCTAAAAAACCAACCCAAATTAAAAATTATTAAGCAAATAGTATGAAATTTCCACATCTACAAATGTGGAATCAAGGATAATATTTATCAAAAGCTTTAAGTCAGCTAATATGAGTATTCTCTCTAATTTTAAAAATCCAAGATTTCTATAATAACATACCAACATGTCAGGTTTGATTCCATCACCATTTATATCTCCTTCTTCCACATGCCACCCGGATGGAATATCTATAGAGACAATTCCAGTGGGTTTTCGATTTATTTCATTATAGTTTTGAAGATTTACTAACCGTTGAATCAAATCATCAAATGGTGGCCTTGGTGTACCTGAAATAAGATATAAGATACCGAAAGTTTGAAAATAACAACACTACACAAGGATGTATGAGATCAATTCATAGGCCAACTATGTACAACTTAATCCTCTAAATTCATTACTAATTATAAATGTAATGAACGAAGAGATGAAGTTAGTTACTGATAAAAAAAGTCCATGTTTTTCCTTCTCTAACTTGGGTCAGCCTGCCAACACTCATCTTTTTTTAATTTTCTAGATAATTCTATATGAAATCTGACTAGAAAAACTATTATTGAAATAAAATCGCCTTATTTAAATAAAAATATTTAATATACAAATACTTGATTGTCTCATGGGTGAATTTTAACCAATTTAATCCATTTCCTTTTTACTTGTTTTTTTTTTATTTTATCCATTTGACCTGCTAGCAAAGAAAATATATAACCCACAAAAATCCATGTGCTCGGTCTGCACATGGGTTGAAATTGCCCCCTCCGCAAAACATGAACTGAATTCTTTTTGCATAAATTACCATGGAATGAAAAGCCAAACATGGCATCAACTAAAATGTTGAAGTCCTCTGCTAAGTTGTTAGGCAGATCATCCGCCGATAAGAAAGGAATGCCCAATGATTCTAGCTGCAAAGATGCCCAACAAGCATTTCAGACAAGAAAGCTAAATGCATCTTTCAAAGAGGTGGCATGTTGGGGGCAGGTCATGAGTCAAAACAGTTCGGGTTAGAAAGGATCATGTTCTAGTACAGTTTGAGTCTGGCTGACCCTGGAACACTTTTTGTCCTTTCTTAGCTTTTATTCATAAATAACCTCTTAATTTTGATTAGAAACCATAATAATTATACAAAGCAATTTGAGAAGTTTGACCAACTTCCAACAACTTTCACTTGACTAGTTGAGATAACACATGACCCAAATGTTGTAGAAGTTGATGTTTGAGGTCCACCTGAGTCACAAGACCTGTATAAAGAGGCTTTGGAGTACGTTTCGGATAACAAACAAACGGTTTATATCCAAAGTGATACAAATGACGGGCAGCTACAAGACCATCCCCGCCATTGTTTCCTGGGCCACATATGGTCAATACACGATTATAGTCCTTAACGTTGTACACCTGTCACAAATTTAATTACGAGCAAAGATGCATAAATGGAATCAGCACAGATATGATCAGCTAGAAGGTTGAAACAAATAATTTAATAAAATAAAAAATTATATTCTTAGCAGTAGTGTGTTTGAAATCATATATTATATGTTGTTTATTTCTTAATCTAGAAAAGAATGGACATGAAAGGGGGTGCAATCTGACCCGACACACTTAAAACCAAACCCTTAATATCACTTACCTAAAGCTAACGACAGTTAGGTATGTTTAGATACACACTTTCACCCTAAAAAGTATGTGCATAGTGCACTTTTAACCCTAAAACTTAAAAAGAAAAAAATTGATTTTGCCAAAGACTACAAAACTGATTCTTGCAACTTCAAGAGCAATAATCACTCTTGCAACACATCCAAACACCCCATACACTTGCATAAATTTACACTTAGATATCTAGAAAACAAACTTCAACACCATATTACTATAATTCAATTCAACCTCTTGATTGTAAAATGAGTTACAAGAAATGACAAAATTGATGGCTAATAATACTAGGTAATCTATGTAAAGGATTTTCTTGCTATGAATTTTTTCACTATAAAGCCGTTTTGTCACCGCGTTCCACCATTCTCTCTTCCTTTCCCACCCAATCAAATAAATGGGATTAACCATACACAACATTCCTTCTTGCACCAAAATAAGACTCGCAAATAAATAAATAAATAACATTAGATATCCACACAAACTAGCCAAAAGCTCTTAAGCGACAACACCACGACTCACCTCAGCAATGGCTGTAGCAACACTCAAACCAGCCAATTCCTGCAGATACCAAATTCTGTCAGCACTTTGTTAATCTTAACTATTATTCAAATTCTTATATTTAATGAAGTTGATATAAAAAAAAATTAAATAAATAAAGGTAATTCTGTTCTTTTATATAATCCATTTTGTTGCTGCTAGATTGCTTGTATCAAAATGATCATCTGACCCCAAAATTGGATAAACACTACAAATTGATCATCTTATTGCACACCCAAACATCCCATAACAGTTTCTTTGCAATTGCAAAGATCGAAAAGAGCAAACAAAGTTTGATCAACGGTATTCACAGTAACAAAACAAAATCCCAAAACCCTAACAGTAAATTCACTCTAAAAATCACTAACCATAAGCTGATCAACGCTAAACCCAAGAGGACCCATAAGAATCTCATCAACCTCAGCAGCTTCCCGTTGATTCAAATACGAAATCATGTCAGGATTTTGCACCACTTTGATGCTGTTAGCCATTGCTCCTCTGTTCACTCTAGAATAACAATAACCCCGAAACTTGTACCTCAAAATCGAGCCAAGAGAACCCTAAATCGCCATTCAAAAGCCACACAATCAACGATTCAAATTACCCATACACACAACAGGTATCAATGAAACAGATGGATAAAATTGGGTTTACCTGTGGAGATCGATGAAGGGGTGAAGATGAGATGGTGAAAATGGGAGTAGAAATTTGAGGGATTGAAAGTAAATGGGTGATGAAAGAAGAAGATTGTGTCAATATCATAGTTTTGTTTTTGGTTAACAATGGCAGCATTTTTTAATGGTGGTAAGTGGTTCTACTGTCTTCATGGTTTTGGTTGTACTTGTGATTCTTGAATTTTGGTCATGAGTTTCTTGTTTTGTTGGCATCATAACATCCACTCTAGTATGTTATTTTTATTATTATTTTGTTGGATAGAGTGTTAAGATTTTGGGTTAGTTACAAATGAATATATTTGTTAGTAAAAGTAGTCTTTCAAATGTCAAAAATTTCATTATGTTTTAGCAGTTTCCATGACATTATTTTATAACACGATTAGCATTGTCGGTGGTAAATTAAAAGCCGTGATAAAACTTTCTAATTTGTTTCTTAAACTTCTAAAGTTTCAAGTTTATCTTATTTAGTATATACAATATGTGGTTTTAACTTATTTATTGTTTTACTAATTTTATTTTTATTTAGTAACCTTTATCCGTTGACTATTTCTTAAAAAACTAACTCATCATGTTTAATTTTTTTTACACCCTGATATAAATTTAAGTATCATAAGCTATATCGACAAAGTGAGTCAGTGACATGGTGGTTTTGTGCTAGGGGTGTGCAACATCGGTTTGGTTCGGTTTCCACATCCACCAAAACCGATAACTGAAATTCTTTTTATTTTTTTTTGGAAAATCCACTACCAAAATTGATAACCAAAGATCGATTAGGTTATTTAAGTAAATGTGTCTGCTTTTGGTTCGATTTTGGTTATGTTCAATTATATAACTAAATTCTGATTCGGGGTTAACTAAGACTTCTTTCTTATTGGTCCACATGTATCATTCAACATATTAGATTGGTACATATGCACACGTAATAGTATCATGTTCCTTTTAGAGAATGAAAGTAATCAACATATTAGATTGATATATTTGCATACGCAAAAATATTATGTTCCTTGCTCTCTGGCAGCTTAGGGAAGAATGATGGCTCGCTAACAAGGCCCCTAATACATTAAAGCGGCTTTGATTTTGCTTTCTATTAATAACCAAACGCCAAACTTGGGCTAAAATAAACTTTAAATAGTAAGCCAACCAACTTTTTGTTTAGATTTTTCGATCAATGAGCAACAAAAAAACAAATTGAAAGGTTCAATGGTTGAACCCTTGAATCCGGTAGGTTTTAGGTTTTATAAAGGGAAGTTCAGTTCATATTCTCCTTTGAGTAGCGATGTGGGACTCTAGAAACACCTTAAAGCACGAGTAGCTAATTCAAACTCATCTTACCCTTACATTATGTGGCTAGGGTGTGCAATCATTTCTAAATCTGAAATTAAACCAGAATTATTCGAAATTCCAAACCCAAAATATCTGAAAATTCGGATATCTAAAGCTTACGAATTCAGATAGCGATTTTTGAAAATTTTGGATATTTGCATGATCTGAAATATTTTTCCAATAACTACTGAATAATATATATTAATTAGACATTTCGGATTTCTCAGGTATTTCGTATATATTCTTAAAAAATTGTAAAATAAATATTAGTAAAAATTGTTAAAATTTTAGATTAATAAATAATCCACTATCCAAAATTGTTGGATCAAGTAAGGCTGGTGCAACCAAAAACCAACACTTAGACAATTTTGGTACAACTGATGAAGAGCTTCCGAAGGCAAAAGCTAAGCTTCCGAAGGCAAAAGAAGAACTTACGAAGGATAAGTCTGAAAGAGCTTCCGAAGAGGAACTCTAACTTCCGAAGACAAAGTCTTCCTTCTTCCGAAGTTCAACACTTAGAAGAATTCAAGACATTGACTTCCGAAGCATGAAAGTCCTAAAGATCAACTCAAGCCTCGGAAGAAGTAGCCTCTTTCGAAGTATAAGTGGCTTCAGAAGAACTTGTTCTTCCGAAGCCAGTTAACCTTCGGAAGAACCTACTATGAACCAGTGGACATAAGTATGGTCCCTCTGACACACCGCTGCAACCTCTAAGATACTGCATGGTGCTTTCCCACGCTCATGTAATTGACCATACTTTATTCCACTGTTCATCCCTTATTAGTTAGTACAGTTACAAACTTTAGTTGGTGACAAAAGGTAAGTCATGGACATGTCATGACTACCAGATCTTAGATAGTATTTTATCTAAGATACCTTACTTCTAGCAATGTAGTATTTGTTTAGTCGTAAGTTTTCAGCTGGTATCAAAGTATAATCGGCTGTAGATAGTAGTATATATAGTTTCTCATTGTAACTCATTAGTTATGCTTGTAAGAGTCTTGTAATACTTTGAGTTGAGAAGTAATATATACAAGTATCTTGAAAAACCTTTCTCTTGTGTTTGTTTACTTAATATATTATTATCAACTCTTAGAGGATTCTGCATCATTAATTTTTTGAGTGTGACTTAGTGAGTTTGAAAGACTACAATTGTGTTGAGTGACCAAACTTGATCCTGCAATTGATATCAGAGCTTCTTAGGCTCTTGATTGTGAGATCTTATCATCCAAATCAACCTTTTCATCACTCATACACTTACCTCACTCAAAATGGCCCTCAACCAAATCAACCAAAGTCTGAATGTGAAATGGGGACGATGACCAAAGCACCCATCATCACCCCTAAGAACTTCAGATCTTGGAGCAGACGTATTGAAGACTTCATCAAATACCAAGACAGCAAGATGTGGAAGTCTATCACCAATGGCCCTTACAAGCCAAAGGTTGCAGCACCGGATGGATATAGTGTTATGATAGAGAAGGCAGTTGAAGATTATTTTGATGGAGACTACAAACGACTGGATATCGATAGCAAAGCTATGACTGTTCTGATGACTGCCATACCCAACTCTATTATGGTGGGTTTCGAACATTGCCAGTCAGCCAAAAACTTTTTGATGCTTTGACCCAGATGTATTCAAGCTCAAATGACTCCAAGAAAGATTTCCTGAAGCAACAGTTTGAAAACTTCACTTATATTGCTGGAGAGACCCTTAGCCAGCAATACTTCAAGTACATGGATCTTATTTCATCCCTTCAGTCTGTGGGAATAACTCTTGAGATGAGAGATCTCTCAAGAAAGTTCATGAGTGCACTTCCAAATGAGTGGACTTTCTACTGTGTCTCTATCAAGAGGGCAGAGAACTTGAACTCTCTCACTATGACTGAACTATATGGCATAGTTGATGGATACCGTGTAGAGATAGAGAACAAGAAAGGCTACCAGGTGAGCAGACCCTCAAGCCTTCTTGCTAGCAACGCTTAAATGGTTGCTGAAGGCTCAAGACCCCCTCTACCTCAGCAGTACCTGACTACTCCCAACAACCATCCTGTTCCTCTAGGCCATCCATCACCTTTCCTGAGACTCCAAGGTCTCAACAGGCTCAGTCAAGTCCCTTCCAGGACAGATGTGCCTTTGTCTCAGGAAATGAACATTCTAGTGACTTTCAGTTCTGCTTTGATGATCTAGAATGTTTTAGCCCGGATGATGTTGAATACATGGACATTGTCCAACAGATGGCTCTGTTAACTTACAGGGCGAAGAAGTTCTTTAAGAGAACTGAAAGGCAATGTCCCCAAAACCCAACTTACAGCAAGTTTGGGTTTGACAAGACAAAGGCCAAGTGTTACAACTATAACCAGCTAGGTCACTTTACCAGGGAATGCAAGGCTCTAAAATCCAATCCGGGAACCACTCAAGCCTCCACACATGCTACCACACCCAAAGCTGCTGAAAAGCCAACTGAACAACACACAACTGTTGTTGCTCAAGAGGTTGATTGGAGCTTCATGATACACGATGTGACTCCTGCTCAAGCATTGATGACTGGAACTGATAACAACAAGGTATTTAAACACCTCTATACTCCAGCTTGCATTGCTAAAGTTAAAATGTATCAAAATTACAATATGGAAATTAAATATAATGTTGAGTCTTTAAATATCCTTAAAAGTGATTTTAAAAGGGCTGAATCATACTATAAAATGAAAATTAAAGAGTTAGAGAAAACTGTGTCCTCTTTAAAACATGAACCTACCAACTATAGGACTCAAATCAAAGATTTAATCACCAAATTGACTAAGGCTCAAGCCCAGCTAGTAATAGCTAAGGCTCAAGCCAGGAAGCATGCTAATTCTGAGCAAAACTTCCAAGCCATCATTGCATCATCCTCCCACTCAAAGATTTTTTATCAAAACAAAGGAGGGTTGGGAACCAATAAAATTGCTCTACCACACTCTTATGAGTCTATCAGACAACCAAGATGTGGAACTATAGAGCAAGAGGTTCCAACTGCTGACCCACCATCCCATGAGTTGAAGAATGATGCAACAATAAAGACCATCACAGGGAAGGACCATGTAACACAACCCATTCCCAACAATGATGATCAACCCCTAACCACCAAAGCCAGAAGAAACAGAGCCAAGGCAGCCAGAAAAACTGCCAAAAAAGTGGCTGAGTCCAAGCTAAAGATAGACCCAAAGCAAAAGGGTGTATTCATTTTAACTGGATTCCAGGTGGTTGGAAACTCTGATCCAGAAAAGGAATGTAGTACCAGCACTCTGGTCCTGCTAAAGGATCAGAAGTTAAAAGGGATGACTTTTGATGAAGACAAGAAATACAAGAAACAACTGTCTTTACATTCCACAAAGATTAACATTGCATGCATAATGTGTGGTCTGCAAAAACATATGGCTAAAGATTTTTACTACAATTCTGCAAGCACACATTATGCACATAATGTTAAGAAAGAAGGAGTCAGTGAGGGTTTCATATTTGGACCTTATCATATGGTTCAAGTGATGAGGAAAAGAAAACTTGTTTCCAAAGCAAAGTTGCTTTCAGAAGAAACTCATTCTTCCAAAGGGAAAATAGCTTCGGAAGACAAGTGAAATAAAAATCAAAAGAACAAAAGAGTTCCTTTGAAACCTTCCGAGAAGAAGGATGCTTCAGAAGAAAAGGTGGTGAAAGCTTCTTTTGAGAAGAAAGAAGCCTCAGAAGTATGCCATGCTGCTCAAGCTTCAACAAGCTCATCTACACTGATCAGCCAAAGGATGGAATTGAAGATCAGACAAGATGCTGCAGCCCAAACCTCTTCTTCACGGACATCTATTGAACCCTCTCCCATACACTTGGGTTCAATTATGTCATCCTCATTGGAATAGCCCAAGACCAGCAAGGCTTGGGTTTCCAATAATAACTAACTTCTTCACCTCATATGCAGGGACATCCACATGACAAGAATAATAATATATGGATTGTAGACAGTGGATGCTCCAGGCACATGACTGGGAATAGATCTCTTCTTCAACAATTTCAACATTTTGATAGAGGTCCTGTTCAATTTGGAGGTGAGATCGAAGGATACATTTCAGGCAGAGGAAATGTATCCAATGGCAAGTTAACAAACGACAAAGTAAACTTCGTCAAACATCTTGAATACAATCTTTTAAGTGTTTCTCAATTCTGTGTCCAAAAGCACCACATGTTTTTCACAGAACATGAGTGCACTATCTTCAAACCCGGGATGATAATTCCTCAGGAATTAATGCTTCTTAGATCTCCAAGGAAGGATATGTACAAGCTGGATATGAACAATGCTTCCCTATTGGGTGAGTATCATGCTTTCTTTCCAAAGCTAATGGTTATGAGTCAACTCTATGGCATAAACGTATATGTCATGTTAATTTTAAAACCATGAATAAATTGGTAAAAAGTAACTCAGTACATGGTGTGTCTAAAAAGGAATTTTTCTGTGGAGACAATTATGTTGCATGTTTGAAAGGAAAGCAACATAGAGTGTCTCACAAATCCAAAGAAGTTAACTCTATCACCACTCCATTAAACTTATTGCACATGGATCTATTTGGTCCCACAAGTATAATGAGCATTGGAAGGAAATCATACTGCTTTGTGATTGTTGATGATTTTACTAGATTCATATGGGTATTCTTTTTAAGAACTAAAGATGAAACAACTGAAACTTTAAAATCTTTTATTCTTAAAATTGAAAATCAAATTGATCATAAGGTTAAGATAATTAGGAGTGATCAAGGGACTAAGTTTAAAAATCAAGTTCTTGACTCATTTTGTAACTCAAAAGGTATGCCAGACAATATAATGCTCCTAGAATTCCTCAACAAAATGGTGTTGCTAAGAGAAGAAATAGGACACTTATTGAGGCTGCTCGAACTATGTTAGTCGATTCAAGGCAGTCAGCACTGCATGCTATGTGCAGAACATAGTTCTTGTAGTTAAGCCACATGGAAAACCCCTTATGAGTTATGGAACAAGAGGCCACCATTCATTGGCTTTCTTAGGTCCTTTGACAACAGGTGTACCATACTTAACACAAAGGACAATTTGAGGAATCATACAACATTGTTGTTAATGAGCACACTCCTTGTGTTAGGGGGGATGACCTGATCATATCTTTGATTTAGAATTGTTTCCAAACTATTCTAAACCCTCTTGTGAGAATGTTTCAGCTAGAACAGGTACTTAAAGTGATTCTGATGATGACCAACTGTTTGAGTTACCCAGACCTCTTCCAAGTTCTCCAAGAGTTGCTAAAAATCAAGCTCCCACAATTAGCAGATCTAAAAGCATAACTATCTCAAGAACCAGTGGAGCTTCACCAAGTTGTCAACAAAGTGAGCCTCAAAACTCATCCGATGACAATGCACAACACCAAGCTGATGGAAGTAGCATTTTGAAGGAACAGGCAACTGTTAATGCTGCTTCACAGCCAAATAATCATGATGATGTTTCTCCCTCATTCAATGTAAGGCCCCGTTCCCGGGGCGCTTACATCTGGCCAATCATCGCACATAAAATATATAGTTTCATTAACTTAAAGAAAACATTGCTGCGGAAACATTAGAACAAACATTTCATTATAAATGCTTTTGCAAGTTAATACAACATTCGTTATAAAACATCGTTTGTTCGTATTACAATGCAAAAACATTAAACAAAAAGATGCCATCCAAAAATGCCAAGTAGCTGCCCCGCGCCATCCTCAGCAATGCTCACCTGCCAATTGGAAAATGCATAAAAGTCAGCGTTGCTGAGTGAGTTCTAGTTTTATAAAAACATTACATTACCTTTCATTCATTAAAGCATTTTCTTTACAATCGCACGTGATCACACATCGTACATACATCAAGGTAATAATTATTATCTTCGTCATCGTTCGTTTCGTACATTTCGCACGTTTCGCACATTTCGTACTTATCGCACTTTTAGTATATTTATTATCTTTCACTTCTATCTAGGTCCTGTACTTAACCCCCCTCTAGAGCACCAAGCAATTCATCTAGGGTTAAGCGACACGGACCCATATCGCAGTATGGAGTAGTCACTAGGACTGACTCCCCCTGTGTGTGTGAACTCTTATGGATTAGCCAAAATCGCACACTGCATAACACACAGTAATTAGGATATCGCACGTATTGGAGCAATCACCAAGACTGAACTGTTACTGTGTGTATGAACCCTTATGAGTTAGCCAAAATCGCACGTTGTAGACACATACAGTTGAGCTAACAACTCTCAATGAGTTGTGAACCTCCTTTCATTTGCTTGCAAGGCTTTTCATTCGTTCATTATGTTCCACTTTCATTATCTTAAATCTTCCACTTTGTTAAGATAATACTTTACGTTCATTAACAATATCACATCATGTAAAGTCACATCATCATACGTAATAAGGAACATAACATACAATCATACAATCATACATAATCATCAAACATCATCAATCACACATCATCATGCATATGCATCAATCATACATCACAACATACATCGCCCATCACATCAACTATGACCTCAAAAAGTCAACTTACATACCCCCGGGAACCTCCCAAGTCAAAGCCTACATTTACCCTTTTCTCCCGAGAATCAGATAATAAACTACGTCCTTTCGGGCGCATGAGCCCTATTTGGGTGTATGGGCACTATTCAGTCGCATGGCCTTCCAGGCGCATGAGAACACTTAGGCGTATGGATACTATGGGGCGTATGAGAACACTTACCCGTGCATTCTCCCAAATGCTCATTCCTGCATTTGCCACACCTCTTAAAGCCCGCACCAGGTGTGATCACACGGCGGTCATCTACCCGTGCTTTCTTGTTACTCGTCGGGGCACCACCCCGACCAAACCTTTTCCCATTCCAATTCCGGTCGCCACCACCCTTCTTGCTCACCTCAACCACCACCACCTCTCGCTCTTCATACAACCTTCCTGCCAAATCAACCGCCGACCTAAACGTGCTCGGTCAGGCAGCGATCATGTGCCTACGGATATCCGCCAGCAAGCCTTGAATATACCGCTTAATTTTTCGTGACAGGGGCGTCACCTGATCTGGCACCAGCCATGCCATCTCATTGAATTTGGTGGTTTATTGTTGATGTTTCATCGTTCCCGCCTCCAGCTGCAGGAACTCCCTTTCAACCTTATCCATCTCCCGGTGATGACAGAACTCCTTAATTACCAGCTTCTTTAACTCAAACCACCTCATTCTTCCAATCGCCCGACTACCCTCGGCTTGGACAATATTGTCCCACTAACACAGAGCCAAGTCCACAAATGAGTGGGCAGCAAACTTCACCTTCTAGTCTTCCCGACACTTGCTGATATCAAGAACAGCCTCCATCTCCCTCACCCACCGGTGAGCAGCAGCAATAGCAGTACCATTACCATCAAAAGTAGGGGGCTTGCATCTTTGAAATGCCCCGTATTTGCAGCCTCGTGCCGCCTCCGGCGCAGGCTCTTCTTCCTCTTCTTCATCATTGGAGAGAACCGTTTCCATTTCCGGCTGCTCGCGTCCTCTTGAGGACCTGTTCCTCTCCTTTCTCTCTCCTTCTCGCACAGCCTTAATCACTTCAGTCACCACAGACGGTAGGATCGTCTGCATGACCTGATGAACCTCCTCTACAACTGCCTCTTTCACTGAGGCCCTCAAATTAGCACTCTCATCTCCGCCCTCCGGATGAGGGGTCTCGGGTTCTTCATGAACCACCTTTTCGACTCTAGGTTTTCCTCTTTTGGGCCGAGGTTCAGCACCACTTCCACCACGACCTCCACCACACGAAGCTTTAGATGATCTACCACCGGCCATCCTCTAACACCCTGAAAGATATAAACACCAACACGGTCATTCAAGGGAACAACTCAGTTTATGTCAAGTATAGTAAGTCCCTAATTACAGTGGCCAGTTGTGATTAGCCACTCAATTTACTTTTCATACCCCGAGTATTACCTATCCTGACTAGATCAGTATCTAAATCAACAAGCAGCACATAAACCACATAACATGCGCACGTAATACCGATTAACATTAAGAAAATACCTGATGGCACGCAGCTACTCAGACTGGCATCCCTTTCGTTTTTCCGTTCCATTTTCAGTTTAAGTTGAGGTTTATTTTGAAAATTTACTCGTTTCACTTAAACTTTGGCTATGATACCTTGTAAGGCCCCGTTCCCGGGATGCTTACAGCTGGCCAATAATCGCACATAAAACATATAGTTTCATTAACTTACAGAAAACATTGCAGCGGAAACATTAAAACAAACATTTCATTATAAATGCTTTTGCAAGTTAATACAACATTCGTTACAAAACATCGTTTGTTCGTATTACAATGCAAAAACATTAAACAAAAGGATGCCATCCAAAAATGCCAAGTAGCTGCCCCGCGCCATCCTTAGCAATGCTCACATGCCAACTGGAAAATGCATAAAAGTCAGCGTTGCTGTGTGAGTTCTAGTTTTATAAAAACATTACATTACCTTTCATTCATTAAAGCATTTTCTTTACAACCGCACGTGATCACACATCGTACATACATTAAGGTAATAATTATTATCTTCGTCATCGTTCATTTCGTACATTTCGCACGTTTCGCACATTTCGTACTTATCGCACTTTTCGTATATTTATTATCTTTCACTTCTATCTAGGTCCTGTACTTAACCCCCCTCTAGAGCACCAAGCAATTCATCTAGGGTTAAGCGACAAGGACCCCATATCGCAGTATGGAGTAGTCACTAGGACTGACTCCCCCTGTGTGTGTGAACTCTTATGGATTAGCCAAAATTGCACACTGCATAACACACAGTAATTAGGATATCACACGTATTGGAGCAATCACCAAGATTGAACTCTTACTGTGTGTATGAACCCTTATGAGTTAGCCAAAATCACACGCTATAGACACACATAGTTGAGCTAACAACTCTCAATGAGTTGTGAACCTCCTTTCATTTGCTTGCAAGGCTTTTTATTCGTTCATTATGTTCCACTTTCATTATCTTAAATCTTTCACTTTGTTAAGATAATACTTTACGTTCATTAACAATATCACACCACGTAAAGTCACATCATCATACGTAATAAGGAACATAACATACAATCATACAAAATCATCAAACATCATCAATCACACATCATCATGCATAGGCATCAATCATACATCACAACATACATCGCCCATCACATCAACTATGACCTCAAAAAGTCAACTTACATACCCCCGGGAACCTCCCAAGTCAAAGCCTACATTTACCCTTTTCTCCCGAGAATCAGATAATAAACTAAGTCCTTTCGGGCGCATGAGCCCTATGTGGGCGTATGGGCACTATTCAGTCGCATGACCTTCCAGGCGCATGAGAACACTTAGGCGTATGGACATTATGGGGCGAATGAACACTTAGGCGAGTCTCCAGACGCATGGCACTATGGGGCATATGGACCCTCAGTCGCATAGCCTTCAGTCGCATGACTTTCAGTCGTGTGACCTTCAGTCGCATGGCCATTCGACCGTATGGCCTTCAGTCGCATAACCTTCAATCGCATGCCTTTCAGTCGCATGACTCCCATGCGTATGACCCTTAGTCACATGGCATTCAGGTGCATTGACTTCAGTCGCATGCCTTTCGGCCGTATGGCCTCCAGTTGCATGCCATTTGGTCTCATGGCTTCCAGTCGCATGAGCCCTAGCTGGGTGCAGAATGCAGTCTCTTCGAACCCAAACTACAGATTTCGACCTCCGACCCTTTTCTAACCTGTTCTAAGCTTAAACCAACCGTTCTAAGCCTTAGAAACACATTCACATCACCATTCAAATATAATATGCCCAAATCCAAACCCCACCCGATCGCACACCACACACAAACACATACAAGCGGGACACACCCAACACGACCAAAAACGGTTTCCTATGCATTTCAGCCCCAAAATCAGTTAACAACTCGTAAAATAGGGGTCCTAAAACTCACATTGACAGCCCCTCACCTTGATCTTCAAGAACCCGCAGGTCTCTACTCTTTTCCCCTTTCTTTCTCTCTCTCAACCGAATGAACAAGTGAGGTGAGGGGGAAGTGGGCGGCCATACCCCCCCGCCTTTACACCCACTCTTCCAAAATGTTTGTCCTTTTGGCAAGATTGGTCCTTCAACTTGGACTTTATTTCTTTTCTTTCTTCTTCTTCTTCTTTCTTTGACTTAAAAAAATAACCGGGCGTTACATTCTATCAGTCCTCATTGAATGAATGTGAAACATCAACTGGGCCAAGTGTTCAAAACCCTAAGAAAAACTTTTCCAATTTGGATCTATCTATGCAACTGGATGTGATCCCTAGGCTCAGAATTCACAACACTCACCCAACTGAGAACATCATTGGAGATGTCTCTGAAGGTGTGAGAACAAGGGGACAAACTCACAATGGGAATGTCTGCTTGTACTCATGCTTCCTATCTCAAATGGAGCCAAAGAAGGTAGAAGAAGCCTTGAAATATAGTAGCTGGGTTGAATCAATGCAAGAGGAATTGCTTCAATTCAAGAGACACAAGGTTTGGAACCTATGTACACTACCATCCGATCAAGTACCAATAGGTACAAAATGGGTATTCAGAAACAAGAGAGATGATAGAGGCTTGATTATCAAGAACAAGGCAAGACTGGTAGTTCAAGGATACACTCAAGAGAAGGGAATTGATTACACTGATGTCTTTGCACCTGTTGCAAGACTTGAGGCAGTGAGGATCTTTCTTGCTTATGCTGCATACAAGAATTTCACTGTCTACCAGCTTGATGTCAAGTGTGCATTTCTATACGGGGATATAGATAGGGAAGTATATATGTGCCAGCCTCCAGGATTTAAAGACCCACAACACCCTAACTATTTGTGCAAGTTGGATAAAGCTCTCTATGGGCTGCACCAAGAACCTAGGCTGTGGTATGAGACTTTGTCTCAGTTTCTCCTGAAGAATGGTTACACAAGAGGTACCATTGACAAGACTTTATTCATAAGAAAGTCTGGGAAAGACATTTTGCTCGTACAAGTCTATGTTGATGACATCATATTTGGCTCTTCAAATGACCAAACGTGCAAAGACTTTGAGAGTATAATGAAGAAGAAATTTAAAATGAGTTCCATGGGAAAAATGAACTTTTTCCTTGGAATTCAGGTGAAACAGATGAAAGAAGGGTTCTTTATAAATCAATCTAAATATGTCAAAGACATTTTAGAGAGATTTCATATGAAAGATTGTAAGCCAGCAAAGACTCTGATACCCAGAATCATATTCTTTGTCCTGACTCTGAGGGGGAGGATACTGATCAACATCAGTATAGGGAAATTATTGGATCTCTGATGTATCACACAACAAGAATACCTGATATCATGTTTGCAACTTGCATTTGTGCAAGATATCAAGCTGCTCCAAAGGTGTCTCACCTAGTTGCTACCAAGAGAATCCTTAGATACCTCAAAGGAGCACCTAACCTAGGTCTCTGGTATCCAAGGAACACCAACTTCAATCTCTATGGCTACACTAATAGTGACTATGGTGGCTGCAACATTAACAAGAAATCCATATCAGGAGTATGTCAATTTCTTGGTGGAAGGATCATCTCATGGCAATGCAATAAGCAATCATGTGTCTCAACATCAACTGCTGAAGCTGAATACATTGCTGCTGCTAGTTGTTGTGCTAAGCTGCTGTGAATTCAAAACCAGATGATAGACTATGGATTCAACTTCATGAGGACTCCTATCCACATTGACAACAAGAGTACTATCTCCATTACAGAAAATCCTGTCAAGCACTCCAAGACAAAGCACATTGATATCAGGTATCATTTTATTAGAGATATTCATGAGAAAAACCTGATTAAACTAGTCAAAGTTGACTCAAATGAACAGTATGCTGATTTGTTCACCAAAGCATTCGATGAACAAAGATTTAAGTATCTCATTACGGCTATTGGGATGATAAACATTGATTAGTCTATCTCACTTGAAAACCTTTTCAAAATGTGTCTTGTCTTTGTCAAATACAATCTAAGCCCTGTTACAAAAGGTTTTTCTTCAAAAATTTGTTAAGTATGAGTTCTTTCGAAGAGAAATTAACCCTCGAAAGATGTCTTATGTATTTTCCAAAGGAAAATTCCTCCAAGTTAATTTTATTTTCCAAAGAGTTTTTAGCCTCGGAAAAGTATTTGATGTTATATCAAATCTACTTCCGAAGCTTGAAAACTTCTTCACTTGGAACACCTCCTTACTCTCGGAAGTAAATTTCTCTTAGGATAAATTTACCTTCGGAAGTAAGTTTGGCTTCGGAAGAAGATTACCTTCGGAAGAGCTTTTACTCTCGGAAGAAAGCTTTACTGTGTAACGAAAATCTTTTGGGCCCCACACTATAAAAAGGTAAAGATTTTTTTAATGATGTCAGAATATTTTAAATGGTTTTAACCTTACCGCCCTTGTCACATCATACCCCAAACCATCACTTCCCCTTGTCCATCCGCCATTTTCACCCATTTAAATACTTTCGATCCACTTCATTAATCTTTTTACCAATTTCACAGCCCTAAGTTTCCTTCGTCTTCAATTTACCCAAAGTCAACCTCATTTCCTCTATAACTTTCTCAACAATGACACTAAACCCTCAGCACAACCAGGTCGTACTCCTTGACTCTTCCAAGGATGCTGACTTCTTTGAAATCATCCACTTTTTTACCCAGTCCACCTACTACACAACCCTTACTGTTAATCCAACCATTTACTCAAACCAAATGGCCGAGTTTTGGGGGAATGGACAGATTGAAACTCTAAACGGAGTTAGGGTTATTAGGTCAAGCATTTGTGGCCAGGAATTGATCATATCTGAACAAACCATCAGGGAGCATCTAGAGCTCCATGATGAGGGCTCTCCTACGGATTTCCCCAAATCAGACTTAGATGACACATATGCCCAGATGGGATATGATGGAGATATGAGTAAGTTCAATTTCTCCTACAACTGGAAGTTCCTGCTTCATATAGTCCTTCATTGCTTGTCAAACAAGTCTGAGGGATGGGATCAAATTCCCTATGAACTAGGATGCCTAGTTCACGGGTTGGTAAAAGGCCTCAGGTTCAACTACTCAAGGTTTGTGCTGATCAATCTCATGGCAAACCTTCAAAGGGAAACATTCTACATGTATCCTAGGTTTATTCAGTACATAATCAACTGTGAGCTGGATCAAAGTAAGCTTGTCTGTGTAGCTGCTCTGCCTATCCCTCACATGAGGCCGGGCATCTTCAAAGTGCTGAAGAGGATGTCCATGAACTTTTATGGAAGACACACTGCTCTCCTTCCAGGTATGACTGATCCAATGGCTCCTAGTGACATCCCTGTTAACCCCACAGCCCACAGGTGATGAACCCACACCAGCAATAACCACCTCAATGTCAACTCTTCCTTCCCACCCCATCAAAATTACATATCAGAGATGCTCCAAGGGAACCCTTATTCAATCTCCTCTGATTGAACAAGTTCTTCCTGTTTAATCCAAAAAGGCTAGAGTGGAAACAAAGGCTCCCACTCAGTCTTAGTCCCACCTTCCTTCACAATTGACCTCAATATAGGTATTGAGTCTCCTCAGTCTCAATCCCATGAGCCCCAAACCAAGCTATAAGCCCTCAGGGTGAGTCTTTATACTCTCCTGAGCAGCCAAAAAAGGACAGCTCAATGATAGGTGTAACATCTGCCATTTTTGAAAATATGGACCCGAACCCGTTTTGTTGGTTATATAAATCAAGCACATCATTCAAACTACTTCTTTCATTTTGGTGGTTTTAAAACAATAATGTGTTATTTAACTAACTTTGTGAAATTGGTGACTTAAATTTACATTTAATCTTCCATTTAATAAGTTTATAAACTTATGAGATTTTATATATATCATTTATGAAGTTATAATTATTATAAAAAAATATTAGACTTTAAAATTTCTATGGGATTTATGAAGATAAGTAAATATATAAAGATTATTTTCTTTTAACCACCTTAATAATTTAATAATTAATATTTAACAAGATTTATAATTTTTATAATATTTTATAAATAAATAAATGGAATAATCATTTAAAATTTGGGTTTTATAAAGTATAGGGTTGGAAATGTAATTATTAAAACTTTGATTTTAAAAGTTTTGGCATAAAATAATAACAATATGAAACATGAGGGACCAAAGTGTAACTTAGTTTAAAACCCAACCCCCCATCGTCGACCCCTTTTCTCCCTTCCGGCCCCTCTCCGGCCATCGCTCCGGCAACCTCCAAACTCCTTCAATTCGGTCGTTTTGAACCAAATTAAACAGCACTTAATGCTTGTACGCAAGATTTGAAATTTATGAACCGTTTCAATTGAACTTAATCGACTGTTTGCCTAGTGCACTCGAAACCGAAACATCGAATTAAAGCTTTAACTTGCTCGTTATGAAACAGCCTTAATTGGGTCGATACAATCATGTTAAAATCTTCGAATCAACTCCCTTGAACCTTCTGTAACTCCAATTTCAATCGAAGCACACACATACACCATAAACGGGTATCCTCTTCGTCCTGAACCTGCAATCTGGTCGACAGCCACCTTCCGAGTGTCCTAACCTTAAATTGGGTGAGGGCTTTTACTCGTCATGTCCCTCTAGAGCTTAATCAAACATCAATTGAATCAGTAGCATCATCATTATCACGATCGCACTCCACTTTTGGTCGCGACTGCCCCCATCTTCTTTGTCATCGATCTATATCAAAATCGGGTAATTAAACACATCTCTATACTCGGTTTTACTCGGGGAATGAAAGCCCTAAGTTTGATTTGATTATCGATTTCAGTTTCATGCTCAATTAGATCGATCTACAAACTAGGGTTCATATGGATTTGTGAATTTTTTAATATATAATTTAGAAATCATAATAGGAATTGGGCTTTGGCCCACCGGTTAACACCATCTACAATCCCAGAAGAGGTCGTGGGTTCGACCCCGGCCCACTACAAATCTTTTTAAACAACTATTCTAATCATTTTTTTTAAATTTCAAAAATTATTAAGATGTTATTAGATTAATATAAAAATCATTTTAATACTAATTCAAAATTTAATTAATAATTTTTGAAATATTTCAGAAATTATAATCTTATAATTAATTTATTTGTAAAGATGTCAAAGGATATAAAAATATATAATTTATTTACAAGTTTAAATATTTATAAAAATTATTTATTAAATTTCTAAAAAAAATTCTAAATCATATAATTTTCTAGTTCTTATTTTTGAAAGGTTTAATATTAGGAAACCTTTATAAGAATTACTCAAAAGTTTCAAAATATTATAAATCAAATCTAAATATTTTTAAGCTATTTTGCAAGTCATTTAAATAATTAATTATCCAATTAATTATTTTGATAAAGTTTTAAATAATTAATTTTTAGATTAATTATTTCTTTTCACAATGTTATACTCAATCATTACTTAATTAATTATTGTTAATATTTAAGTAATATCTATTGTACAATTTCATTAATGATTATTATTGTTTCAATCTTAATCATTTAATAAATTTAATCATCCTTATGGAAATAAAATATAATTGACTATATTATTTTATTTACCCTAATTATCAAAACCCCAAATTTCAAACGAAACCCTAGTTCATATTTAGTCTTGAATCTTATCTTTATTCTAATTCTGAGACATCAACCATTAGGTTGAATCGTGAAGAAATCGTTGGAACCATCTTATCTTCTTATTTAAATCTTAAATGCAACTTATAGCACATGAGTTTTCCATGTGAGTTCTCCATGCCCCCTTTTACTTTATTTCACACCTTTTGGGGTGAAACATGTTAACCTTATAAACTTACACTTGTAAACATCTTGATACTTGTAAATGCACATGCAATTCATCTTTACTTTTTGTCATGGTTATTTGTATTATTGTGAGTTTTATATGATATACATTATATGTTGACAATCATTAACTATTGCTAGCTTGGCGACGTCATAGATCTATGGGCCTGACAAGCCTATTTGGTGCTAAAGCTGGTGTATTGCCGGCTCCTGATGACGTATGACTTGTTCATCATGGGAACCAAGTACACTTAGCCAATCGTATAAACTTGTAAACATGTAATCGGTCGAGGTTTGATTGTAGATATATGTATTCTATAAACTTGCATAAATCATAACCATTGACATGAATTGCTACTTGTAAACCTTTATATATATATATATATATATATATATATATATATAAGATATATATATATATATATATATATATAGATATATATATATATATATAGATATATATATATATATATATATATATATATATATATATATATATATATATATATACATATATATATATATATATATATATATATATATATATATATATATATATATATATATATGTATATATATATATATATATATATATATATATATATATATATATATATATATATATATGTTTAACCCATGGAAACTCACCAACTATCAAAGTTGACCCTTTATTTTTAACATGTTTCAGGATTGCTACTTGAGGATTTCTTCTTGCACACATAGGACTTGGACCTAGTTAAACTAAAGAATTTATTTTGTTGTTGAAATCTTGAATGTATAATAATGATTTACTTGGTTATTATTGTTCAATGAAAAATGATATTTAATATTATTCCAACTTATTTAGTTCCATGTGCTATGAACAATTGTTCACATTCATCCGCCTCGATGATTCTGCCGTCGGTCAGGGTGTGACAATAGGCTCAGTGCCTTTAGACATTGATCATGGTCCATGGTCACTAGGCATAACTTCCATATCTTTCACTGACCTTTTAATAGGTACTGATGAAGAAATCATGTCTACTCAAGGCCATGATGTTGATCCACAACACCTATCTAAGGATCAACTGAGCCTAGAGAGATCTCTAATTTCTAGCCCCCATCAGCAAACCCAAACTTAGGTGAGTCCCACTGGTGTGGAGGGGACTCATGTAGATTCAGCTGCCACTACTAAAGGTGCCTCAATAAGCCCTTAGGATAGTGGTAACATATCTGAGACTAAATCTACGACAACCTTTCCTTTTGATGACTCTGAAGGAGACATCATTAAACAAGGGAAACCAGGGCGCCAAGAAACCACAATTGGTGGTGAGGATGAACAGACTAGGTATGTTACCTCATCTCCCCATGATTCTTCTAAAGAAGATGAGGGAAGTATGCAACTCAAACTCAGAAACCTACTTTCTAAAGTCTCAAACCTTGAATTCAGGGTTAAGAGTTTAGAGGATAGGTCTGCCACTCAGCAACTTGAGATTGAAAATCTCAAGGCTCAACTAGCTGAGAAACAGACTGAGAGATCTGTTAGGTATGTACCGATACAAGTCTCTTTGGCCTCTTCCTCTAGCTCATCAAGCTCTCAAGATAATGCTACCAAAAAGGGGGAGAATGTTCAGAGTGACACACACATGGATCAACAAAGCTTGGCTCTTTCTACATTATCTTCTAGATATCCTGCTTAGCAATCAAATGTTTTCCCTGAGCCTCCTCCTGTCATCCTTCAAGTGGACCCAAGGATGCTCATAGAGCTAAATAGGTTCCTAACCAGGTTCTTGATGGGCTCATCCCTTGAACAACCAAGTCCAGATGTTGTTGTGGCATACTTTGGAGCTAAAGAGTTCCAGAGGTTGAATGCACCATCTACCACTGTCAAAGGAGTTGGTCAACCTAAGGTCCATATTGAACCTAAGATTAAATTATAAGGGGATATGGGGACTGATAAACCAACAATTGAAAAAGTTGGGACAGATAGTGCAATCCTACAAACTTCCGAAGCTGAAGTCAAGGCTACGGAAGAAGTATTTCAAACTTCCAAAGCTGAGATCCAAGCTGCGGAAGGACTATATTCTCTGTCTGATGTATTTGATTATCACAGATACAATCCTTGAAATGGCATCTGAGGTAAACAGTGAAGACTTTCTCAGATCCCCTCTCACTCAAACACCATCATTACCACAAGCTCAAGTCACCACCCACCAACCTGAAACCTCTGCACAAGAACCTCCAAAGTCTCAAGCTTTCGAAGACATTAAAGGCAAAAGGAAGTTGACTGCGGAAGAACTGTTAGAGGAAGAAAGGTTGGAAAAGCTTAGAAGGAAAGGTTGGAAAAGCTTAGATGAAAAGGTAGACTCTTAACTGGGAAGCTATTAGCTGTAAGTAGCAAAGCAGATATAGCCAACCAGCAGGCTATCAACAACCAAAGAAGGGTGGAGATTATTGACAGACTTGTCAATCTGGGGGTAACAAGTGAAGATGTTCTCCTTCTACCACTTGAGGAGTTGGTGGAGTTAGAAAAGGCAACCCTGCTGCGGAAAGAACAAGAAGAAGTAGCAAGGTTGGCCTTAGAGGAGGAGGAATGGAGAAAAAAAAGAGGAAGCTGAGCAACAACTAAGGAACGAAAGGGTAGCTTTTCTAAGCTCTAGGGGATTCTCTCTTGAGGAACTGGCTCCTCATGATAATGACACGATCTTGTGGCTCTTCAACAAAGAACAAGATCAAATGAACAAAGAGAGAAAGAGAGCTTCCAGGGAAAAGCTGAAGGAGAAGAAGAAGAAAGAGGAAGAAGCTCAACTTGCAGCCGTCAAGAAGATGGAGACAAAGCCAGGATGAAGGATTATGTAAGGATTCCTATAAGTCTGATGCAGCCAAAACATCCAAAGTCTCTCTGCATGCATGCACTGAAGAGCATAAGTAGAAATGCTTCGGAAGTTTTACACCTTGCACTAGAAATACTCTAAGTGTAAAATCTTCCGAAGCCAAAAGTGAAGTCTTCCAAAGCTTCAAAGACAAAGTCTTCCGAAGCCAAGGAGTGAAGATAGATTTCTTCCAAAGACTTTTAGAGACATGCTTTTATCTGATGTACTTTACCATAAAGCTGGACCACCTTTTCGCTACAACTCTGTAAAGTCACCAACTTACATGAGTTGGTGAAAAGGTCCATGCTTCTGGTTACTGTATATTGAGGTCTTGAGTCTGTGCTTTTTACTTTATGTACTTTTATCCTTTTTGTAATATAGTAGGATGTGAGCTATGACATGTCATAGTCACTAGTCAAAAGGCAAATGTGCCTTTTGACTCTACATTTGATTTTGTGTGTTGTCTAATCTTATGAATCCGGCTGGCCTTCAAAGTATGGCTGACTGTAGGATGTAGTATATGTATCTCAAGTACTTGTAACGTTCTAGTATGCTTTGTAACATTTGTAATAGAACTTGAGAAGCAATATACAGCATTCTTGAAAACCAATTACCTGTGTTGTTTATCTTGTTCTGTCTCATTCTTACTTTTGTTCTTAGCATCTTCCACTTAAGTTAAACAGTTCCCTATTTGATTTGTTAAGTGTTCTAAGTAACTCTCCTCATTGTGTTGTTGTGTTGAAAGTGCATACCCTTCAACGGTCCTGCATTTGCCTTTGGAAGCTTTTTCCTTCAGAACTTCCGAAGCAAATAACCTTCGGAAGATTTCTCGACTTCCAAGAAAACTACTTTTTGGGCAAAAGTAAACTACTTTTCAGAGGTGGGACCGACATCCGGATTTCAAAGTTTATTCTCTTTCATTAACTTTGTCTCAAATTCTCCTCTTTCACTATCTTCAATTACACTATTCCTTAAACCTAAATTCTCCCAAACCGCCTTTGTTCTTCATCTTCCTTCAACCTTAAGCTTCTCAAAATGGCCAACCTAAACCGCAGAAACAACCCAGATTTCTCCATGCAACTTCAGAGGAAACACAACCAGGTTGCTCAGTTGAACTCTGAGAAAGATGAAAGTTTCTCAGAGGTTTCTTGTTTCCCGGCTCTATCCAACTACTTCACCTCCCTAACCATTGATCCTACTCTCTATGAGGATCATCTGCTTGAATTCTGGAAGACCTGCCAAGAGGTCATTATGGATGGGGAGAAGGCACTGTCTGCCACAGTGTAGGGGAGGAAAATCTTCATCACTCCGGCCATCATCAACACTCACTTGCAGCTGGATGATGAAGAAGGTGAGTTGTCCTTCCGAAAGGAAGCTGTAAATCATTCTTTTGAGCAGATGGGCTATGAGGGAGATTTCTCTATAAAGACCTTCAGGAAAGGAAGGTCTCATCCCAGTGGAAATACCTGCTTCATGTGGTTATCCATAGCTTGTCAAAAAAGCATGGAGGGTGGGACCAGATTCCTGAGGATCTCTCCTTCATAGTGCATGGAATGATTCATGGGGTCAAGTTCAGGTACTCTCAGTTTGTTTACACAAATTTGCTTGCTAACTTAGACTCCTTAGAGTATTATATGTTTCCCAGATATGTTCAACACATTCTTAACTGTGAACTGGGCTCACAGTTGAGGGAAATAGATAATGTTCTTAAATTGGGACAGATGAAGTCTGACATCTTTAAATTATGAAGAAGCCAACTGTAGGCTACTCAGGGGCAGAAACAGCCCTTGTCCCAAAATGTTAGAGCTCATTGCTCAAGGTGACAACCTAGCAAAACAAGCTAGTGTTGAACCCACACCTTCTACCTCCCAACCACCAAAAAGACCACAAATCACCCTCACCTACCAAAGAAAATCCAAACAAACCCCTGCTCAAGCTATTGAGCTTGTGCAGGCCCCCATACTCTTACCCATACAGGAGGAAGTTGATACTAGAGCTCCCACTTCCCCTGAGGAGCAAACCACTCCCATCTCTTCAAGAATCAGTGGTGAGGTTCATCATGCTCACCCTGATGAGCTCACAAGCCCAACTGCCTTAAGCCTTCACTCTGAGTCTCAACACTCAAGTGAACAACCTTCAGGAGACAGTTACCATCCCCAGCCCTTAGACTTAAATCAACCCATCCCTAACATCTCATTCTATACTGATGAAGACTTAGGTTTCAGTGAGTACCATGAGCCTCTCTACTCTTCCCCTACTCAAAGAAAGATCAGTACTCCTGAGTCTCCTTTGTCTAGCCCACATCAGTCATCTATCACTGAGGTGGATCAACCTGAACCTGTTCAGGAGATTCATATGGAAGAGGCTCTTACTTCTGCAAGTGATTACATCATTAAGACCTCAACCATGGCAACTCAGCCCATTGACACTTCAACTGAGGATGTCAATGTGTAGAGGAAATTCAGCAGCCAAGAACTTGAAGCTGGTGGTGAGAAAGAGGACTTGGTCCAATCATCTCATCCCCCAATGATTCTTCTGATGAAGATGAGGGGAATTTGAGGACTAAAGGTGCAAAACTATCAAAAACATGCTCCTATTTAGTCTCCAAGGTTAGCTTGAACTACTATGAAGGTCTTGACCTGATCAACATGCCACTTGTCAACCCAAGCCAATATAAACAAGCTGACATGTTAGCACAAAGGATTCAAGACAGAAATATTGTTGATACATATGTACCTAGTTTAGGAGCTTAATGTAAAATGTCTTTCATGTATTACATATATGTAATGAATGAGTTGAATGAAATGAAATATGTGATTGATGCTTATATTGTTTAATATTTCATTGTTTATTGTATCATAACACATATTGAACTAACTATATAGGTTTGTGGTTGTTTACATAGTTCTTAGTCAAGAATGGTTGAGAAATGTGTTTAAACTTAATCTTATGAAGTATTCATGCGAATGGACCATGCTAATGGACCAGTCGCACGACTGAACCAGGAGACTGGATCAGTCACACGATTGAAACATAAGATTTGCTCAGTCGCACAACTGAACCTTCAGTCGTGCGTATGGACCAATCGTATGATTCAGTCGCACGACTGAACCATACTAATGGTTCAGTCGCACAATTGACAAACCCTAACCTATAAATATCACTTAATTCGTGAAAAAACGTAACACTTGAAGAATTTCGACTCACAGACGTACCCTAGCCGTCCAGAGACTCCAGAAAACATGTTCCAACTTCATAGATCGCAGTTGATCGTGTTCTAATCGTTCATAACGTTTCTTTAATCTCTAGATTGATCGAAACTGCGTTCTCACTGATTGGATCGCCAATCAAATAGGATTCCGCATTATTTGATTAGGTATACACGCATTATCAGTTAGTACTCCGTCCGTACACGGTCCTAACAAGTGGTATTAGAGCATTAACTCTTGATTTTGCGTGTGATTCGATTGGTTTTGGTGTAAAAATCACGTTTTTGCATTCAAAAACATCATCTTTTTTAGTAAAACAGTGTTTTTGGTGTCTCCAGATCAAAAAGTTTATGTTTTTCGGCATACGACAGATTAGGGTTCTTGAAAAATCGTATTTTTGTGTCAAAGTACCAAAAACCTTCGAATTTTCAAATCAAGCAGCCTCAGTCGCACGATTGGCTCAATCGCACGACTGAACTCAATCGCACCTCCCATACGCACGATTGAACTCAGTCGCCCATTATTCGTACGACTGAACACCCCATTCGCATTGTCCATCCGCACTTGTTCAATCGCACGATTGACTCATCCGCATTGGTTCAATCGCACGATTGATTCATCCGCATTAGTCCATCCGCACGATTGACCCAATCGCATCTCTCCATTCACACCACTGAAACAGTTTTGTTCTAACTCTCAAAGTTTGAAGAAATGAAAGATCAGTACTCTGCGTTTGCTGCCAGTAGAGACTCTCGAATCCAGAACCTTCTGCTTCTGGAGAATGAGGTTGGAAATCACAATAAGCCCCCTAAACTTATAACGTTAGACGAGTACCCACAATGGAAGCAAAGGTTTGAGATTTATCTAAATGGAGTTGATCCTAATCTGTGGGAAGCAATCGAGACAGGTTATAGCATGCCGGTTGGTGTTGATGGTGTTAAACTTACCTTGGGTGGCATGACTGATAGCCAGAAGGTGAAGTATAATGTTGAGAAGAAAGTGTATGCTCTGTTGACTCAGTCGATACCTAAGGGTATATTCCACCAGTTTTCTGAGAACACACAGGCAAAGAAGCTATGGGAAGCCTTGGAGAAACGATACGACGGGAATGCATCGTTGAAAGCTCTAAAGGCTAAGGCCTTGAAGAAGGAGTTTGATAACTTCTCTTCAATGGGTAAAGAGAGCTTGGATGATGTCATAGACAGATTCAACCATTTAATGAGTGAGTTGCACACTCATGGATTCACAACGTCAATGGAAGATAAGGTCTCAAGCTTTGCCGATGGTCTGTCAGAGAAGTGGGACTCGTTTGTGTCAAATTTAAGACAGAACAAGTTACTGGAAAAATTAGACATAAACAACTTCATCTTGAAACTGAGGATGAAATACAGGTCACAGAAAGGATCCTATGACCAGAATCCTTCACTTTATAAATCCTCTTCCACTTCAACAAGTTTAGGAGCACCGCTTCAAACGGCATTTGTGTCTAGTTCAACCGCTTCTTCTCAACCTATAGCTTCAGGATCTGAAACGTCAGGGTCGTCTTGCACCCAATATATAGTGCCTGAAGCAAATACTACTAAGTTGAAGACCGAGAATCTCGGTAATATTACTATGGAGGTTGCAAAGGAGCACATGGATCTTCTAGCTGTCGTTGTTCATTCCTATGATGGTCTAGTTGTAGGGAAGATTAGAAATTGCCATCTGGCCGATGAAGACTACGAGCAGGTAGACAAGAATGAACTAGAAAGGATGGATATTATGTAGGCTTTTGCAAGTGCTGTCCGAAGGGCGAAGAAGTTTGTGAAAAAGACAAGACAAAACTTGGTAGCCACAAAAGACACTACCTTTGGTTTCGACAAAACCAAAGTTACCTGTTTTAACTGTGGAGAAAAGGGGCACTTCAAACGTGAATGTGTAAAGCCCAAGAAGACAGGTAACGGGAATCCATTCACGTCTTTCAACCGTCAAGACAAACCCACGAGTGGATCTGCATCGTCAAGCAAAGAAACAAAGGCCTTGACTGCTCAAGATGACGAAGGACAAGATTGGACCTTCAAGTTTTTGTCTCCTGTTGAATCGAACATTTCTAATGTCGAGGGTTTGGATTATGACACTACAAGTGAAGGTGAAATAGCAGTTGAACTAGTGATGTCAGATCATGAAGATACTGCTAATGTGGTCAATCACCTGATTGAAGAAGATCTTAGAATGACAAGTTCAGAATCTCCATCATCCGAGGAACCAAACTCTACGCTGATGGCTGATTTAATAGAATCTTAACAGGTTAGTACCAAAGACCAACTTTTTGAAAGTCATGCTTGTGATGAATGTAATAAGTTTAGAGAAAGCATTGATCTTAAATTTGCTAGGTTATTAGATCATGCTTAGTAAATGACTTACAACTGTGCACAGAAGCTAATCGGATTTTAAAACAAAATGAGTGCAGTTATAAAGAGAAAATAGAACTTTTAAATAAACAACTAAGGGAAACCGAGGTTGTTGCTTTTAATCAAGCAAATGATATAAAGTTTTATTTGAACTCTTTGGAAGAAAATAAGAAAGAAAAAGCAGTTGGAAGTCGAAGTCAACTCATTAAAACAAAAACTGCACAGTTGGACCAGTTCCTCTCACATAGTTCAAAACTTAGTGAAAGAACGGAACAATGGGGAAGGGTTGGGTTACAAAGTGGTTCCACCACCACATGAGATATTGTTAAATGCTAAATGTAGACCAGTAAATGACAATCCTATTAAGGATCATGTGGTGTCCACTCCTCTAGTTAGTGATCCAGATTCCACGTGTAAACCGATGGAATCTGTCACTAAATCGAAGGAGGCTACTTTGAAGTCTAAAGGTAAGATGCCCATTATGAATTTGGAAGAACAATTTGAAAAGGTTAATGTAAAGTCAGGTTCAAACATGTCTTCTTCAGAATCCAAACTGACCAAACCAGCTAACCAAACACGTGCCTCACGTCAAAGTCCAAATAAACAAAAGGGTAAATATGTTAAAAATGTTCAAACAATAAATTTTGTTAAAGAAACAAAAACATGTAAACAAGAAGTGTCCAAACCCAACCAGAACAAAGTCACACCTGTTTCACACACTTCCCCACAGAAACAATTTTCCCATTATGTAGAAGGTAGATCATGCTACAATTATGGAAAGAGAGGACACATCGCTTCTAATTGTCCTCATTATCAGACACCAAGAAAGAAAATTGAACTTTATGATACTAAACCAATTTCTTTAAAAAGAGTTCTATTACTCCATCAAAAAGAAGTAATGAACCTAAAGTTCAAACCGTAAGCCAGTCGTCTGTTTATCACAAAAAGGCCTTACACAAAACTGACTTATGGAAAGAAAAGTCAAGTTCAGTGTCTAATACTGTGAACCACTAAGAAGCATGATATGCCCTCACCCTAACAATGGACAGTAGGTTGATTTTGATGTGTGATTCTCCGGGTCACCCAAGCCAGTTAAGGCTTGGCTCGCACACCTAGACTGATCAATTTCTTTTAATGTGCAGGGTGTCCGTTACATGTGCTATCACAAATACCTGGATTGTTGATAGTGGGGGCGTCTAGGCACATGACCGGGAACTTGTCTCTCCTTTTCAATGTCAAACAAATTAAAGGGACATGTATCATTTGCTGGAAAAACAAAGAGGATACATCACGGCTCCAAGGCGAAGTGGGAAACCAGAAAGTCAAGTTTGACAAGGTCAACTACGTTCAACAACTACAAAACAATTGCTTCTGTATCATGGACTGTGACAAACTGAGAAGTTCAAGGTAGTCTTTGACAACAAGAAGTGCTATGTGTTGAAAGAAGGAGTAGTATGTATCCCGGAGAGACCAAGTCTTAATGTCAGCTCAAGATAAGATATAATGTGATTATGTCTTGAACCTATCAAAGGCCTCCACAACCGATCATCAAGTTCAATGCTTTTGTCAAAGGCAACAGAGAAAGAACTCCATCTCCTGGCATAGGAGAATCAGACACATTAATCCACGAAAGATGAATCACTTGATCAGAATGATCTAGTGCGTGGAGTAAATGTTAAGGAACTTCCAATACGGGATTTTTGTGGTCGCGTGTAAGAAAGGGAAAATAACAAGAAGAATCTCATAAGAGAAAGAAAGTTCACTCAATTGACCTACCTCTTGAGCTTCTTCACATGGATCTGTTTAAGCCAGTTAGTACAAAGAGCATTGCGGGCGATTTGTACTGCTAAGTAGTTACGGATGATTACTCAAGATTTTTGGGTGGTTTTTGAAATCCAAATCAGAGACATTTGAATCATTCAAGGTGCTGGTGGTAACTACATTGGAGTCACTCTACAAGCTGAAGGTAAGGCAAGTTCGCTCAGACAACGGCACCGAGTTCAAGAACCCAATGGATGGAGGCATTTTTGCAAAGAAAAAAGGAATCGTACACCTGTACACATCTGCCTACACTCCACAAATGAACGGAGTTGCTGAAAGAAAGAAACACGAGCTTGATAGAGATAGCAGGATGATGCTAGCCGACTCGAAACTGGCTATCTAATTTTGGAATGAAGCAGTAGCTAACGCATGTTACACCCTAAATCGAGTCCTAGTGGTCAAACATCATGGTAAGACGTGTTACGAGCTGCTCCAACTAAGTAAACCTAATGTAGAGTACCTCGAACCGTTGGCGCACCATGTACGCCGGATGAGAGAAGAAAAATCAGTCAGGGAAGTCAGTGAAAAGCTGAAACTGAGGATGAAGAAGGAATTTTTCTGGGATACAAATACCAAATAAGAGAGTTTACAATAACTCAACGGGTCAAGTAGAAGTGTGGTGCAACATCGACGTTCAGAGATACACCACTCCCCCTGCTGGAAAAGGACCCGTATTCTTCTTCGATTATGATGGATTCTTTAAGTCCTTCAACATCTTCTCTCCTCTTCTGATGATGAGATAGCTACCAGTATGATGTATGATGTCTTAAACACACCATCACTGGACCCGACAACCTCCGCCTCTCAAGGTGAGTCTTCTAGTTCTTCAGGGGGAGCACCTGAGGTAAGTGATTTCTCCTCTGGAGGATGACGAAGAGGAGAACTGAACAGGGTGAACCAGTTATCATCCTTTGGACAATGTCATTGGAGATGTTCGATCAGGAGTACAGACCAAAATCAGCTATACTCAGCTGATTATGCCTCAGTCATGGAAAAGGGATATCTTCACGACGGTGCTTATCAATGTGTTTGTCTCAATTTGAGCCAAATATGTTAGTGAAGAATAAACGATGAGGCAGGGGTAGTGCGATGCAAGAAGAACTCCTATAGTTCAAGAAGCTAGGAGTATGGACCCTGTGGACAGACCAAAAGGTGCTAAAGTCATTGGAACTAAATGGGTCTGAAATGCAAGAAAGACGATCAAGGGGTCATAATTTGCAACAAGGCTCGACTTGTCGTTCAAGTTTTAGACAAGTCGAAGGAATCAATTATAATGAAGTGTTTGCACCTGTGGGGCAAGGATGGAAGCAATCCGTATCTTCCTAGCCTATGACTCTTACATGAAGATCAAAGTTTATCAATTATATGTAAAGAGTGCATTCCTTCATGGTGAAATCCGGGAGACAGTGTACGTAGTCAACCCGAAGGATTTGAGGATCCGTATCATCAGGACAGAGTTTACAAGCTGGATAAGGCTCTTTATGGGCTCCACCAAGCCCCAAGAGCATGGTATGAAAAACTCTCAACTCATCTGTGAAACACGGCTTCGCAGAGGAGGGATTGACTGTACACTGTTCACCAAAGAAAAGGATGGTGACTTACTGCTAGTTCAGATCATGTGATGACATAATCTTCGGTTCCAAAACGAAGCATTATGTAAAGAATTTGAAGCAGTAATGAAATGAAAGCTGAGTTGAGATGAGTGCTATGGGAGAATGAAGTTCTTCTCTGGGTTACAGGTGGATCAGACACCAAGGGAATATTTCTACATCAGACCAAGTATGTAGGTGATATCCTAAGTTGGTTCGATATGGGAATGCTTCGGCAGCTGGAACTCCACTTGCTACAAACCACGATTGTGGCCACCAACGAAAATGGTGATCTGGTGGATGCCACCATGTACAGAGGAATGATCGGATCACTCATGTACCTCACTGCCTCACGACCTGATATCAAGTACGCAGACGTGTCTATGCTCCAGATATATCAGGCGAAACCAAAAGTCAACCATCTCATTGGCGTCAAAAGGTATTTCGTTTTTGAAGGGTACTCAACACTTGGGTTGTGGTATCCTTATGACGATGACTTTGAGCTTACAGCGTATAGCGATTGGATTATGGCGGCAGCAAAATGAACTACAAGTCCACTCAGCAGGATGTCAATTCTTTGGGAGAAGATTAGTGACGTGGCAGTGTAAGAAGTCGGACATCGGTTGCTCTGTCAACTTGTGAAAGCTGAATATGTTGCTGCGCAAGCTGCTGTTCACAAATCATCTGGATTCAACAGCAAATGCGAGACTACGTTTGAAATCTCTAACACTTCCTATATTGTGGATAATCTGCTGCTATAGCCGTAACTAAAAATCATATCAACATCCTAAAACCAAACACATCGGAATTAATATCACTTTATACGAATTGTTTTGAAAAGAATTAGTCGATGTTGTTAAAATTAATACGGACTTTCAACGCGCTGACCTCAACACAAAAAGCTTTTGATAAACCAAGAGTTTATATCTGTTAGAGGTCAACGGCGTGAAAAAGAAAGGTGAAGTGATTCCAGAAGATGACAGTAAATAGTCCGACGAGTAGAGTTATTTTTTTAGTCATGTGTTTTAAAATTAATACGGACTTTCAACGCGCTGACCTCAACACAAAAGCTTTTGATAAACCAAGATTTTATATCTGTTAGAGGTCAACGGCGTGAAAAAGAAAGGTGAAGTGATTCCAAAGAAGATGACAGTACATAGTCCGACGAGTAGAGTTATTTTTTATTTTCATTTATTTTTCTTAGCTTAATTTCCTGTTTCTATAAATTCCAAAAACTCAACAAATTATTTTCGGTTTTAGAATTTTAGGGGGAGAATAGGTGAAATTAATATTAAATTAGTTGTTTAATTTCAGTACTTAAAAAACGAGGAAGAAGGAAGCTTAGCTAAAAGGATAGAAATCAAATTTGTGATACTGATTCAACGTATTTGGAAAATGATAGTACACAGGAAACAGATTGTTTGGGACTTTACAAGTTTTAAATGATTAAGATGCAAAAGTCAAAGTATAAATCTGAGAAGTCTAAGCAAAATAAAAGGAAAAATGATAGTAAAACTAGTATGCTACTAAGGTAACATAGAGAAAGTAGACCTAGAGATTGCAGGTTCATTATATGATGAGTCGGTAGATTCAACACAATAGATGAGTAGACCTCACTGGTGACTTAAATTCAAAACTAAATTGTTCAACCTGCTGTGGGTTCCCATCTTATCACTGGTTAACACAATCAACGTAGTTCCAATAAGGGGTGACGAGCAAATAAACGCCACAAATGTGTGCGGATGACCATAAAAAGAGCAAAGCATTGAAAAAAATGTGTAAGCGCTATCAAGCTGATAACAAATGTTGTTGGTGCGTTACGTGCAAAAATAAAAGAAAAATGCTCTCACAAGAAGATAGGTTGTGTGCTTCTCTGCTGTGCAATGGCACTGACCTGAGGATAAGCATAACCTAAATATTCTAGAATTCATTGTTGTTTGCGCCTCTCTTCTATGCGATGGCACTGACCTGAGGCTTGACATCTCTTTGAAAGCTCTTAGAATGGTTTCTTCTTGTCAAAATACCCGTAGACCGCTTACAAATCTCCTGAAGAACGTTGATTACCATATAAGCATGGGATCAACAAATTCTTGTTGAAATAATAAACCTTAATTCATCACCAATGAGTGTCAAAAATCTGTGTATGGATTTAAGAGGACAAGTATACTGACAATCATCGTGGGCTGCAACTCTTGAAAGTCAAAATCATTGTGTGCATCTTGTAGCTCTAGTATGATTTCCAATAATTACTGTTGTCTATCAGTGAAAACAAGGATCAAGCATCAAGATTGTTTATTAAAGTGTCCCAAGTGAGTCTGAAATACCTGTATGATTCCAAAATGAATCGTACCAGAAATGATTAACTGGAATTAAAGTTGTGATGTCCATGAAGTAAAATCAATTAGTACTTTCTAATAGGTCGTATTTCATCTCTAAAAAAAATACAAAAATATGTCTTGTTATTGCTCTTAATTTCAAAGTAGTTCTGTTTAGTTTTAGTAAATTGTAATGTAAGAGTCGGACTCAACAATTCGTCGTAATCTGTGAATCACTCACTAGAAGGGTCACGTCTGAGGTGACCAATGGGGTTTTCAAATGTCAAAGGATCACGTCTGAGGTGATCAATAGTTTTTTCTAAGTTAAAATGGTCATGTCTGAGATGATCAATGGTCAAAATGTCTTATCAATAAGTAAAAGGGCTAAGTGTATGAATGGTCATAAGGTCAAACTCATAAGTATGAGCCATTCGCACGACTGGACCATGAGTATGGACCAGTCGTACGATTGGACCATACGTATGAGCCCAATCGCACGACTAAACCACATGTATGGACCAGACGTGCAATTGGACCATAAGCATGGGTCAATCCATACGATTGGATCATCAGAATGAACCAATCGCACGAATGGAGGTGACCGGATGAGACAGTCGCACGATTGAAACCTAGTCGCACTATTGAAGGTGACCGACTAAGCCAGTCGCATGACTGAGACTCAATCGCACGAATCAACAGTGCGATTAGGTTCAGTCGCACGACTGAAAGAAACCCTAGTATAAATAAGGGGGAGTTGGTCGCAGACACTCATCACCCCCCCCCCCCCAATCGCTCTCTCTTCGCACGATAGTACCGTTATGCTGCCAAAATTTTGATTGAGTGTTCTAGACTGATTATTGTTGCTTCTAACGATTTCTGTTATTTATACAGGTAATGTGCGACGTTATCCACTCAAATGTTCATCAAATCGTGCCCTAAATCAACTTAATTTGAGCCCTAACTAGAATCGACACTTAGTTCACAAAATAAACCTGTAAAACCAAGTAAATTGCTAATTTAAAATGTGTTAGATGTTAGTTAGAACGATTGCGAGTCTAATGAACCAAACCACAACGTCGAACATCAAGTTTTGCTCAAGATTTGAAATTTGAATGGAAAAACAGACTGTCATGCGAATGGACATACTGATGAACCTCAATCGCACGACTAAGCTGGGCGAATGGCACAATCGCACGACTGAACCATGCGTATGAGTCCAGTCGCACAACTGGTTCAACCGCATGAGACAGCATACGACTAAGCCCAGTCGCATGCTCAATCGCACGAATGAGCTTAGTCGCACGACTCAGTCTCAGTCGCACTGTCCATTCGCACGACAGAACAGAAGGATTCAAGTCAAATAAATTCAAATGTCATTCATTTACACACAATCTAACGTTTATCTATCTTGTGTTATAGCAGCATGGCGAGTCGGTGGACGATGAGCACAAAGCACAACATATGTGCTCATCTAGACACTACGTCCCGGAACGCGTTTGAGTTCGCGGGCATTATTACATTTCTACGGAGATCGAGGATTTTCAGAGCTATCTCCACTCCGTGCACACTATACAGATCGATACAGCAGGCTTTCTGGGAAAGCGCGGTTGTAGATAGATACTCAGAGCCTCATCATATTAGGAGTTCCATCTTTGGTCAGGACATTGAGATCAGTGAGGAGGATCTGAGGACAGTCTTGGAGTTGGGAGATGATGGTGATTGCCGTACCAAACTGCATCCGTTGACAGTTCAAGGATGTTTTCTTCGGGCTAAGTACTCGGGGGACATAAACGCAGGTGTGCTCAACAAGAGCAACATGTGCCCCCAACTTAAGTACTTAGCCCATGTGCTGTTGAAGTGTATTGCCTCGAGGAAGGGTGGATTTGATGAGATGTTAGATCAGATCCAGAACGCGTATGTAGCTCTGGTGCTGAACCACCCGTTCAGCTTTTCGAGGATGATCTTCACCTACTTGGTGGAGAACATAGAGGCCAAAGGCAAGGAAGGCTTTTGCATGTACCCACGTTTTATTCAGATGATCATCGACTAGAAGCTTCCTTCGCTGCCCAAGGAGAAAGAGGATGCAGTTACACTAGAGGTGATGGATGATACTACCCTAGGGCGGATCAAGGTTTACTGGGGCAAGCAGGTGAAGCCCCTGGTGAGGAGGTTGTTTGGGCATTTGGCCCGAGAGGACTACGTGGCGCCAACTAGGAGAAAGTGGCGTCACGATGATAGTGACTCAGATTCTGAGCCGATTGTGTTCCCATCCGACGATTCTGATGATGATGATAGTGGTGATGGTGGAGATACTGGCCCCACCCAATCTAGGGCCACTACCAGAGATGCTACATCTCCATCATCCACCCACGAAGGAGCTGATATGGCAGGATTCCATCAGGACGTCCGTCCTGATGAGGAGGAGGAGTCTGATGAGGAGCCATTAGTTCGGACGGTTGGCAGCAAGGTGGTTTCCACCGAGCGAGGGATTAGGGCGGTAGGTGGACGCCAGGGTGAGTCTGGGTAGACTGATACTGATACACCTTACACCCCAGACCAGCCCAGCAGCCAAGGGGGAGCATCCTCCTCGAAAGGATCGAGGAAAAAGAGTATGGCTCAGCCGCACGGGATGAAGAGTAAGAGGCGGAGATTCACATTGATCACCACATCTACCACCACCACCACCACAGCTACCACCACCACTACCACACCCTCCACCACTACTACCACACCACCCACCATTACTACCACACCTCCACCCTCCACTACTACAACCATACCTCCACCAGTTATACCTATACCACCACCCATCTTTACCACAGCTACCACCACTACCACCACCCATCGAGCCGGGACTTCATCTCAGGTCCCACTGAGTTTTGGATCTTCTCTGCCCTCCGTTGGGTTAGAGGAGCAGCTGGCCAATCTAAACCGGATTGTGCTTAAGCTGCTTGCTATTGATGAGCAACGAGCTACACAGCTAAACCAGCTGATGGAGCTTAATGCTGCTCAGGCTCAGCAGATAGCAGCTCAGAGTCAGGAGATTGCTGAGCTTCGTGAGCTGCAGACTTCTTCAGTACTGTCACACCCCAACCTTGACGGTGGAATCGTCGAGATGTGAGGGTTACGATTGTTCACAGCCACATAACGCTATTTATTAAATCCAAGTATATTATTCATAAGTTTCATTAATAACATTACAAGCAAAAGTTTCAACAAAGAATACATCATATACAAATGCTACAAATAACATGAATTATCCATTTTATCTCTAGGTCCAATCCTAGATGTGATAAGCTTCAAAGAGTAGAACACATACTTGGGGTATTCCTGAAACATGTTAAAAATAAAAGGTCAACATAAAAATGTTGATGAGCATTCCATAGTTTTCAATACATAAGTATATAAAAGATGGCAATTCAAGTCATAAGTTAGTGAATAAAGTGATTAGGGATGTTATGAACAATGCAACAATCAAACCTCGACAATGTTTTACAAGTCTCAAACGTTAAAAGTATATACGATCAGCTAAGTGTACTTGGATCAACCAAGCAGGCTTGTCTTACCCATAGATCTATGACTTCGCTGGGCTAGCAATAGTTAATGATTGTACATATAACGCCATAACATGGTAACCACAAAAGTTCAACTAACCACAACTTTACAAGATGAATTGCCATAGGTTTACAAGTCTCAAATAAGTTTACAAGTGCAATAGTATAAGTTAACATGTTTCACCCCAAAGTGTGAAAATAAGAAAAGGGGTATGGAAATACTCACATGGAAAACTCACAATAATAGTGATGGTTGTAGAGTACATAAGGAAGCTTGGATGTTCAAGAGTCAAAGGTGATGTCCTAAATGATAAAAAGAAACAATAACTTGAGTTTTGAATACATTACAAGAAGTTAAGATGCTTAGGAATGCCGATAAGCGAAAGGTAGATTGAAAAACGATTATTGTACCAATTTTAGATTTTGGACAGAATGTTTGGTATCTGTTTAAACAAGTTTTTAAAATAGTAAACTGTTTCATAAAATTATAAAAATTTACATTTGACTAGTTCAAAGTCTCCCGGACAACTTTTGTTCAGAAACATTTTTATGAAAAGATTCGTAAATAGGTCAAACAAGCAGCACAAGACAGAAGGTGCTGAAATGCGCACTTATCTTGTGAAGACTATTGTTGAGTCGTCCGATTGAGTTTGAAGACGTATAAACTGTCGTTAAAAATATAATTCAATGAACTTAATAATGGAGTCTGAGTTTACTCAAATTTAGTGTATTATGATCAAGTTATAGTCGGTTGAAGTAAGATTATATTCTGCCAGAATTGTAGTAAGGCACTTATGTGCACTTTTAAAATCGTTAAAACATGAAACGGGTTAGATCAATTTATTATGTCAATATATGGTATAATAGTATTCATTTGAGTTATAAAAATATTCTAAGTCTTTGGAATAGCCATCATTTAGAAAAATAATCTTGTGGAATAACCGAATGCGGCGGCATAGCCATCCATATGCAAACGGGATTCTTTGTTTATGTTAGTATGTTGTTAGTTTAATTTAGAAATGTTAGTGATTGTTATAAGGTTAGTGATTATTAAAATGATAATGATCAAATGATAATTATTAAAATAAATAGAGATTTGTAGAAGAAAGAATAATAGTAAGAACATAAAGTCATGAAAACAATTGGATGTTAGGATGATTAAAAAAACAATAAAAGATTACCTTAGTATTAACAATTCTTGAAATCTCTTGTAAAATAAAATTCTTCAAATTGATCATAACCAATAGATGAAAGAAAGATATGAGAGTGAGATTTTTAGAGAATGAGCAAATGAAAAGTGAGGCCTAAGCCTTGCTTTTATACTTGAGGTTAGGAGGAGGTTATGAATGGTGTTAATGGTGATTTATAAGTCTTTTAAAAGGGGGTTATGATTGGAATATGAAATAAATATAAAATTAAATAATTTAAATAAATAAAAGAATAATTATAATTTAAAATTTAAATTCTTCAATACTCTAATTTTAATAACTTTTTTTTTATCAAATATTTATAGACTTTATAAAACCAATTTGGATAATCAATCAAATTATTTATTTGTTAATTTTTATAACTTTTATAAAACTTGTAAACTTTATAATTTGATTATTAATTTTCAGTATTTAAAATTCATAATTACTAATAAAACTTTATATAAGTTTATTAAAATTCATTTTATAACTTTGTAAGTTTTAATAAGTCTATTTCATTTAGTTATTTTTTGTAACATGATTAATAAACTTTATAATTTTATGAAAAAGAATTATTTATTAACCATTTATTAAGTAAATTAATAATGGAAGCTCAAAATGAGTTCGGGTTTGGGTTTTAACTTGAAAAAATGGCGGATGTTACAAGTACAGAGGATAGATGATCTTGAGGCAAAGAACAAGAAGTTGATGCTACGACTCAAAGGATCCAAAGATGAGCCCCTCAAGATCAGAGAAGGAGACGATGATGGTGATGATGACGATGATGAGAATGATGAGGATGATGATGATGAGACGGATGAAGAAGGTGATGGAGCTGAAGGAGAGGAGAAGGGAGGAGATGAGGATGAAGGTGATGATGCTGCTGCATCAGCATCCACACAGGCTAGAGAGCGACGGTCAAAGAAGGCTCAGGATCAGGGAGCCTCATAGACAGCCCCTCCGGCTGACGAGCCTGCTATTCAGGGCAAAAATCAAACATATCAGCAAGATGAATACGATGTTGCTCCCCTTCAGCAAATCAAGTCTCAACTCACAATGATTCTTGATTTGCAAGGGATTGTCAGACGGTCAGTGAGCTACACTCCCGAAGAAGGAGAAATCATTCATGACCTGACTGACGAGAAACTTGCTGAGATGTTCAGGCTGAACCCGGAAGAGATTGTCAAGGATGCGCCTACTTTTGAGGTGACAAGCGATGATGAGCTCAACAACATAGATGAAATCGAGATAGAGGATGTCACTGCTGACCATTATCTAGAGTACACTGACCGAGAGGGAATGTAGTCCCCAACTTTGGTGATACTCTCGGCAGTGATACATTTGACAAGCTGGATCAGATGGAGAAAGAGGCTGAGAAGACCGAGGGTCAAGCCCAAGCCTCAAACGCTGATGTTGACATCAAAAAGGCTAAATGGGCGGCCTGTTTTGCTGAGATGCGAGCCATGCGTACTGCACAAAATCCCAATGTCTACACTAACCTATACAAAGTCAAAAAACACTTAAAGGTGTCAGGCAAGATCATTGCATGGGCTTATCTTGAGGATCTGAATGTGTATGCAAAGAAAAGAGAAAAGGGCATAGAGTACTTTAGATTCCCACATGATCTAAAGACTCTCCCTGGTTTTGAGCTCAACCAGCTGGCATGCCTAAAGTTGTTGTATGCTGACCCGAGAAAGATGTCAGGCTGGTTTGAGGCTGCACTGAGGAAAGAATACCACACCAGGTAGGTAAACTTTAGACCTCAACAACCGAAGAGGTACATCAGACGGTCTGAAGTTGATCCCATTACTGGAAAGCCTAAGGTAGTGCTGAAGTGGAGTCCTTCGCGTACAATGTCCAAAATCCCTTTAAGGGAAATGCCACAGGACTTCACTCCACACTTCAAGTGGTGGGTACTACGATTGGAGAACAAGTGAAGCGGTCATAGTCTTACAAAAGGAGAGCCAAATGGATACTATCCGGGTATTTGACCCTATGTGGCTGACTAACTTGTCTGCTGACGATGTATATACCTTATACAAGTGGCCACTATTCTATGACTCGCAGGATATCGTACAAGCCCTCCAGTTCCAGAACATGATAAGACTCTGTTTTGCATTCGAGATACATGCCGGAGTTACAAGAGAGGAAAAGTACAAAAAATTCGAAGAGCTAATGAAGAATGTTAGACAATGATGTAAACTAGGTCCAAGGGGGAGTTTGTTGATACATATGTACCTAGTTTAGGAGCTTAATATAAAATGTCTTTCATGTCTTACATATATGTAATGAATGAGTTGAATGAAATGAAATATGTGATTGATGCTTATATTGTTTAATGTTTCATTGTTTATTGTATCATAACACATATTGAACTAACTATATAGGTTTGTGGTTGTTTACATGGTTCTTAGTCAAGAATGGTTGAGAAATGTGTTTAAACTTAATCGTATGAAGTATTCATGCAAATGGACCATGCTAATGGACCATACGCATGAACACTTCATGCTAATGGACCAGTCGCACGACTGAACCAGGAGACTGGATCAGTCGCACGAGTGAGACATAAGATTGGCTCAGTCGCACGATTAAACCTTCAGTCGTGCGTATGCACCAATTGTATGATTCAGTCGCACGACTGAACCATACTAATGGTTCAGTCGCACGATTGACAAACCCTAACCTTTAAATATCACTTAATTCATGGAAAACGTAACACTTGAAGAATTTCAACTCACAGACGTACCCTAGCCGTCCAGAGACTCCAGAAAACTTGTACCAACTTCATAGATCGCATTTGATCGTGTTCTAATAGTTCATAACGTTTCTTTAATCTCTAGATTGATCAAAACTACGTTCTCACTGATTGGATCACCAATCAAATAGGATTCCGCACTATTTGAGTAGGTATACACGTATTATCAGTTAGTACTCCGTCCATACACGGTCCTAACAATTACTGAAGAGTTCAGTCTAAGAAGGAGACAAAGACAATCAGGTAATGTCATTGGTCAACTGGATGTTGAGGCAGACCCTGAGATTAGCTTCAAAGGAAAAACCTTGGCTGAAGGCCCAGTGATAGAGCCTGAGAGCCCTGTCACACCACAAGCTACTTCAGAAATTCGTCCCCTTAGTGAAATACCTGTTGGTGAAGGTGTCTCACAACCTCTCTCTAGCCAGAGATTGGATGCTACACCAAGCAATGAAGGCCAAAGCTCTCTCCACCCTATGTCACAAAGGTCTGTGGATGACAAAGGGAAAAGGATTCTAACTCTTGAGGAGATTGAGGAGGAGGAGAGAGAGAGGAAGAGGAAGCTAAGGGGAGAAAGTTCCTCTGGGTCTTCAGGCTTTATGCAAGCTGCAATCAGGGCTGCCCCTAAACCAAACACTCAAAATGATGAGTTGAGGGCAGTCAGGATTACTTACCTGCAGACCATGAACTATGACATAGATGAGATTATATCTCTCCCTTTAGATGAACTAAATGAACTGGCTGACATGGAAGTGTCAAGAGAGATGAAGGAAGTAGAGGATGCAAGGCTACTTGTCTAATTCAAAGAGGAGAAGAGACAAAAAAGATTATACAAGCATGTTCCTACTCTCTCCCCAGTTCAAGAAAGTCCTGTGCAAGAGGTTGTGGCAGCTACACAAAAACCTCAGGTAGACAAGGAAAGAGATAGGCAAAACATGATCAACTACCTGAGTGCCACAGGTCTCTACCAGGCATCTGCACTTCTTCCCTTATCCTTTGAGTACATTGAGTTTGAGTATCTCAAAAAGCTTGAACTTTAAGTGCTCAAAGAACAAAAGGCAACAAAGAGAAAGATAAGGGAAGAGGCTGCAAAGTTAAGAGCCATCATCCAAAAGAGTATGAAGAAGTCTGCTGACAGACAAAGGATGATAAACTTCTTGAAACTGTATGGATTTTCCGGAAGGAGACTTGGCCCTATGTCTCTATCTATAATAGATGAGCACATCAGGGTAATCAAGCAGAAGATCAAGAATGAAGAACTAATTGACTTACACTCCCCCCCAAGTCAAGCTCCACCTGAAGTGGAGGTTAAGGTTGAAAATTTTGAGACAACACAACCTGGACCTCCTGCTGAGCCTCAGCAAGCTTCATCTTCTGATCCACAGCAGGGTCAAACTCCCTCTCCTTCTGAACCTGTGAGGGAGGAACACCCAACTGAGGAAGACAAAAATGATAAACAAGGTGCTGCAGACCAGTCTTCTCAGTTAAAGTCTTCAAAGAGGAAGAAGAGGATGGCTTCCAAACCAAATTCAAAGAAGAAGAAGAAGCCTGAATCATCTACCTCTACACCTCAGGCTAAGTCAGATCAACCTGAGGAAGTGCATGAAGAGGCAGCCCAATCAACTCCAATCCAAGTGGCTCCTCTTGCAGCTGAGAGACCCATCTTATCCTGGACCTTCACAATTAATCCAGAGAGATGGCATGTGATCAGAGATCAAGGTGGTGAAAATGTCTACACATGGCAAGACTTATTCAACCCACCTCTGCATGATCTCTTTGAGATGAGAAGATACTATGAGTGTCTGAGTGATCCTGGCCATCTAATGAAGAAGGGCATGGTCATCATTATTATGAGGACAGTCAACAGCTGAACATCTTTAAATGTTTTGGTAGCATCAGCCTAGGGGGAGTTTGTAAGGATTCCTATAAGTCTGATGCAGCCAAAACATCCAAAGTCTCTCTGCATGCATGCATTGATGAGCATAAGTAGAAATGCTTCGGAAGTTTTACACCTTGGACTAGAAATACTCTAAGTGTAAAATCTTCCGAAGCCAAAAGTGAAGTCTTCCGAAGCTTCAAAGACAAAGTCTTCCGAAGCCAAAGAGTGAAGACAAATTTCTTCCGAAGACTTTTAGAGACATGCTTTTATCTGATGTACTTTACCATAAAGCTAGACCACCTTTCCGCTGCAACTCTGTAAAGTCACCAACTTACATGAGTTGGTGAAAAGGTCCATGCTTTTGGTAACTGTACATTGAGGTCATGAGTCTGTGCTTTCTACTTTATGTACTTTTATCTTTTTTGTAATATATTAGGATGTGAGCTATGGCATGTCATAGTCACTAGTCAAAAGGCAAATCTGCCTTTTGTCTCTACATTTGATTTTGTGTGTTGTCTAATCTTATGTATCCAGCTGGCCTTCAAAGTATGGCCGGCTGTAGGATGTAGTATATGTATCTCAAGTACTTGTAACGTTCTAGTATGCTTTGTAACATTTGTAACAGAACTTGAGAAGCAATATACAGCATTCTTGAAAACCAATTACCTGTGTTGTTTATCTTGTTCTGTCTCATTATTACTTGTGTTCTTAGCATCTTCCACTTAAGTTAACCAGTTCCTTATTTGATCTGTTAAGTGTTCTAAGTAACTCTCATCATTGTGTTGTTGTGTTGTAAGTGCATACCCTTCAACGGTCCTGCAGATTATCTCAGGGCCCATGGATTCTATGGCAGGCAAGTTGGCCCCATGTCTGAGAAGACCCAGCAGCGACATGTTAGTGACATCAAGGCTGACATTCACTCAGGAAGAAGGAAGGAGATGTATAGAAGAGTACAAGGGATGACTTCTAAATCTGCACCACAACCACAACCTCAACCTGAACCAATACCTTTCCCTTTTTCCATCAAAACCAAGCCAACCACTAAGCCATACACTCCTGAACCCACACCCTCAACCATACCCTCTTCCTCACCCATTCCATCACAACAACCACCATAACTACCCATCCTAAGACCTAAAACACTCCCCAGAACCCAATCATCATCTACCCAACAACCACCCAAGTCATCCTCTCCATCATCCAAACCTCTTTCCTTAGAAGAATTCAAGAAGATCAAGAGGAAGCTCATCAACTGTACCACTCTGAGCGATATCTCTTGTGAGGAGGGGTCCATCAAACTAACCTTCATTGATGGCTCCTCATGTTCCCTCACAAGAGAACAATTCCTTGATCTACCTAGAGGAACACTGGACCAAGCACTTAGACTTCTGGCAACCAACTTGGACTCTCTTGGGGAAGAAGAGAAGTTGCTGAGAAGAAAACTGGTGACTCTACAGGACACTAGGAAGGGTGACAAGTTACCATCTCAACCCCTTGTTCCTAGAAAGAAAATAGTCCAGTGGAGGTTCGAAGACTCTTCTCACAACTTTGTTGTGGAAAGAGAGAGTGGTGAAATCAACAGGCTCAATGCCTCTTCTCTACTACACTTAAGTAAATTTGACATTGCTGAGTTAGCATAGAAACCATTCTCCAATCCCTTCAACTCTGAGGTAGCTACTCATATTAGAAATCATCTGAGCAGTCTTCATCTGGCTGAACTAACTACAAGAGCCAAGATTGAAGAAGGGTTGAAGCTGAGAGAGAAGGAAGAAAAGGAAGGGTCAATCACCAAAGGCAAAGCCTTCTTACAAATGGTTGAAGGCCCTAAATTGGAACCTACATTTCGATGGGAGTATGACTACAACTCCAGTCAACTAACTCTCTTCATAGGGACAACAAAGGGTGCATGTCATTCAAAGCAATAGACTGGATCTTCTGTCTACGAATGACAAAAGGTAAGTCATGGACATGTCATGACTACCAGATCTTAGATAGTATTTTATCTAAGATACCTTACCTCTAGCAATGTAGTACTTGTTTAGTCGTAAGTTTCCAGCTGGTACCAAAGTATAACCGGCTGTAGATAGTAGTATATATAGTTTCTCATTGTAACTCATTAGTTATGCTTGTAAGAATCTTGTAATACTTTGAGTTGAGAAGCAATATATACAAGTATCTTGAAAAACCTTTCTCTTGTGTTTGTTTACTTAATATATTATTATCAACTTTTAGAGGATTCTACATCATCAATCCGAGTGTGACTTAGTGAGTTTGAGAGACTACAATTGTGTTGAGTGACCAAACTCGATCCTGCAAAAATGTTATGAAAATTTAATAAAAATTATTAGAGTTTTTAGAACTTAGATATTCGTTTGGATATCGAATCCAAAATTTCTGATATCCGAAAATTCAAATTTGGATTCTAATATTGAAATCCACTATCCGAAAGTTTTGAATATACAAATTTAAATACCTCTACATGTGGTTGTCTACCCCGTTCTATACTACATGAGCCAAAACATGAAAAACCTTATAAATTATGCTGGTTGTTTGTCTTATACCTTTTTTAGTAATTTACTCTTATTAATAGACATAGTGAAAATGCTCGCGCGTTGCGACGGTACGGCTGTTGCGTGATTTGTTGGGAAACTGATTTTAGTCGGTATTCGCTCGGTGCGTTATGACGATATGAAAAGGGCTAGAAGCAATGTAGAGGATGATGATATGAACTTGGGTGGAAATTTTACCAGGAAGTACAAAACAGTGTCATGTTCTAGATGCAAGAAACTTGATCATAACTCAAGGACATGCAAAGGGCAATAAACAAACTTTGAAGACATTGGAGAAGGCAGTAGGCAGGGAGGAGAAGGCAGTGGGCAGGGTGGGGAAGGCAGTGTGCAATGAGGGGGTGGACTAATTTAATTTTATCCCGAACTACTTGCTGGTGTATGATGCTACTGTCATTTTTAATTATCTTCATTTTTACTTGTAGGAACTATGTACTTTTGTAATCTTAACAATGTCTTATGGTTTGGTCTTCTAGTTAATTGTGTAGTTTGAACAATGTATTTTGGTCACCTGAACAATGTATTTTGTATTATGTATTTAGGTCCTAATGGTTATGTGTATTTTAATGTAGAGTTGGTAGTCTCTACAAGTCCTAATGGTTTGGTCTGTATTTGGTAAATTAGGTATGTTGATGAAGATCAAGATTAGATTGGACTCACCTTAGTTAGTGTTTATATTATGTTTAAATATAATAAAATTTATGTTAGATTACTTTGGTTAACTTTTGTATTTTGTGCTTTTTGCTGCCCAGTGAAACTATGAGCGAAACTGTAGTTTCGCTAATAGTTAGCAGACTAGGTTCACCCGGCGAAACTGATCATGGGCCTGACAGTTTCGCTGACCAGCGAAACTAGTTAGCCTATATATTGCATTGATTCCATCATTGTAGGCTAACCTTGCAAAAACCCTAAATCGATATATTATTGTTGCAAGTCTGTAATTCGTGGCTGGATGCTAATAGAATTCATATTGAGCCTATGACCTTATTATTGTTTAATAATAAAATGCTTTGATCCTATATCATTGTTGTGTTGTTATCATAGATGTTTGTTAGTGGATTTTGAACGTTTTGATCATCAATTGCACTGTTTTTTTGATCAATTGGACCAACAAAATGGTATCAGAGCCTTTGTGCTCTTGATTGATTGAGTTTTTGGGTAATTTAGTTCAAAATCACTATTTCATCAATTCTGAATTGATTTTGAGTGATTTGTCTATGGAAATTTATTGAGTTTGGTTAGTATTAGGTGTGGAAAGCTTCTGTAACCATCATATCTTAAGTGTTTTGAGATTTGGATGATTTTGGATCAATTTTGTATTGAAAAAGTTTTTCAGATTCATGATAATCCAGTGAAACTGTCACTTCATTCAGCGAATCTATTTTAGGTTTTGTTAGTTGCGTTTGGAGAGTGTGGCACCAAACCGACCTCCAAGATTGATCAACGATGATAACTTTGAAGACTGGAAGAGGTGTTTGAAGGCATTCTTTTATTACACAGATCACAATTAGTGGGAATCAATCATCTCTGATCCGCACATCCATACTGTTACTGTTGGGGAGGTTGTCTCTCAAAACAAGGATCCATCTACCTTTAATGAGAAAGATTTGAAACTGATTAACAAAAGCATTTGGAGCCTTAACTTTGTGTCTTGAACCTGACATTTACAACCGCTTTGCCGAACACATGTCAAATCTCTGTATGATGCCTTATGTGAGTTTTATGATAGGAATGATTAGTTAGTCAAGGACAAAGGGATACAGGCTGAGAAAGAGTTAAATTTATTCGTGGGATACAAGAATAAGAATCTTACTGATTTAACAAATCGCTTTCTAACAGTCTTAAGCACTCTGAAAAAATATGATGAAAAGCTTACAAATTATGAACAAGTGAATAGGCTGTTGGATTCACTTCCACCTTAATGGAGTCTACAAGTGAGAATGTTAAAGCAACAGAGAGGATTCACTGATTACAAGCTCATGGATATTATCAACAAGTTGAAGTCTTTTGAATTGGATTTGAAAATGAGAGAGTTCAATCAGTCTATGATGTCATCATCCGATTTTTCTCAGAATGTTGCATTAATCACATCTGCTGCAAGCTCGCCAATGCATGCATCAAGACAAGGAGGATCAACTACAAATGTTTCATTTGATCAACCAAGTGGTGGTGGTAGCTCATTAAGTGATCAATCAAAATCAAAGGCTGCTTCTGGTACTTTGATTCCGTTTGACACAATGGCATTGTTTGGTATGTTTGTTCACAGCTACGAAGCACTGGTGGCTGGTGAATTAAAAGGAAAAGGGATGACTATGGAAGATATGTATCAAGTTGACCCAGATGACTTGGAAGAAACAAACATTCAGTGGCAGATGGCGATGTTGACTCTTCGAGCTAGGAGGTTTATGGAAAGAACTGGCAAAAAGAACTTTGGAGGTCAAAATTCCAACTCAAGATTGGGTTTTGACAAATCCAAGTTAAGATTTTTTAACTGCAAACAATTAGGACATTTCAAAAGAGAATGTCCTTTGCCAATAATAACTGACCCAAGCAACTCAAGATTTCCAAGACTAGTTTCTGGTGGAGAGAAGGAAGAAAGTAAGCAAAAGAAAGAGATAGCGCTGATTACAAGTTTTGATTGGAGTGCTGAAGCTGAAGAGACCAAAGTGGAAATCAACCAAGCCTTAGTAGCTGAGATAGTAGTTAAAGAGGAGTGTATTGAAGAGTTTGATCCTTTCAAAGAATTTACCAATGAAGGTGAAGTTAATCAGACTCTTATGCATGAGGAAGTTGAACAAGCCAGGTCAAAGGGTATACGTATGAGTGAAAAGAAGGATTGTGGTGAAGAAAGTGTGGATGTTGGTGAGAAGAATGATAATCTGAAAGAATTTAAGGGTGAGAATGTGGAGTTGGTGAAGAAACAATCTAAGGAGAAGAGCAAAGAGAAGCAAGCTAGTACAACCACTGTTGAGGAAATCAAGAAAAATACTCTAGTGTGCCAATGTGACAAAGCCCTCACAGCAGAAAAGGTGATGATGGGTCTTTCTTATGAGGTAATACAAGACATGTGCTCTTCTGCTTGCAAAATCAGATTATTTGGTGCTTATAAAGCAAATCGTCTGTTACTTGATAATGAAAAAGAATTAAAACAAACTAATGATAAGCTTAAACTAAATGAGTCAAAATACTTTATTAATTAAATGAAGCTTTAAAGAAAATGAACATCTTAAAAGAACTGTTTTAGAAAGAAATGTTGAAATAAATACTTTGATTGAAAGAGTTGCTCTTGCTGAGTTTGAAACAAGTAAACTTCAGTCAAAACTTGATAAATGGACAATATCAGGGATGAAACATGACGATTTGTGTAAATAACAACGGGGGGCTAGGATTAAAACAGGTTTGGGTTATGAAAATGCTTCAGCTTATCCTCCTCCTAGTACTTACTGTTATTCACCAATGCCAATTCCTCATCCTTCAAATGATTTAATTCAAACAGATACTAACAATCCGTCTGTAGGTTTAGAAGGTGTTAATCATAAGGAAGTGCGTGAGGAGTACGGTTATGGACCAACGAGTGGGCTTGGATGCAATAGCCTTAGTACACCTAAATCTCAATAATTTGTTCTAGATAATAGTTCTAGTTTAAGTAATTTTTTGTTTCTCAAAAGTTTGTCTCAGACATTAACTCTGTGTGTTCAAGTGGTTGTTCCACTTCTTTGTGGATGATTCTGTTATTGCTCGTAATGATAAAACTAAAAGAAACTGCTTTGAAAAATTCTTTTCTCATCCCATTCCATCATTTACCCCAATTAAAATTTCACAATCTAATGAACGGGTAATATCTTCTTCAAGTGCGAGTACAAGTGGTACAAGTGCCTCATGTATTTCAAATGATGATACATCAGCATTTGCAAATAATCATTCCTTAAGAGACAAATTCAGAACCAGAGAAATGTATGAGACTTACAGTGATGTTGATTCTAGCTTATCTGAGTATGACAAGGAAATATGTATAGATAAAATTCCTGATTTGTTGCATAATAAACCTAGATTAAAATCCCATTGCTTTAGATGCGGTAAAGATAGTCATGTAGTTAAAATCTTTCCTAAGCTTCATCACAAATTTGTTCATAAGAATCCTCTTGGTAGTAGATTAACTCATATTGGTAATAATTTCTTTTTCAAAAAATCTTTTGTACTGAAATCTAAAGTTGTTCAAACATGGGTTCCAGTTTCAAATGGTTAACTTGGTCATTCTATTTTTGCAGGAGTCGTCCACTAAAGCCGTAAATAGTTTTTGGCACGTTGATAGTGGATGCTCTCGGCATATGACCGGATTGAAAGATTTGTTGACCAATTATCGTATTATTAATGGAGGGTATGTGGCATTTGCTGGTGACAAGAAATGTGGTAAGATGATTGGTCAAGGCGAGGTATTAAATGGATCTCTCACTTTGGAGAAAGTGAACTTTGTGCCAGAGCTAGCATTGAACTTATTGAGTGTCTCTCAAATCTGCAATAAAGACATTCCAGTTTTATTTCTCTCAAATGAATGTTTATTTCTAAAGTCCGGGTTTAATATCTATGACGAGATGGTGCTAATGCGAGCTCCAAGAAAGAATGATACTTATCTTCTTGATATGGGATCCAAATAATCCACTTCCACTATCACTTGTCTTCTATCTAAAGCATCTATAAATCATTTTTTTGACATCGCAGATTGGGTCATGTTCAAAAATACTAACAAATTGGTTAAAAACAATCTTTTTAGGGGATTACCATTAAAAGATTTTTCTGTTGTTGAAAAGTTTATGGCCTGTGCCAAAGGAAAACAACACAAAAAACCTCACAAGCCAAAACTTGAAAACATTATTTCTAGTCCCCTTCAAGTTGTTACATATTGATTTGTTTGGCCCACTCAGTGTAAAATCAATTTCTAAGAAATCTTTTTGTTTTGTTGTTACAGATGATTTCTCCAGGTATTCTTGGGTGAGGTTCTTAGCTCACAAAAGATAAAACAGCTGACGAGTTGCAAAAATTAATTCTATCAATCTAAATGATAAGCAAAAGGAAGGTCATGGCTATTCGAAGTGATAACGGTACTAAATTCAGAAATCATATCTTTGATTCCTTCTGTGCAAACAAAGGAATTTTGAGACAATTCAATGCAGCCATAACACCTCAATAAAATGATGTTGCTAAGAGAAAGAATCGCTCCTTAATCGAAGCTGCTCGTACCATGTTGATCGAATCTACTTTGCCAATTATTTTCTTGGCTACGGCAGTGAATTGTGCATCATATGTACTCAATCGTGTTTTGATTGTGAAATATAAAATGAAAACTCCTTATGAATTGTTTCATAGAAGGAAGCCACTGATTGATATCTTTCGTCCTTTCAGATGTTCCTGTACCTTGCTTAACACTCATGCACAGAAGTCGAAATTTGGAGCCGTGTCAGATGAATGTTACTTCGTTGGTTACTCATCTTCTCAGAAAGCTTACCGTGTGTATAGCAAGAGAACACACATAGTGCAAGAGTCATTCTATGTTGATTGGTAGGAATCTAATTCTTCAGATGCCAGAACCGAACCTGCATGGTTCTTTGACTCGAACATTGTTTTTAACTCCTTCAATCTTCCAGTTTTTGACGATGATGCATCCTTTTCTAATGTTCAAACAAACATTATTCCATCAGATCCATTACCTCCAAATATTCCTAACTCATCAAATGACCCTCCGACCTCAATTGAGCTTCCATCTTCATCTCCCTTTGACATTCCACCCCCACCCGTTTCGGCCTCTATTCCTTCAACTCCATCTTCAACCCCAACCTCCACCCCATCTCAATTCTCTCAAACCTTCCTTCGCCTCCACCTTTTCAACCGCTTTCTCCTCCATTACCTACTCAACATCAACCCATTTGCCCACCTCAACCCAATCCATTACCTATAACCACTGATTTTAAATCTTTGAAAGATCATCCTCATGATAACATTATTGGATCTATTTCGGATGGTGTTAGGGCGTGAAGTCAATCTGGTTTGATAAACATGTGTCTATTCTCTTGTTTCATATCCCAAATTGTTCCAAAGAATGTTCATGCAGCTCTTCAGGATCCTTGTTGGGTTGAGTCCATGCAATTGGAACTTCAACAATTCAGGAAACTTAAAGTGTGGACACATGTTGATCTTCCACCAAACAAATGTCGAATCGGCACAAAATGGATGTTCAAGAACAAAGAAGATGATCGTGGCATAGTGATGAGGAATAAGTCCAGACTGGTGGTTCAAGGATTTGCTCAAGAAGAAGGGATTGATTACACGGAAGTATTTGCTCCCGTGGCTCGTCTTGAAGCAATCCGAAATTTTTCTCGCTCATGCTGCTAACAAGCATTTCAAAGTCTATCAGATGGATGTCAAATGTGCTTTTCTTTATGGAGACATTGATGAAGAGATTTATGTGTGTCAACCACCAAGGTTTGAGGATCCAGACTTTCCTGATAAAGTATACAAACTTGATAAATCTCTTTATGGTTTACATCAAGCTCCTCGCATCTGGTATGAGACTCTTACACAATATCTTCTGAGCAATGGTTTTTCTCGTGGCACTATTGATATGACTTTATTCAAGAAAGAGGTGGATGGTGAGATGTTAATTGTGCAAGTTTATGTTGACGACATTATTTTTGGTTCCACCAATCTTAAGCTTTGCCGGGAATTTGAGGAGGTTATGCGAAGTCGCTTCGAAATGAGCATGATGGGGGAGATGTGCTTTTTCCTTGGTGTGCAAGTTGAATAAAGTCTGAAGGAATTCTTATTTATTAGGAGAAGTATGTCAAAGAAATTCTTAAAAAAATTCAAGATGGATGACGCTTCTTCTGAATTGACCCCATTTACTGCACAGACATGCCTAACGCCTGATGAAAATAGGAATTCTATTGATCCTCATCTTTATAGATCAATGATTGGTTCCCTAATGTACTTTACAGCCAGTCGTCCAGACATCACTTTTGCTGTGGGATACTGTGCTCGATACCAAGCTAATCCAAAGGAGTCTCATGAAAAGGCAGTCAAACGAATTTTTCGTTATTTAAAAGTCTCTTCTCGTCTGGGTCTATGGTATCCTTATGGTGGAAATTTTGATTTGCATGCTTATTCTGATAGTGATTCTAATGGTTGCAGGATGAATAGAAAATCAGTCACTGGTTGTTGTCAATATCTAGGAAATTGTCTAGTACATGGCAGAGCAAAAAACAAACAATTGTGTCTCTTTCCACGGGGGAGGCAGAGTATATTGCTGCTTCTAGCTGTTGCTCTCAAGTGCTGTGGATACAAAATCAAATGATTGATTATGGGATCAACTTCCTTCACACTCCACTATTATGTGATAATGAAGCAGCCATTGGAATCGCAACGAATCCAATTCATCATTCTCGCACCAAGCACATTGATGCTCAAGAAAAGGGTTTTATTGATATTATTCCTATAGACACAAAAAATTAAAAAGCATATCTTTTCACTAAAACTTTCGACAAACCTCGTTTTTATGAACTGATCTCCATGTTGGGATTAATTTCTTTTTGAAACTCGTTTTCTTAAATGTCTCATGTAAATTTTATGTCCATAATTTTCTCTATTCTTTTTCTTTCTTTTTATCTTCTATGCTCCATAGTCCTTCACTATTTTACAATATATTAAATATATATATATATATATATATATATATATATATATATATATATATATATATACATATATATATATATATATACATATATATATATAAAATAAAACTATTGAAATTTCTCTTATCTTGCTGATTCATAGAAATTTCGGGGGAGAATAACAAAAAATTACTTGTTTTTATTCTTGCAGGACCCTCAGAAATAAAGTTTTATTTGCCTGAAAGATTTGAAGGTCAACAGTATTGTGTTGGGATATGCATGATAGGCTTAGCTAGAATACGAAGTAGACAGTGATCTTGTGGCGAAACTAAAAGGATAAGAAACTTTTTTTTACTTGGATTATCTCCTTGATATTTTGGCCTTCACAAAGTTACAAGTCCTTGTTCAAAATGGATTGAAAGCGTAATAAACTCTATCTTGATTATCTTCAAAGAAAATTATCTGTTTCCCTTCCCTGTGTACTTAATAGTGCTACTTGTTAGCTCTATTTGTGTCCAATCACTTCCATGCTGTATATTACGTGCTTGTCTTCTCTGACATGTGTGAACATTGACCTGGAGTGATGATCTCATCTGTTATACGTAAGTATAGATCCAGAGCTCTCATCAGCACGTTCTGGTGATCTTCTCTGTTATATGTAAGCATAGACCTGAAGCTCCTTTAAGTTAAGCTCAAATGATCATCTCCTTTGTTATACGTGAGTATAGACTTGGAGCTCTCATCATTTGTTCCTTAAAATAATAAGGTCTGTGTTACTTATGAAAAGATTTTTTGTTGTGTTCTCTGTTGGAAAATCAAGCAGAGTTTGTTCAATATATCATGAGGACAAGACAAGTTTCTTTGCCAAATGTCTGTGGGGAACGAGTCATTTAAGTTTTCTTCAAACTAACCGCAAAAACATGATAATGAAAGCCGCAGATTACTTGTTAGAAAGAAGAAGGCATGGGTTTAAAAGGACAAATATATCATCAACCCCGCCAATCTCTGATTTTCCGGAAAGCCTCTTCAGTTTAAAGTGTTTCAATATCCTTTTAACCTCTTTTACTATTTTATTTTTATTATTTCTTTTAGTATTTTATTTTTTATTATATTTCTTTGTGATATGATGTTGGTCTTGTGGGGCGTTTTTGTTTCTTAAATTCGTTTATGTCTCAGTTTAAAAATTATACTAAATAATTAAACGAAAAAGAAAAAGTTAAGTTTTGGTTTCAGCGAAACTATTGTTTCGTTGGTAGTTTCGCACAACGAAACTATAGGTTCGTCGGTACTTTCGCTCATTTCAGAGCCATTTTGATCTAATCTTTTACCTAGCGAAACTATAGTAAACTATAGTTTCGCTGGTAGCGAAACTATGGGCTATATAACAGGTTTTGCGAAATGATCTTCTTATTATCGCATAGCTTGTTTCACCGACTATTCAGAGCCCTAATCGGACCTCTCGACCAAAATCGGTTATTGTTTGTTTCTGCTTCATTTTCGTGTTAATTTAGACCTTAGGTGGGTGTTTCGAACTTGATTAGATACTTTAATCTGTGTTTTAACCGCATTTAAAGGGTTTATTGATTGTGTCGATTCATTAACTTCGCAGATTCAATCAGCGAAAGTATCTATGTTTTGTGCGAAACTGAACGAAAGTTCATATGAATTCAGCGAAACTGTACTGTCATGCTGCCTGTGCGAACTTGACAGTTTCGCATGTCTGGATTCAGCAAAACTACAATTTCGCTCAACTCTTGTTCAGTTTCTCTGATCTCAGCAAAACTACACTTTCGCCCTGCCGAAACTACAGCGAAACTATATATGTTTTACTTTAATTTTATCATTTTTTATTGTTTATCTTTCCTATTTGTCATTTTATTCTTTTCTAACCTATTTTATCTATTTTTTTTAGTTAAATGACCAATTTGAAATTCGATGACCGGAACAACATCACGGCAATTCTGGATGATCAGAATCCAAAAGCTGTCGGATTCAGAGACTGTATTCGATGGCTCAGAAACTCGACTATCGCCTATGCTATTTCTCACTCTCCGAACATATATGATCTTCACATCAGAGATTTTTGAAGAACGACAGAGTATGACACAAGGTCAAACCCTCAGAGGATAATGGCAAGAGTTATGGAGAACGGCATTTCTATTACTGTTGAGATTATCGCGAGAGTTCTGAGATTAGTAGACGACTGTGGAGATGAGGTGTTTTTATCTGAGTCTGAGGTGTTAGAGGCCTTCAGGAGCATTGGTTACGAGGGAACTCCTTTTTGGCACTAGAAAGGAGATCAATAAATCCTTTCTATCCAAAGAATGGAGATACATTGCTCACGTATTCATCATGTGTCTAGATCACAGGAAAGGAGGGTCAGATGGGCTGAACATGGATTGGGCAAGGGCTATGATTATATTCTGCAGAGGCCAAAAGGCCAACATTGCTAAGCTTATTTTTAATTGCATGGCTGAGAATATCATGGCTCTGAAGAAAGACAAATGGCTATTATACCCAAGATTCATATAGATGTTGATTGAGGATTTAATCCCTAATGTTCCACGTCATGGAGAAATTAACAGGCTTGTTCAGATGAACACAAGAATATTTGCTGACTGCTCCGCAATAAGACATGATTTTAGTGGAAAGATCACTCACTTATGGGAGTATATATATCCAGCAGAGAGGTGGTATCAGAAAGGTGATAGAGACAGAGAACAAGAATGCTGAGGAGAATAGTGAAAAACAATCCGAAGCTATCAAGAAAAGAAAGAGATATGCCAATGAGAAAGAATATGATTTTGAGGAGGAAATTGATGAGGTTGAGGAGGCATTGAGGGCTGAAAAAGAAAAGAGATCAAAGAAAAAGACTGATCAAGCAGAGACTGAAAAGGTGACTGAGAGGAGGTCAAAGCATAAACATCAGACCTTCTCTGAGACTCAAAGAAGAGATGAAAGGTCAACCTTGGATGAAGATGTGATTAGAAAACTTAACTCTTCTCTGGCGAATGAGTTAAGTATGATTAAGACAAAACTGATGAATTAGTAGTTAAGAGAGAAGAAGAAAGATGAGATGTTGGAGAGTATGACTAAGATGATGGTGGATCAACAGGCTCTGATTAAGAGATTACTGACAGAAGTGAATGATTTGAAAGCTTCAGCCGACCTGCCAAATCAGTTAACTCAGTCTGAGTTAAATGATCTTACAAATACATCAAGGTACTCATTTCTTAACGTGAGTAGTTCATCAAACGCAGGAGAGGGCTCTAGTGGTGCTGGTGTTATAGATGTGGGAGGTTCGGGTGACAAAGATGTTGGTGTTAGTGAGGCTGGTGTTGGAAAGGAAGGAGTTGCAGGAGATGTGGAGAAAGTTGTTGAGGCTGGATTCATTGATTTAGGATTGGATATTGATAAAGACTTGGTTGGTGAGGAGGTGGTGAAAGACCCAATTGCTAAAGCTGGTGAGAAGACTACTGAGATGAATCTGGTTGATGAGGAAGAGGAGATTGAAGAACAGTTGGTAGACTATGATTCTGAACCAGAATACTATGAGGTGGATGAGCGTCCTTTGACATATGTAGCCAAGAAGGGCTCTACTGAAGGAGATGTATTTGAGCTGGAAAAGGAAGAATGGTTTATGAAGGAAAAGGAACAAGAACAACTGACCCCACTATTTCAGAATATTCAAGGGCCAAGAAGGAAGGAGTCAGACAAAAAGATTATAAGCTGGAAGTATAATGCGAGCTTGAAGATGTTTATGATCAAGAGAAGGGGTGGTAGGATATCTTACTTGCATAAAAGGAAGGCCTTCAAGACCTTGCCTAAATGGGATCTGAGGAGGTTGACAGAAATTCCATTGATTGATTCCCACTTGAGCGAAAGAGCTAAGCTGCTGGAAGAAGAGATTAAGCAAGGGACAAATGATAATTTTGAATCATTTGGTTTTATGAAGGCTGAGAGGAAAAGATCCAAGAAAGATAAAGACTGGGTGACTGGAAAAAGGAGGATTGTGCTAAGGGTAAAGCCCCTAAAGACTGTTAGCAGGGTGAGACTACCTGATCCCCTCCCCCAAAGGCTCCAAAAGTTTGAGAAGTGGTTTTATGACAATAACACTGGGGAGGCTATGATAAGGGTTAAGGATGGAGCTGAGATTAAATTGTTTGATCCTATGGAAGTGTTTTCTTTTTATGATGAAGATCTGTTGATGCTGTGTGAGAACCATATTAAAGCAGGAGCTGAAGCTAAGACTAGAAAGGAAGCTAGTCTGTTTATGGAGGTTGCAAACAAAGCTCGTGGTGTAAGGGTAGAGGTCAGGGAGTTAGCATAAAAGATTCTTCAAGCTGACGAGACGAGGATGGATGTGCAGGACCTTTCTAAGCAATAACGAGCAAGTGCACATGGTGAGGAAGCTGGTCCAGCAAGAGCTGAAAAAGAGTCTACATCCAAAGCTGGAGATGAAGCAAGGGCTGATGATGCTATAGAAGAAGCTCCAGTAGGTGAGGTCCAACCTAGGGGGAGTATTGAAGATCAAGATTAGGTTGGACTCACCTTAGTTAGTGTTTATATTATGTTTAAATGTAATAGGATTTATGTTAGATTACTTTGTTTAACTTTTGTATTTTGTGCTTTTTGCTGCCCAGCAAAACTATGAGCGAAACTGTAGTTTCGCTCATAGTCAGCAGACCAGGTTCACCCGGCGAAACTATGTTTCGTCGCCGGGCGAAACTGATCATGGGTCTAACAGTTTTGTTGACCAGTGAAACTAGTTAGCCTATATATTGCATTGATTCCATCATTGTAGGCTAACCTTGCAAAAACCCTAAATCGAGATATTATTGTTGCAAGTCTGTAATTCGTGGCTGGATGCTAATAGAATTCATTTTGAGCCTTTGATCTTATTATTGTTTGATTTGTATTCCTTATTATTGAACACCTTTGATTCTATATCATTGTTGTGTTGTTATCATGGATGTTTGTTAGTGGATTTTGAACGTTTTGATCATCAATTGCACTGTTTATCGATCAATTGGACCAACAATTGATTACATTTTAATGTTAACTTGCACTGTTATTTGGTAAAATTATTACATGGTTTGGTCCGTAGACACTTAATTAGGGATCAAAATGTTTTGGTCTGTAGACACTTAATTGGGTACATTGATTACATTTAAATATTAGGTTGCGTTGTTATTTAGTAATTTGATTACATGGTTTGGTTTGCATTTTGTTATATGGGTACATGGGGATCAAAATAGTATTGCAATTCTTAAAATTTGATTACATTGATAACATTTCGTATGGACACGTTTATAATATAACATTGCGATTCTTAAAGTTTGATTATTGCCAATACAGTGGTTTAAAAGGGACAATTGTCATTACATTTCTACCGAATACTAAACTAGAACATTAAGAAACATAAGAGAAACATCATAATTACAAACCCTAATCCTATCGGCACAATCATTATGTTCTTCGTTCGTACTTCATCTTGATATCTCTTAATCTCCACTTCAAGCTTGTTTTTTTGATCGTAGAAGACCAGGAATGATGTGCATTGACCTAGGGCACATGGGAGGATCAACCCAACCTATAAAATGACAATTGCTCCCTGATTCAAAAGAAAATGTACGTTTTAGAAATATATGTTGTTCAATTATATGAATCAAGAAACGAGAAGGAAGTTACAACTTCAGGGTAAGAGCAAAACCGTCTTCCAGGGTTGTGTTCTGTCCATGAAGTTCTAATAGTGTCGTATTTGCCACATAAGCATACCACCATTGTTACACCTCTAAAGAAAAATAGGATCTGTGAAGAAGACGAGTTTGAAGAAGAAGATAAGTTGTAATGACTCGTGACATTTACTATGCGCATACCTAATGACAATTTATGTTCAATTTGGAATGGACTTGAAATGACCATTATGCCCTCATGTGGAAAGCACGTGATTAGACTTAACGGAAATTTTTGACGGTCGTCCAAATTGGGGACCAAATCTGTTACAAATTGTCAAACATTTGGACAGACCTTGTAGTTTTTCAAAACTGGAGACTGAAAGTGAAAGTAGCTCTAACCACAAGGAACTTCATGTAATTAACTCCAAAATTTTTGTTCTCATTAGAATATCCCTATACATATATATATACATATATATGTATATATATATATATATATATATATATATATATATATATATATACATATATATATATATATATATATATATATATATATATATATATATATATATATATATATATATATATATATATATAGAGGGAGGTTCAAAAGGAAACACCAAAAAAGAGAAAACCATAGAACCAATACTAGCCACACATTTTAATTTTAAAAAATCAAATAAAAACATAGACATATGATTTTAGTGTAAAAAAGGAAAGAAAAGTTAAAAAAGATGTCACATTTCATTAGTGAAATCAATTTGATTTTTTTTCTCTAAAGTAAGGTTTTATATGTATGTGTGTGTGTATATATATATATATATATATATATATATATATATATATATATATATATATATATATATATATATCTATATATATATATATATATATATATATATATATATATATATATATATATATATATATATATGGCCTTTTTTGAATTTTTTGGAATTAAAATGTGTCGCTAGGATTAGTTCCCTAGTTTCATCGTTTTTTAATAAGAACTCTAGAAACCAATGCTAGACACATATTTAACATCATATATAAGTCACATGTCTTTTTGAAAAAGTTTTAAATGTTCATAACTTTTTTTCATGATATTATTTTTTCAAAAAAATTCACCATAACATTTAACATTTTTTATTTTTTCAATCCGTTTGATATTGATATAATTTTCAAAAAAATCGTCCACCCGTTATTTACACATGTGTAAATATGATTTTACATGTGTAAATTATGTATTACACGTGTAAAAAACATTACAGGTGGAATTATAACACTAGTGTTTGAATTAATTACGCAGAGATGAAATTATCACACAAGAAGATATTCTTGCGTGATAATTCCATCCATGTAGGTGGTTGAGAAGTAGAAGGTGTGGGTTCAACACTAGCTTGTGTTGCTAGGCTGTCACCTTGAGCAATGAGCTCTAACATTTTGGGGACAAGGGTTGTTTCTACCACAGAGAAGCCAACAGTTTGTTTCTTCATTATCTTAAAGATGTCGGGCTTCATCTGTCTCAATTTAAGAATATTACATGTTTTATCAACTGTGAGCCCAGTTCACAGTTGAGAATGTATTGAACATATCTAGAAACATATAATATTCTAAGGAGTCTAAATTTGCAAGTAACTTTGTATAGACAAATTGAGAGTACCTGAACTTGACCACTTGAACCATTCCATGAACATTGAATGAGAGATCCTCAGGAATCTGGTCTCATCCCCCATGCTTGTTGGACAAGCTGTGGATGACCACATGGAGTAGGTACTTCCACTGGGATGAGACCTTCCCTTTCCTGAAGGTCTTTACAATTTTAATACTTTTTGTCTGGTACATATAGATTTGATATTGATTCGATCAATTTTAATACTTTTTGTTAATCGTAATATGTTTCTTTTGATATTTTGATTGTTTTATTATGTGGTGTAGATGATTGGCGATTTTGTTAGGGATTAAAGATGATGATTGTGTAATTTGTATCATCGTTGCGTCTTTTTGATTAATTTAGTTTGCAACTTTTATCGATTTAAGATGATTATTGTGTCTTTTGTATCATATTTATGTCTAACATATTAGTATTTAAAGGATTATTGTTGATGTATTAGTACGAAACATGATTATTATATCATTGTGTCTTTTATGTTTATGTTCGGTTGTGTTACATTTTTGATATTATTGTGTTATAAATTTGATATTATGTCTTTTTAAATTGAGATTGTTTTTTTGTGGTTTATATACAAGAAGTTGTACCTAGTATATTTGTATTATTATGTTTACTATTTATGTTTTTATCTTTATGTTTTGTCTAATATATCTATTATTGTGTCTTATATCTGTTATTGTGTCCTTTTCATTTATCATTGTTTGTTATTGATGTATATGTCTAGTCTTACCAAAAATTTAGTGTACAATATGTATCACTTGGTTCTAAAAGAAAGTATACACACCTGCTGCAAACGATTCAATAAAACCTGCTATAGGAATAATGTAAAATACTATTGAGCATGCTTTTGTGTTTTATCAAAAGTATGCTCTTGCTTGTGGTTTCTCAATTGGGAAGCAGACGGAGTACACATGATGGTGTTAAATGCAAATACTTCGTGCATACAAATGAAGGTTTTAAGAAAGGATCGACGTTTGATACTTTGAATAATGAGAATGACAAAAGGTAAGCAGAAGCGTAAAAAACCATCTAAGAGAACCGGATGTGAAGCACATATTAAGATACAGTTAGCTCAAGGTATGTATCAAATTTATCATTTTGAAGAGCAACATAATCAATATTCTATTGACTAAAAAGATGTTCATGTTTTGCTTTTGCGCGAAAGGTTGACCATGTCAAAAGAAAGTGCCATTTAAGCTTTGTCTAGAGTAAATCTTAGTCATGTAAGAGCTTTTAATATTTTGAAGAGTTTGTATGGTGGTTATTATGTGCAACAAAGTCGGACTTTTAAAAATTATAAGAATGACCTAAACCAATACAATATTGAGTTTGTTGCGCATATGGTTGTTCAACGTCTTATGAAGAAAAAAAGCTACATGCCAAACTTTTATTGTGAATATATCGACAAAGAATATGGAATTTAAGGCAGTTTGTTCTTGGTTGATGAGTATACTAAGAAGAATTACTTAGTATTTGGTGATGTGGTAGCATTTGATGCGTTGTATAGATCAAACAAGTATGTTTCAAATGTACATTATGTTATTTTAATCATTGTGTCATTTTAAGCATTATGTTATTTTAATCATTGTGTTATAGTTGACAGTTCTTCTAATTTCTTTACTTATTTTTATAAGGATTATATGGTGTTCGTTTTTTCACTATTATAGATAACAAGGGGGCCGGTGTGTGTGTGTATGTGTTAATAAAATAGATAAAGTATTAATAAATCCACTAACAAACCTAGTAACATTGTGGTTATTATAGCCCGTTAAACTTTACCTAAGAGCCCACTAACATTTTAAATAAATTAGCTCAATAACATTTACCCGATCTAAACCTAATTTAATATAAAAGTACCTAAATTAAAAATAAATAAAAAACCTATTCGATCAAATGGTGAAACACCGAACCATCGATCAAATCATTAGATAATATTCATAACCCAGTTTGCCAATATAATAAAAAAGGGCATAAACCCAATCGGCTATTGAACATTTGATCAAAAACAATTTAAGAGGAATTCTTTAATTTTAAGATCCATTAAGGTATGATAGTGCATATTGAATTCTTAATCTTTTATCTTGATTCACTGAATTTTGATTAGATGAATTTTATACGGTTATATGTAATATGTTTGTAATTGAATGTTTTTGTAGAGATTATGCCTCCTAAATACAAGTACCTATCCGGTAGTCAAAAACGTAAAAGGAAGAAAATAGAGGAAGAAAAAAGAAAGTCTCATAAAGAGGATATACATAAGTTTTCCAAAAAAACCCTCAAAGTTCTAATGGTGATGGATGATAATGTGAATAATGTTGATGCTAATATGGATAAAGATGATGTTAATGCTAATGTGGAAAATGTTAATGTGGATTGAGATGACGTTGATGCTAATGTAGATGAAGGTCATGAAGTTAATATGGATGAAGCTAATGAGGATGAAGATGATGTTAATGCTAATGCTAATTTGGGTGAAGATGATGTGGATGCTAATGGTAATTCCAATATTAATTCACTTGATTATAGAACTTGTGATGGACTCAATCTTAACATGATTAATGATTTGGTTAAGAAAGGTCCAAAACGAGATTTGACTATTGATAAGGGTTCGTTGATAAACTTGGAAGACGATTCTCTACAATCATGTATACTAGAATTCTACCAAATAAAGAGATTTCTGATAGAGAATGGCTTGTCTATTCAAAAGATCTTAACAAACTATTTTTTTGTAAGCTTTTTAGACAAGAGCATCCAAAAGATGGGTTGGATAATGAAGGTTATGCAGATTGGAAATATGCTACTGATAGACATAAAGAGGAGGAAGTTAGTTTTGAACATTTGAAGAATATGAATCAATGATTTGAAATGCGTCAAAGGTTGGTATGTAACGAAACAATTAAAAAAGTAATATTTGATCAATTTAAGAAAGAAAGAGATTAAACCAAGTTCTTCACATTAACAACATTCCCCTTGGCTTTTCTTTTCATATATGCATATATAACCTATGTTAACTATAAAAGACATAATATTAAATAACATATGCATGATTGTGTAATATATTATAATAGATTTTAATTTTTTATCGTAAGAAACACCAAGGGGCAGTGAACAGCTCTTAGGTTTTTAGCATCTGTCTTTGTTGTCACTAATGTTAAAAACCATTAATTGACTGTGTTTCTTTTCATTGTCTCCCTTACTACACTGAAAAATGCAACCAAGAAATTGAATTTAAACATCCTGCCAAATTCTTTTATAGTTGTTACGTAGTCAACAAATTCCCTTATGTGACTTTTCTTTGGTATGTCCTTTCCAAATTGACTTGTCCATTCATTTACAACATGATCATTGGTGTTTGGCTAAAGCTTCTGATTAGATGTTATTGGTCCATCTAGTATTCCAAATACCTCATTTATCATAGAAGTTGTTACTTGAAGTGTAGAGTGCCATAATTTAATTACTTATTTTATGATCATAGTTTTTAACAACCAAAAAGTAAAACAAGTTGGTATTATATTTAAATTTAAACACAATGTGTCTCCAAAGACCATCTCTATAACATCTTTCCTTTGCTCCTTTGTTAACTTTCTTATAAGATACGCATGGTTTGACGGTGAACATATGACATTTACTTTTGCACTAGTGTAAGAAAAATATTTAAGTTGTGTCTTTTCAGTCACTTCTTTTGAGATTGTCTTTTTTCTTTATCTTATTACATCATCTCCATGTTTACTTTCCTTTCTCTTTAACCCAATTGCCTTTTTCTTTAATGACTTTTCTTTTTATGCTAACATTATACTTGCCTTCTTCTTTCATATATAAAATCCTTGATCATCATATCACCATCTACAATCTTTTTCATTTCATCTGCAAAACAAAAGAATTATGAAACATATTAGATAATTAATAAGTAGACACATCGTTAAATTAAATACTAATAGTGTGCACTAACATGTAGAATCAGTTCATTCATTATTGATGATTATTGGTGTTGACTTGTCAGTAGTGAATTTATTGAAGTACTTGATGTTAACTCTTTCACCTTTTCTTCTACCTATCAAAATGATCGCAAGATGATGTTCTATTATGACATAATATGCTAAACCAGGATACGTATTATTACACAATGACACAATCACTTGAATCTATATTATCATAGTACAGAGCAATACACTTTTTATTACACAATGATGTTCTGTTATGATACAATAGGACGCAATGTTTGCCAATATGACATAATATGCCAAATCACACTATATTCTCCTACAACATGCTTCTTATTACACAATACACAACATGACACAATCTCTTACGTTAACTAAGCGTTAAGTTTACATTCGTAACAACTAATAAAGACACAACACTACTTTACACAATGATGCTTAATTATGACACAATACGACACAATGTTTGCTAATACAACACAATGATGTGAAATATACCAGCAGTTGAAGTAGTTGGTTTCTTCTTTTGAATTTTGACTACTTTTGAACATATTTTTAATGGATGTTCGTTTATGTGTAAAATTTGAATTGCTTCAGATTCGTCCATCGCTTTAGTTTGTGGTATCGCAGGTGTTGAAGCTTGCATGCATGGTGAAATAGGTTGATCTGTCGCCGGAGAAGACCGTTATAAGGTTGCCATTAAGTTTTTTTTGTTGAATTTCAATATGATTTGTGACGTTGATTTTGATTGACCTTGATGCTGATGAAGCATGAGCGTAAGCAGTTTTTCGAGAGTGGAAAGGACTATAATGCCCTTACGTTTTGTTAAATGTTTTACTAATATCACAATTTTACCACAGCGTAAATTTAAGCCTTTGATATTCATAAATTGTTTAATTTAATAGCTATAATACATTCTTATACATTTTACTTTTGTTATGCTTCTTACAATCACCTAATCTACCAAACACTACCCTTACTTTTTTTTTGAGTAAGTAACACGGATCTTTTCTGGGATTTGTTACGTGATTAAAAAATTATAGGTTTAATTTTAAGGTTCGAAAAAACGTAACACCTTAAAACTAAACCTATAATTTTTTAATATCGGAAACGAAATATGAAAATTGAGTAAAGTTATGCAATTTACTCTTTTTTCTTGTTCTTTTTTCTTTATGAGGTTTCAAGGTTTGCTTTTGCGTGATTGACTGATTTCTCCCTTCTCTGATCTTCCTTTTTGTTCTTCCTCATCTATCAACAAGCATCCACTGCTCTAGGTACTGCAAAACCCTACATTTCTTGTATTAATCACCATTTTTTTCTCGCATATGAACTTTAATCTACTGCTATAATCGAATCCTTGTCCTATGAATACATTCTTTGTCATATTATTCAATCACAACATCTAGCAAAGAGCAAATACGAATTGTGATATCCTTAATCCATTAAGATTGGGTTTTTTCTTCTCGATTCACTCAGTGTTTTTCGATTCGTAAGGTGTCACGCTCTGAGATCACATCTATTGAAATGAAATTTGTAGATCGTTGATTTGGAAAGGTGATCAATCATTTATCAGTAAAAGAAGGCATCTAGAGGAGCTAAGAGGATGTTGTTAGCTGTGTTGATCGCCAACTCTGAGGGCAATATCCTCGTTGAACGGTACCATCAAACCCTCATTGTTATATATACATTCTGCATTTACAACAAACCGCAAGGATTGTGTAGCCAAAATCATTTGTTAAGATCTATATAAGGGGGATTTAGGTCAAATATGGTATATTTGTTTATGTTAAGAACTGGTTGTGCTTGCAAGGGCTTTCAAATTGTAGCCCCTTGTGAATGAGTCTGCTAAAAAATACAGAGACATTTGATGTTTTTGCTGTTTAGATCATTGCAAAATATAATCCTTAAAGGGACTAGATATCTCAAGTTCAAATGTGATCATAAAAGTATCTGTTTGTCTTCCTACCATGATCCCTTGAAGTAAGCATCATTTGAATGCAAATCCATAATTCCATAGATAATAGCGTATTAAACATTGTTTTTATCTTGGACTAGTTGGAATGGGTAAAAATGAGTACCAAGATAATTAGTGATATTATAAAGACTTATAGAGGATAGTATAGTAATTATCCTTAGAGTAAAATTTGATTACTCTCTGGAATGATAATTTTGTTGACAATGCACATTTTGCAACTTTGAACTAGTTTATATGATGTCACACTATCCATATATTGGATCCATTTATATCTTTGCATATCACATACAATTTACAAATGTGCAGCTTCAATGGTGTTCCGGGTGAGGAACGGTTGCATTGGCGATCTTTCTTAGTCAAACTTGGAGCTGATAACCTTAAAGGTGTCAAGAATGAAGAACTTCTTGTCGCATGCCACAAGTATGTTGTTATTTCATGCTTTCTTTCTAGTGTTGATGATGCCTTTTTCTCCCTATGTGGCCAAGCATGCAAGTTGCACCTTATATTCTTGTATTGTTTGAATGCTTGTATGAAAAAAAACTGAGGATGCATAGATGGCCATGCTTATTGAATTACATGTGAATATGAAATTAGCCTCCCACATCTAGTCACAAAAGTATTTAAATTATTTTTGCAAGTGCTTTTTATGATTTGCACCAATGCTCTGGTCATATGTCCAGCTTGGCGGCTGTTTATTAAAGGGTCTCATATCATGGCTTAGTTCCCTCTTTCAAATGTGTATTTTATCTTTTTAGTTGTCTCCATTTTGATAGTCGTTTTTTTTTTGCTTTAACACACAAGTACACAACTAAAATATTTATCTTTGTGCAACTAAAATAGTATGTAAAAAAGGATATCTGCACTATGCAGTGATATTTGCTTGCTTAATATGATCTGAAATGAAGTTTTGATCTAGGTTTTCAAGATACACTATTCTGTCCTCTTAGGAATAACCAAATGGAACTTTCAGCCTGCTCTTTCATGTACTCAGATCTCGTGCACAAGGCCTTACAAAATCAGACACATGAAAACTAATAATCACTTATTTAACTCTCAACTTGAACAATTTTCCTGTGTGTAGAAATATGTAACAGCCCTGCCGCATCATCATCATCATAATAATAATAACAAACATATCCAATGAGATCCCATTATATAGTAGGGTCCGACGAGGGTGAGATAAGGGGACATGAGTTGTCCCATTTTCACCAACTTCATTGAAATTCCCCATTTTCACCGATTTCAAAGTGCTCCCTTTTTTCACGGATCCATATCCCTAATTGCTTGTTTTCTTCTTTGCATTTCTCCTAAATCGGTGGATATTCACCGGTTTCTTGTGCCAATTTCAGTGATCCATTGCCACCCTCCACCTCATCGCCTCCACCCTCTACCTCATTTCCCATTTATCCCCATTTTCTTCAAATCAGGACAACAACGTGCGGCCTAATGGCAAACCTTACTCCTATTCTGAAGTTTGCTTCCCAAAGAGACCATGTGCTTGCTAAAACCTATTTTTAAATAAGTATGTAGCATGAACTATTAGTGGCCGAAGATAAAAGCACACCTAAGTTTAATGTATAATGTAATAGTGACGAGAGACACACCTAATATTGAAAGCACACCTACGACTAAAGGCACTTAGGCAAACCTAGCTAAGACTAAAGGCACTTAGGCAAGCCTAGCTAAGACTAGGCATAACTAAGCCTACATGCACAACCTAAAAGTAAAAGCACACCTAAAACGAAAGACAAAGCAAATACTAAAGGTAAACGGAGAAAGTTGCTAACACTGACACCTACGACTAAAAGCATCCTAAGTGCGGTTTATGCTAAGATAAGATGCCCCAACTCAGACCCCATTTGTACCCTCCCTTAAAAATCTTTAACCTTTATTTGACATCTCCAAGAACTCATGTCACTTATCACCATGATTGTTTTGGCATGCCTCTGCTCTACTTCCCCTCCGTTGTGAGGGTTTTCACACTCCTTATAGGTGTTGTAGTCCGTCTCCTCCACACATGCTGAACCATCTCATTCTCCCATCTCTTCTCTTATTCGAAATGCATGCTACCCCTATTCCATCCATAAAATATCATTTCTGATTCGGTCTAACCTTATGTACCCACATATCCACCTCGACTTTCTCACTTCTACTACCTCCATCCTTCGATCTTGTGTCTTCTTGATTGGCCAGCAAGCGGTTGCGTATAACGTATCCAGGCGAACCGCTACTTACACCATCCGTGCTGAAGGTTCACAGTTGTAGAACATTAAAAATGAGTCTAGAAACTTCAAACTTGTAGAACAATAAAGGGTGAATCCCACAACCCCGATTGGCCCACGTCAAACCTCATCAGGCCTGTCATGTGAACTAGGTCATGCTTACCGAGTGGCCTAATGATCCAACAAAACTAATTAAACGACACAAAGAATTTTTCTGAGAAGTTATGCTCTTTCTTGGTGGTCTTGGGGATTGAACAAGAGTCACTTCTCAAATCCCCTATCTGGAACCAACGCGCCTACGCTTTGGAGGCTTGTAAAACTTCTCAGGAACTCAGATGTAGTATAATATTGTAAAGGATACATACAACATTTCTCCCTACTGATGGACTATTAATTAAAGCGTAGCTTGCTTATCAAATTGATGATTGTGGGACAGTAATTTTAATTTTTAAGCACCATTCTATGCAAAAGCTAAAAACAAACAAGCATACTTAGGCTCTAAGGAGAGTGAGATGAGGACAAACCTTACCCCCCATCCCATGAGATAAAGAGACCCTCCCATAGAGGCCCTCAGATCAAAAAAAAATTGTTTTATTTGTTGCTTTTTGTTATTTATTTTTTAGTAAATTACGCTTTTAGTCCCTGTGGTTTGGTGGTTATAACGTTTTTCATCCAATTGTTTAAAAACGCCTGGTTTAACCACTGTGGTTTAAAGTCTGTCACAATTAAGTCCAAACCGTTAACTCCATCCAATTTCTCTGTTAATTTTTTTGAAAAAGACCAAAATACCCTTGGACTAAAATTGTTATTATATTACAAATAAACAAAATGTGGGTTCCACCCTATTATATCAAACCTTAACCCACTCTCTTTTCCTGTTTGACCACATCCGAGCCACCTTCACATGCCACTCACCGGCAACCTCCACCGCCAACACCCGCCACTCGCCGGCAACCACCACCCGCCACTCGCTTAGATCCGAATCGGCTCCATCACCGACACCCAACTAACGAACCTGCATCTCCTGCTTGTTGAATCCTTTACACAATCTTACCTTTCAAACCATAAGTTTACCTTTCATTCATCTTCTTCACCCTTCTTCTCTGAATGCACTGATGAAAAAGTATGGCCGGTGAGTTCTCTGATTCGTTCTCCTTGACATTCAGTTTGGGTTTTGGGTTTTGGATTTTGGATTTGGGTTTTTTAGGGTTTTGTGTTTTTTATGGTTAATTTAGGGATCTGAGTTTGAATGGAAGATTATATTGGCGACAAAAATCGGTTTCTTAGGCTTTGCGTTGTGGCATTGGTGGTGGTGGGATTTTTGTTCCGATGGTGGTGGTTGTGTGCTTGTGTGGTGGCAGTGGATGTATAGCGGTGGCTGTGTGCCTGTGTGGTGGCAGTGGCTGTGTGCCTGGCGGTGGCTGTGTGCCTGTGTGGTGGCGGTGGCTGTGTGGCGGTGGCTGTTAGGTGGTCACTGTGGTGTGGCATGGGTGCGGTGGTCGTGTGGTGATGACTGTGAGGTGGTGGTGTGTGGTGGTGGCTGTGAAATAGAGATAAAGAGAGTAGGTTTGTATATTATGTGTGTGTATATATATATGTGTGTGTGTGTGTGTTTATTTGTATATTAAGTGTAAGGGTATTTTTGTCTTTTTACATACACTTAACAGAAAAAATGGATGGGGGTTAGTGTCCTGGACTTAATTGTGACAGATTTCAAACCACAGTGGTTAAACCGGGCGTTTTTAAACTATTGGATGAAAAGCATTATAACCACCAAACCACAGGGACTAAAAGCGTAATTTACTCTTTATTTCTATTGACTGGTGGATAACAGAGGGGGTCTAAACATTTGTGAGCAAATCCATTAGTGATTAGGATCTCGACCGGCAACTTTTTTGTCAAAATGTCAAATAGTGCCATTCATTCTTCACATTGACTATTGTTTTGGTATTCATGAATTGAGTCCCAGCTGGAGTTTCTTTATGGAAATTTCCCTGCTTCATAGTTTTTGTAGTAATGATGAAACATGAAAATTGTTTTTCCATCATCAGTCATGTATGAAACTATATGAACACCTCATAATTCTGTTGTCTCTGCTGTTAATTTACTTAACAAATGTCGACCAGTTGGGACTGGCAAGAATGTATATGCAAAATCACTTGTAAACTAAATTGCTTTATCTGTTAATTGATTGAAAACAGGATGACTTGTAAATGCATTTTCATTATTTATCATTACACATTAAAAATACCATGTATTTTATTCTTTGATCTGTTATTGCCTTTTTAGGTCTGTATATATTGTGTACACTGTGCTTGGACATGTCACCATCTATCTTGTAGGCAAGGATGAGTACGATGAACTTGCTTGTAAGCATATCCTTTCATATATGTTACCCCAACCTTTATTTTGGTTTTTCTAATGAAAATTGCATTCCTGTTTTTTAGAAGGACTCCACTGTAGCATTATCTATTTGCTCACTATTTTATCACAAATAGACTGATGATGTTGATTTGGTTCCTCACAACATTACTTTTGTTGTTTAAGGGTATTATTAGATCTTTTAAAAGTAGTCAACAATCAACGTCTTATTAAAACTTTGTCAGGTAAAAAAATAGAATTTTCATGAAACGAGTTATCAATATTGTCTCTCTCCCTCTCTCTCTTTTCATCAAATTATTTATTAGAGATCTAATTATTAATGTTGGCTTCCTTTTTTTCCTGAAGTGTCAGAAGCAATATTTGTTGTTACCTCAGCCATAAAAGATGTATGTGGGAAGCCACCGACGGAGCGCCTTTTCTTGGACAAGTATGGTAAAATATGCTTGTGTCTTGATGAGATTGTATGGAAGGTAAGCTCCCTCCTTAGTCTCTTCTATTCTTTAACTCACTCTAAATGTATGTTTTGAAGAATAAACAAATTATTATACTTTGAACTAGTCAACATATCTGGGCTTCTATATTGCACGATCATATATGTCGGTTTAGTCCTGCAACCCTTTTCATCCCAAAATAAGTGCAACTCTTGACAATGCACATAGATCAGTAGAAATGTTTGACTCTTGGTCAAATATCTAAATTTTCACGTATAATAATAAAAAAGAGAACCTGTAGGCTCTAATAACTGCTATCATGGTTCATGTGGGCCTCAGTTATATGTTGTATTGTAGAAATAAGGATAATCGGGGATGTAAGTCCCATTTAAGACAAGATGACAACTGAAGGTAAATGCAAATAGTGTGTCAAAATTTTGGTCTTGCCTGTATAGTGATCGTGTGTATTCACTAGTTTTGCGTTGCCATTACATTCCTGTTTTGTATATTCTAAAAATATATGATGATATGGGACAAACAGTATGAAATTGAGAAATGGTGTTTAACGGGAAAAGGAATGGCTAAAAATTGCCTTCTATGGATGATAGGGTGTGTCCTTTTTTTTCCTAGAATTGCCTTTTACATCACATGGCTCTCATACTCTCATTTGTGATATACACATGGGAAATAAAAGGCAAAAAAGAAAGAAAATAAAAGATATTGCAGAGCATTGATAACTCATTCGCTCTTTCCATTTCAATTCTTTGGGTTCCACTTATGTAACATGGGTATGTAGCTCATAGTAATGAGCATGGTAGATGGAGGGAAGTAAGCATATAAAGGTGCAGGTCTTGCATAACATGGTCTCCGCTTACGTTCTGTTGCTCCACTTTTCAAGCATGAACTTCCATTGTAGGCCCAAAAAATAAAGAACACAGAAAAGATGGAAAATGGGAGGGTAGGGTGGGCTGTTTAACAAGTCAAAATAGTTTCATGTTGGAACGAATAAACTTGTACTACCGCTGGGGTTGGGTTGACCCACCCACACTTTCTATCGATCTTATATATATGGTAGATGCGTTAAATATGATTACATAACTTACAACAATAATTTAATCTCTCTCTTTAGCTAAATCTTTTGGCCAGACCCGTTTGATACTAAACAACTGACATCGACCCGTTAATAACTGAAATTGGTCAGAGTTGCCACAGATGGTTTGTTCTAATATTATTACTGACGATGGCTATTGATTTTGAAGGGGTTGTTGGAGAACACAGACAAGGATAGAATCAAAAGGCTGATAAGGTTGAAGCCTCCAACAGAGTTCTGATGATAGCATCATGGCTCCTGCTTCTTATTTTATGGTGTCCAATAAGCTTCACATAGTTTCTTGATTCCTTTGTATTAAAAAGGCCAATGTCTGTTCATGGGATATGACATTTCCTTTTGCTTCTAAATGTTGTTTTCAGCATTAACCTGAGACCTCTGCTCATATGCTTATCACTACACCAGCCTTTAAAAGCATTAATATGAGATCTGCTCAGATACTTACCACTACACAAGCCTTTAAAGGTCTCCATCTGTTTTAGTCTTTAATGCTTGTATGACTCTAGTTTCCTACTCAATTTGATACTATGTTAGGTGTTTTTGCTCCTACTTTGTTTTGTCATAATTTGTCGGGTGGCAAAGATGGGTGGATCAGAATGGACATGTTTTTATGTTGGCCTGTTTGGGCGTTGGGTTTATACGATACACCATTTTCCGAATTATTTATAAATAGTATGTGTTAAATGTTTCATTGCAGAAACTACATTTTGTGAAATACTAATGAATTTTTTAATAAAATGATATGAGAGGCTTAGATTGTTAGGATCGGCTGCGTCATCACAAAATCAAGACAACAATACTATAAGTAAAGAAAGGGTGGTTTGTGATAGACAAAGGAGTTTGAATGTCATTCAACTTGTTTGTCCTTTTTCCGGTTATTATTTTTCTAGTTTTTATCTGTTAGAGATTGATTATAACTCAAATCAAACGAATTAGAAGTTAACGGGTCAAAATTATACACGTGTGTACTTCCATGTTATTATTTGCAATGCTTTATTGACTAGACGGACCATCAAATAATTATATGTTTGTGGCGATGTTCTTGATTTAGCTAAGTCACCTGCCATGACTATAATCTTAACGCAAATTATGTGAATCTTACAAGTAAATGTCTGATAACTTTAGTAAATGATAGACAACAATAGAATTCTTAATGTAATTTTGTGGACTAAACTACGACTACATCTTCCTTGTCAGAAACAATTTTTTGAATCCTATCGATAAACTTCATCATCGTCTCCAAGCCTACCTCATCTGCAAATACGGAGAGATGTTGGTTAGCGAATCCAAGTTTGAAATTTAGTTACTTTTGAGCTTTATTACTTTGATACGAGCTGTTATTTTTTAGCATTATTGCTTTGATACGAGATAAAGTGAAGACAGTGCTAATGAAAATGATGTAGTAGTGTAAAAGCTTACCAAGTCTTGGAATCGTATGGCCTTTGGGATGATGAATTACCATAGGATTTTCAACTGATTTCAAAAGTTCAGTCCCGTATGGCTTTAGGAAATCATTATCCCCTGTGAAAATTCAACATAAACGACCTATCAAGTTAGCGGATGCACAAAACAGACCCTCAAACACAAAAATCTAACCGTACCTCACGACCTTGCATATGCATGATCTACATGGAACGTTTAGATATCGAGGGTTCATGCCAGTTGATGCACAATAGACCAATAAGGTAGGCCTAACCCAAGTGATATTGGGGGTGCATGTGGTTAACTTTCGCTTTTGTAATTCCTAATTTCCTTTAAAGGTTGAAATGTTTTTATTAAATGAAAACAAAATCTAGTATAAATTTGTGATGGAATTAGTGTGGAAAATATGAAAGTTTAGAGCCGTGTGGTACTACTATACATGGTATCACTAGTCAATTATTACGCCTTTATTAGTTGGATTTTGTGGACCAGAAGGCCTGCTTAAATATTCAAATCACCTCCACACATGACATGTTTTATTTATGAATAATCTTATAAAAGCACCGGATTAACCATGTTGCTTTTAAAACCATGGATATTCTAAAGAGTTTTTACTTAGTGTCACACAACTGTCAGGTTCTTAGATAACATAAAGCTTTTGTTTATGTTTACTATGTTAGGTATTATGAATTAAAATGTAAATTTAGATTAATTCTAAAATGAAAACAAAAATAGCAAAGTGAGGGAGTACCTAAGAAATGGAGAGATGGACATTGGATAGGAAGCGAATATGCCTTCTCAGCCCATGTTTCATTTTTCAGTTTTGCCCCAGAAATTATCATTAAAAATTTAATCTTTGGTACCCTCGTCAATGCCATTCCCTGTAATATTATATAATAATAATCAATCACTTTGCAAGTGAGGGAAAACTACCCTCCGTTAAATAGTATTTTTGTCCAACTCTTTAAGCGAATTATACAACTATTTTTAGTTACTTTTTTTTTTAAAAAAAATTTACATTTTATTACACTATAGTTCATTTTATTGTTATTAAAAATTAAATGGGTTAACAGGCTAAACTATAAAATATATTTTCCTATTAGCAGCTTATTAAAAAAAATTATAGTTTGAAGGAGTCAATCTTTTTTACTTTTACTACAATTTGAACAAGATCAATTTAACTATATTGGTTAAAAAGGTCAAGCCGATCACAATTGTTTAACTTAAAAGCTAACAATTCTTATAAGTCTTTTATATATATTTTAATGGTAAAATGAGGTACTTTTAGTTAAAAAATTGTTGATTAAAATCATATGAATTTAATATGTGATAATTTTAAAAAATTGTTGATTAAAATCATATGAATTTAATATGTGATAATTTTAAGAGTTAAGTAGGTGTACATTAATAAATAAAAATAATAATCTTCATTAATTTCATGTCACGTTTAAAGATATCAATCTCTAATTTAATAATCCGATAAACATTTTTATTATTATAAAATAAAAAGCGTCATGTGCATTTTTAAGATTAAACCTAGGCCTACCTAACATTATTGTTTTACACCGTTCACATATCGCACACTCTATTTGACTAAAAAGCAAAAAAAGAAAGAAAAAAAAAACAACTTTCAAACCGAACCGATTCTTCGTACCTTTTCACACATGCAGCCGGTTTAAGTTGTCATCATCAAGACTTAGATATCAAGAATACGTGGTTTAACGGTATCAAAATGCGTAGAAATTTTTTTTATACAATTAAAGGTAAGTCCAATATATTAAAAATAATATGTTGATTTTAAGGGTTATTGGATTTTAATAATCCAAACTTTCATTTATTAGCTGTGATTAATTTCAACTCAGGAAATGTTTACAAACACTCCTAATTTTGAACTTATTTTCCTACAATGATCCCTTACTAACTAAGAATTAACCCTCGTTAGTATTTTTTATGAAAAGAGACCAACTTTGATCCATTTTCAGCTCCACCACCACCTACTCTTAATTAGGTCCGGTTTTCATTGTCTAACCTCCATCATCACCTGAAATCTACCTCCAACGAGTTTGGTGGTACAAATTAAGAGTTGGAGATTGACGGGTTTTTGGGTGTGGAAGTTTAAAATTGATGGACCTGATGATAGATTTCAACTTTCTGTTTAGTGCCACAAAAACAGTCCACGTCATCAAAAAATTAACGGGGTTAACTATCAGTTAGTAAAGGATCGTTGGAGGAAAATAAACTCAAAGTTGGGAGTATCTGTAAACATTTACTGAGTTGGGATTAATCCCCGCCAATAAATGAAACTTAGGATTATTAGAATCCAATAACCCTGATTTTAAAGTATGAATCGAACAAGAGTTAGTCGTTTTAAAAACATATCAAAACTTAGTTACGATTTTAATCAAAATTTTCCATCTCAAAAAACCCAAGCACGAACACCTTAACTTATAACACCCATCAAACTTAAACACTAGATCCTTTGTTTAACAGAGACTTATCAGTTGTACCTTAGCCTCATGTGTTTTGCATGATGTATTTGAAAAATTATTCAATCCCTAGGATTATCAGTTGTACCATGTGCATTAGTGATTGTACTCATGAATAGATCCACAGAAAGAATAAAACAAACATACCTTTGCTTGCAATCCAGCCAACGCAGCTGACAAAATCGCTCCCTAAAAATTCAAACACACAAACACAATTCAATTCAATTCAAATCTGAAAACTAATAATAACAATAATCATCATCATCATCAAATCAACAATCAAACCTGTGAGAATCCAAGCAAACCGTCGATCGGTGCATGTTTGATCATACATTCTTCGATATACTCAACACACGAATCGAAATTCTCATATTCCGTAAACTCCTACAAATCAACAACAAACACAAATCTCAAAACCCTAATTGTAACAAATTAGGGCTAAATCGAACACAATAACATTCGAAATGGCGAATCGAACCTTATTGAACTGAAACCACTCGTAATACGGGGGATCGAAGATCCCTTCGACTTCCGATTTACCGTTGCAAGGGAACGGAGCATCGGGGAAGATGAAATCGATGTTTTGGAGCACCGATTGGGGCCATTTGTTGAGTTGAGTTTTGAGTATTAGACCGCTTGTTCGGAACCCATGGAGGCAGAGGACCCGTGGTTTGCGGTTTGTGGTGGTGTTTGATGGTTCGATTGATGTGAGATCTTCCACCATTGTTGAATTGTTTGTGTGATTTTGAGAATGTTCTTGAGAATTTGGAGGATTTGTGGTTGTTAATGGCGGAATTGATGAATTGGAGGTGATTTTTGGGGATCACTAGTAGTTTGAGATTGTGGGGATTACGAGGGTGGGTGGGTGTGTGTGTTCGTAATCTTATTATTCAATTGAGTTTATGTTTTTATTTATAGGTGAAATGCGTTCGTAATGTTATTGTTCCTTCGAGTTTGGAGGATGTTGGAGGATGTTTTTTTACCGATTATTCTTAGTTTCAATAGTTAACACGATTATTTAATATATGTAAATATGAATACGTCATAGGTTTGCATATCAATTTGAGTAAAATGTTTAGTGTTAAACCAAGAGTTTTTTCTAATTATGGGTTTCCGTCAGAGAAGGCTTCGGATGCGGTCCCAGTTAAGAAACAAATAGTTAGGTCCGATTAAAATAATACCTATCATCCAAAGCAGAATCATATATATACCATTCAACAAAAAAAGTTATAGGTGAAAAAGAAAATAGAAAAATTAATGATAATTACTTTGGTTGGCCTTGGAAAAACCAAACGTAACATGTTAAATATGTAAGTGCGTTTACATATGTGTTTTCTTAGGTGGTATTTTCTTTTGGATAAACCATGCGTGTGTCATAATTTGGTGATGATAAAACATTATACGTTTAATAAAATATTAAATCGGGTTAATTGGACATCATTATTGTTGAGTTAAGGGTGGAAGAGGCATCTGCGAGTACATGCTTCCGGTTCGCGTGACTTGAGTGGGCACACCATCGCAAGCAGCTCAGGTAGGGTAAGCGGGTTAGATGTTGGGTTCACTAACCTATACTTAAATCCGCTGATTGTTACGAGGAATCAATCGTTGGCAACGGATAGTTTATTTTCTGGTTTCAAAAGATCGTCACCCGTCTCTTCAAGGTAGGTACTCTAGGGTAGTTTTGAAGTTGTGAATAAAAATGAGATGACATATTTTAATATTGTGATGTCTAGAGTATTTTTGGGTAAAGAATAGATGCTCCCTCCACCCTAAAAAAAGTTAACTTAGCGTAGACCACTGATTGTATGTCATCCCGTTAACACGTTTCTTGCACTTTTATAAGCCATATTTTGTGTAAATGAACTATGGACCACGTTAAGCAATCAAAGAGACTTTCAAACTAAAGTCATAATCAAAAGATTCTAAGGATCATGTCAGTTGCATGTTCATTTCTGCATTCGTAAGCATATTGTATATTAAGTAAACTTGAAGGCCGACTTTCGTCACAATATTATTCTCAACTCATTCAGATTTGACCACAAACGTGAAGAGGTAATAGTTTCTAGTGATGACTACAATAATCTTATTTGTAATTGTGTGTGACCACATCTTCCTTGTTGGAAACAATTTTCTGTATCCTATCGATGAATTCCAACATAGTCTTCAAGCCTTCCTCGTCTGAAATTTCGAGACATTTTAGTCAGCAAATCCAAGTTTGAGTATGCGGTTCTAACAATGTAAGAAAGTACACACGTATTGTATGCCTTTTTACTTTGACACGAAATAAAGTTAAATCAATGCAAACCAGTAAAGGCTTACCAAGTCTTGGGATCGTATGGCCTTTCCGATGATTAATTACCACAGGATTTTCAAAATATTCTAAGAGTTCGATCCCGTATGGCTTTGCGAAATCTTTATCACCTACAAGGGTCTATCAAGTTAGTGGGTGTGTATCACATGGAAATATACAAGGTAAGGACAGAATGAAATATATTAGGGAGGATTCTTTACATAGAAATTTATGGTCATTATTATTTTAAACTATGTTATGAAGTTTTCATTGTTTATATAATAACTATGTTAACTTGAATTTAATAAAATACATTAGTTATGATTTGTTATAGTCAAATACATAACTAGTAGATGGTATACCAAATAAACCCTCAAACACAAGAATCTAGACATAGCTCTTGGCCGATTCACGCCAATGGTACTTATATGTCGCGCATGATCTAGATGGAATGGCTAGATATCGAGGGCTAATACTCGGCATAGGCCTAGGCTAAGGACTTGTTGATACACAATAGGGTTGGCATGCCCATGCCATAGCTCAAACGATATTTATGGGTGTATACCATACTTTTGGCTTTCATAATTCTCATGGTTTTTAATTTGTACAAATGTTTTTATTAAATTAAATGAAAAGTAACTTGTGATGGAATTAACATGTGGACCACATGAAAGTGAATAGCTTGGGGTACTATACACGTCATCAATTATTAGGCCGTTATGGTGTTAGTTGAATTTTGTGGACAAGAATTTTCTAAATTTTGAAATAATCTACGCAAATTATTTTGTGTGATAATATATATAAAAGTGACATGAGATTTGTATACAAATTTTAAAAGGATTTGTAATGGAGGAAGATGCAACACGTTTAGAATTTCTAAAATTCAACATTATACTATTCACTTTAAATAATAATATTTGTAATATTATGTGTGTTGAATACTGTGACTAAGGGGCTGTTTGATTACACTCACTCAGTAATATCTGACTGAGTCAGAAGCTGACCCAGTTAGAAGTTCTGACTGGGTATGCATCTGACTGAAACTTGGCTGTTTGATTCAGTATCTGACTAGAACCAAATCGATTCAGTATTTAAGTAACAAAACCCACCAGAGTCGCACCACCGGTCGGAACCACCACACCACCACCACTATCACTGTACACATTCCGACCACCACCGCAATCCACCGTACACAAAGGGGGTGACGGCCTGCGGGTCGCGAGGGGCACGAGTCGCCGGTCAGCAAAAATTTTTTCAAGGTTTGGGTCAGCAATGGAGACCCGATCAGCCAGGCCCGAAGCCGAAATCAAACGGGCTGGCCCGCTGACCGAGTCAGCCGGTCAGCCCAAAAACAAACAGCCCCTAAATTATTTAGCAAGATAACTATACTTGCAATATTATATACGATAATATTCATATAGTCAAACGACACATCATTATTTTAAGTTGTTCTCACAAATACATTATTTTAGACAAGTTTGAAAACTGTATAATAAAACCTGTCAATTTTTTTTAGATAAAAAAAATATGTTGGATTTATATGGTATTAAGCCAATAAAATTGGTATTTCTTTCTCTATGTGCCACCATGTAGGTTCAAATATTACTAGTCGCATCGTCATATACTGTGTTATAGACGAGGCTTAGGGCCAACAAAAATAAAATACCCATTTCATATTTTTATACATTTCAGTTTGATTGGATTTTAGTAGTTGTTATTTATTCAACCCATATTCAAAAAATTCTACTTATGGGAAATATGAAACACATAGTATGATTTTTATAAACTGTTAACCTTTTATGAGTATATAACTTCAAATTCAACATGTTTCAAGTTTATCCTTGCACTTTGTTAAAAATCACTATGACTTGTGTCGTCTAACATACAAGAATTAGATGTAAAACGCTTTAAAAATGTGTAATTTTCAAGTTCTATAGAAACTGATGATATTGCTCTATTTTAAAATCGAATGATTTCCAATTTCTGATTTACAACGTATGTTTAAATTTACATTATATATATATACTTCAGAACATAATTATATTAAAGCTTTTTAAATACCTAAAAAGTGGAGAGAGGGACATTGGATTGGAGACGAATATGCTTTCGCAGCCCATGATTCATTTTTCAATTTTCCACCTGAAATTATTATTAAAAATCCGATATTTGGTACCTTCGTTAATGCGATTCCCTGTATACATATTTAAAAAAATTAAAGAAATGGCCAAATCATATATTATATATAATAATATATATGTATAAACAACATTTAAAAGTGATGTAATTAATTGTTATATAAAATTAGTTAAATTGTACTAAGTATTGCAGTGATTTTTAGTTTATTGTTCATGCTTTTCAAAACCAACACACGTTAATGGTGTTTGCACAGTAGACCTATCATCTATATATAATAACTAGATTAGGGTTAACAAAACAAGAATAGGGTGAATTGCCTAAACTAGCTTCACAAGGTTGAATTGTAAATGACAGAACTAAAGGGTGGGAAATGAAAATTTACAGCTAACCAATTGAAAGTCAGTTAGAGGTTGTTTGGTAATTTCTGAATGATTAAGTGCTGAACCAATAAGAGGTTTGAATCATTAAGTGTTGAACCATTAAGAGGTCTGAACCATTAAGAGCTTTTAACTATTCAGATAAGAGATCTTAATCAGTCAACATTAGACCTCTTAACCATTCAGCATTAGTATAATGCTTAACCATTCAGATGCAAATGCCTGAACCATTCAGACATTTGCTCGCGAAACAAACAGTCTGAACCATTAAGTGTTGAACCATTCAGACATCTGAACCATTAAGAGGTTGTTTGATAACAGCCCCTTAGATTTGGTTAGTCATTGTACTTAACGGTACAAAATGGAATTAGAAGATTTGTCCATTAGAACCAATTCTTCTATATGTTCTTTTCCTCAAACTTTCTTTCCTATCATTGGTATCGGAGCTAACTTGGTGATAATGTCAAATGTAAGTACAAGACAACAACCAATTGAAAAAAATTCTCAAGGATCATGAGAAGATAATTTTATGATTCGAAACACATAGTATAACTCGATCCATTGCAGAATTAAGGTGATGGTGGAGAAGATGATGGATCAAATTGCCAGGAACAATAATAATCAGAGCACTAATAATATAGCTACAACGGAAGTACAAACAATAATCAATAAAGAGGGTGGTCGTCCTACACGATTAGGAAAAGTAGATTCTCCTAGATTCAACGAAAAGGTTATCAATGGGCACTATACAAGGCGGAGCACATCTTTACTACCGATGAACACCAGAGCAATTGAAATTGAGATATGTAGTAGTGGCACAAGGACTATGAAGACAAGAGGCATTTCCATTAATGAGTTGCCATCGAAAGGGGTACATCAGATCTATCTGGAAGGCTTGTCCGTTTAAAATTGAAGACGCTATGAATGCACTAACTGTTAGACTATATTATTATTAGAGTTTAGTATTTATTATTATTATTAGCGTTGAGTCTGTGGGCTCATTTAACTTTCTACAGTTTCTTATAAACTTTATATATTCTAATCAAATACTAACGACTCTTTATAAAATAGGAGGATAAGGTTACAATTTGTGAACCAACATCTTCTTAAGTGGCATTAAACCAGAGATCAAGTGTCTCTACGATATGCACATCCACCATAGGGATTCAAGATAATGCAAATGCTACCTTAAACAACAACCAAGAACATAATCATTCTGCTTATCCTAAACCCAATTATACTCCTTCAATTAACAAATTTTGGCCCAATGCATGCAAACAAGTTACCCTTATCACCCACTCTAACTAGTGAAATTAGAAACAATAATTCAATAAGATTATCAACTTATGAGAATAGGGCTAAAGTGGAATGAACAATTGAACAAACATACCTTAGCTTGTAGTCCTGGCAAAGCAGCTGACAAAATGGCTCCCTAAAATTCAAACACACAAACACAATTCAACAAAATTGACATATGAAATGCGATAATAACAATGAAATCAACATCAAAACCTGTGAGAATCCAAGCAAACCGTCGATCGGAGCATGCTTAATCATACATTCTTCAATGTATTCCAAACACTCATCAAAATTCTCATACTCATTAAGATCCTGCAACCAGTTCACACACAAACCCTCAAAAACCCTAAAACTTCAAATTTCAAACACAAAACGAGATGAATCCAACCTTATTGAACTGAAACCACTCGTAATAAGGCGGATCAAAAACCCCTTCGACTACAGATTTACCGTTGGAAGCAAACGGTGCATCGGGGAAGAAGAAATCGATGTTTTGAAGCATCGATTGGGGCCATTTGTTGAGTTGAGTTTTGAGTATTTCGCCGCTTGTTCGGAACCCATGGAGGCAGAGGACCCGTGGCTTTCGGTTTGTGATGGTATCAGAGGCTGCACTGACGGTTGTTTTCCGGCGACGGTGGTTGTTCACGGCGGAGCTGACGGTGGCGTTTGGAAATTGGAGTCGACATTTGGTAATCGTTGGTAAGATGGTGTTGGAGATTGGGGGAATTATATGAGAATGGTGTTGCATATTGAGGAGATGATGAACATTCGTTTGTGTTTTGACGTTGGTCAAAGGTTATTTTGTTTAATTTAGTTGTCGATCTTATTAATTTAGTATCGGTTTAGTGTTTACGTAATGTTTGAAAAAGGTGAAGCTAGTGAAGTATGTTTGTTTCGTTCTATTTATTTTTCTTATATTTCGCATTAATGTTATATTGATATTTTTCTTTCTAATTTTCTTGTTTGGAGTGAATAGTATATTAATTTTCCGGGACTACTTGTCTTAATTTTAATTGGTTATAAAAAGATAAAGATAATGGCGGAGTTAGAACATACCCGTAGATGGGCGGGGGCAAAATTATTTTTTAAGGGGGGCGAACTCGAGTTTTATATAAACCCCCCCCACCCCCACCCCTTAAGCACCAATGGATAAAGAAAAGAAAATAGGTTTGGGGTGGTGTGGAGATCCGTAAAAAACAAAATTTGCGAATGGTACGAATTTTCAACGGCATAAATTGAGAGGAGCGTTGTTACTGATCGGTAATAAAATTGTTAGTTGGTAAAAGTTTTTAAACCTCGTTATCATATCACACATGGCACTTGACCTTTTCGTAAGAATACACTTAGCATGGATGTAACATCATATGTAAGTCTTACATCGGTCGTAGACATAAAAAAATGTTGGATTCATAAGCAATTCACGCCTCTAATATCACCAGCGTAATTTTGACGTATTGGCTGTGTATAAGATGAGAACTCTATAGTTAAAAGGATTGGTGGCAGCGATCCAAGAATGAGTGGTCTCTAGAAAGTTTTCTCCCGCAACCAAAAGCAAATATGTAAACTTCTCGTGAGCAAAACAAACAATATTGATGGTACGATGGGCCGGATGTTATTATGGACTCACTAGGCGTGTGCCTAACCTTTTTTTTTAAATAAGTGCAGGTTAGATCTCATGATATTATGTGAGGTGCTTAAGATCTTAATTTTTTAAAAAGAATGAGTTGTGATTAGAACTAAAAATTTGTTGCTTAATCAGGCTTCACAGTAGAGTCTATCGAGGCTTATGTTGCCCAAACGATGATCTATAATAGGCTTGTGATAAAGTGGTAGGTGAGTGTTGAGTCCAGCACAAACATCAAACTCGGACGGAATAATTTTTCATGAATGCATCATGGTATAATTTTTCATTCAAACCTTGTCGAAAGTATCATAGCTATACCGATACAACCGGGCAAACAAACTCATACTATATAAAAAAAGCTTAGAAACTCATTAAATAGACAAGATACACTATCGAATCTAGCAAAAATATAACCAAAACTACATACACTCAAAAATAACGAGCGAAGAACAAAGATCTAATAAAAACACCAGAAAACCTAACTCAATCAGAGAATGATGGAGAAGAGAGAGCGGAGCGTGTTTAGAGAGAGAGAGAGAGAGAGAGAGAGAGAGAGAGAGAGTGTGTGTGTGTGTGTGTGTGTGTGTGTGTGTGTGTCACACCCCGAAAAGCGCACCTGAAGGGCACGCGTGCGACGGAGATAATGGAAGTTGGATTATTCCAACAATTATCAAGCAAACATATCATGAATACCATCATTAAATATTAATTAAAATGTCATTACATCAAACGAGTAGAAGTCTTAAATTTAAAACTTAAGTTGAATAACATAACATTGTTTTTAACATAAACAAATGATTTTAATCAGCAGCGGAATTTGTCCCAAAGGTGTTATTCAAAATTGATAGGTTTGCCGTTAAACCCCTTTTCATCCCCATGCATGCCTAATCTCCTGAAAAACATGCCCAAAGTTTATCAGCAAAAAGCTGATGAGTTCACAGGTTTATACAAAAGGTTATCATAATTTCCTTTTATAAAAGACATGATTATTCCGGAATCAACCCCTAGATCGTCAAGGACTAGCTAGGTCCACTGACTATGATCGCAACCAAGAGCCCCATAATCAAACCAAGACACAAATCCCTCAAATCCTTTCAACATATATTCCCTATGTACCGAACCGGTGGCAACCGATCCTGAGGGGCAGTTGTCAAACCCAATAGATCTACCAATATATCATGTGGCCCTCCAAGGATTAATGATTATGTAAGAGGGCAGCCATGCGCAAATAATAAAACAACTCAAGGCCATCATAAAGATCAGGCAGTTATTCCATAATCACATTATAAACAAAAATCGTTATAGCATGTTTTTCCCCTAAAATACTTAAATAAACGTTATTTGATAATAGGGCTATGAAAACTCACTTTCAAATGTTACAAGGAGATGATCTAGCAAAAATCAAGCCCGGAAAATAAACGATCAATTAACGCCCTAAACACAAAGGATCTATTAATTGTCGAGTAATATGTCTAATATGTAAGTTGTTTACCCAACTCACTAGACTTATCCTGAAATCTATTTTTTTAAAGACCCGTTGGTGACTTCGGTTTAGTTTAATAATTTATATTATAAGTGACAAATATTTATTAATTACATCAACCATTTAATCCCTTAAACAACAAACATAATACACACACAAAATAAACATGTGAAAGTATAAAAATGTAACGCAAAATTTACTAAGTTATGTATTATACAAACAAACAAACAAATAAATAAGTAATTATTATTTTATAATAATATTTTATTTAAGTTTTAGTAATTAGATATATCCATCTTCTTATTTTAGTAAAGAAAATCATCTCTTATATTATTACCTTATAAATATTACTTTATTTAATACAACTCAACTTTTATTATTCTTTTTAATAAATAATTATATTTTCAGTAGTATAATATATATGAAACTATTTTAGACAAATTTTTTTATAAAAATATGATCTATTATGTTTGACCCAAATTTCACCCATATACGGTGATTTTTAACCCGAAACCGCACGGTTTTACACGCATAAACCGTATTTCAACCCACATATATCTTATGATCATTTTATATGTTTAAATATGACTCTTTTATACCAAAAAACTTCTGAAAATATTTTGTTAAAAATCAGTTCCAAAACAGTCCATTAATTTTACCCGAAATTGTCGGCTTTCGGCTTTTTAGCGCGTATAAAGTTATCACCGAATGTCTTGCTTGTTATAGGTTTGTTATATAATTAAAAAAATAAGTTTTTAACTTCAAACACTTTATTATTTTCTGTCCAAAACCGGACTTGTGAGAAATTATTTGTTTTAGACCCGAAACACCGTTTTTAACACGTTTTTAAACGTAAAACGTTTACGAGATTAAACCCAATCATCAAAACTTTTATTTTCGGTAAGTTACTAACTTTTTAACTTATATTTTATATGTTTTAAAGTTATTTATCCAGATCTTACAAAAATACTTGTCTTGTCCATTATATTTTATGAAAGATTTTCTAGTGTTCATGTCTAATCAACACTTGAGTATTTTTATTCTAATTTGTTTTTATCTTTTTTTAAATTAAATGTGAATATAAACATCAAAATTTTCAGATCATGATCACCTTATACATGGATCATTTCAATCATCTTTAAGCTTATAAGTGAAGAACAACCAATAACAAAAGTGTAAACCATATATACATACATATACACGATTTCATACATACATACATAGTCCAAATCATAGATTTTATCTTGTGTTCTTAGTTTTCATTTCAACAAAACATACTTAAAAATCAAAAGATTTCAGATCATGATCACCATTATTCATGGATCATCTCAATCCTTTATGAAATCAAAGTGCAAGATGGGTTCAAGAACATCATTTTTTACATGCAATCATGCATTACTCATTTTCATCATTATGGTAAACTCCTTTTGGATATGGGTTTCTTATGATGTTCATAACCTCAAACCAAAGTTTGATCATCTTGCATGCAAGAGAAAATCAACAAAATGTTGAAAGATCATCAAAACACAAAATCATCATACACATACACATACTTACGGCACACACACACACTCACACACACACACACATTGTTTTAAAACACATTTTCTTGTTAAAAACCTTTGTTGGAACCTTGGATTTCAAGAAAAACTAGTTTTTGGTAAACAAATCTTGCAACAATCATCCAAAAGTCATGTTGCATGTCATAAAAGTTCAAAGTTCATACCTAAGATGAACAAATTTTGAAATTTCAAGAATGATTTCTTTAGGGAGTTCTTCTCCTTTGAGTAGGATTTATGCAATGTTTTGCACCAAACTCATAAGGGATCCTTGAAATCCAGAAATCAAAGCTTGAAACAAGTTTAGGATGATCAAAATCAAGAGAAAGAGGGTTGTTCTTTGATGTTCCAGCCGAGAGTTTTTAGAGAGAAGGGAGAGGATGGTGTAGGTGATTTCTAGAGAGAAAGGAGAAGTTGTGTGTGTGCAAAAGATGGAGTGTGAAGTGCTTTATATAGAGATGTTCAAGTGTGATTAGAGTAATCTAATCATGTAATTAAATCTTAAAAATGGCTGGTGGATCTCTAAGTGAGATGCCACCCGGTATAAGGCGGGTGTCGGTCTCGTTAAATTCTTTTGTAAAATTCTTAAACGTTCGGGTTTTTACGCGAAAAATTTCTATAAGATAAAAGTATTAATTTGAGGCTTTCCAAGGGTTCACAACATTAAATAATAGTGACAAAAATTCAAGAATAAAAATATACACGGTATAACATAGTATGCAACGGACTGTACGTTGCATCAAGGCAATGTTTAAAAAGTCTTAATTTACGCGATCAAGGTAAATAATATTAATTATTATTTTTCATGACTAGTAATATTTTCACTTAAGATTCATTATATTATAAAAATCAAAATATAATGACCAAATTTAATTAACCGAATTATCACCAACGTTCCTTACACGTTTTATCGCTACGCGACCCGACAATTCTCAAAATTACCAATCATAAACTTTACTCACAAGGGACTTTGATAGACCTTAATTATCATAAAATTAAGTCTTGTGATGCATTTAAATATTTTATCTCATTTTATTAATGTATGGATATCGACCTGAAAACCCGGGATGTCACAGAGAGAGAGATAGAGAGGGGGAGGGAGGGAGAGGAGCTAGTGAACAATGAGCTTAAACTCTCTATTTATTCATTTACTAAAGACCTAGTTGTAATCTAGAGTCCATATTCAACCTGGTAGACCCATCAAAGTTGATTCAAATTTCCTCACTTTTAACACATGATTTTCACGTCGTACGTGTTTATTATTCACAAAACTAATGTTTGAGTAAATTACTATTTTCGTCCCTGTATTTTGACGAAAATCACGCTTTTAGTCCAATACTTCATTTATAACACTGACGATCCAATAGTTTTAGGATTTATTTCAATTTCACCTGAACCATTAACACCGTTATAATTTTCTGTTAAGTTAATTTGAAATGACAAATTTACCCTTATCCCCACATCCTTCCCCACCCCTTTATCTGCCTTCTCCCTCTCCTCTCTCTCTCTCTCTCTCTCTCTCTCTCTCTCTCTCTCTCTCTCTCTCTCTCTCTCTCTATCTCTCTCTCTATCTCTCTCTCTCTCTCTATCTCTCTCCCCCCCCTAAAAAACCCTACACTCACCCATACACATTCTACCACCACCTCCACCATCCTCTCCGACGGCCACCTACACCGCCCTTCCCGGCAACCACCTGCACCGCGCGCCACGTACGCCGCCCGCCGCCTGCATCGCCCTCCACCTGCACCGCCCGCCACCTGCATCGCCCCCCACTTGCACCGCCCCCCACTTGCACCGCCCCCCACCTGCATCTCCTTCCTCGCCCGCCCCCTGCACCACCCGCCACATGCACCGCCTGCCACTTGTACCGCTATCAATCGCCCGCCACTTGCATCGCCCTCCTCGCCCGCCACCTGCACCGCTCTCCTCGCCCGTCACCTGCACCGCCCGCCACCTGCACCACCATGCTCACCACCACCGACGATTGGAAATCGTCGGCCACCACCCACCACCACAGAAACCCGTCGGATCTAGATTTTAGAAGTAGATCTGATTTGGGTTTGGAAAGGAGTGTGAGCGGTGGTTCTTGAGATGAGAGAGAAGGGGATGTAGTTTGGTGGTGGAGGCCAGAGATGGAGGTGGAGGCCGGAGATGGCGATGGAGATGGTTGCCTGTGATGGGTGGTGGTGGTGAGCAATGGTGGTGGTGATGAAGGAATAACAAGAGAGAGATGGGTTAGGGTTAGATGATGGTGATAATGGTTAGATGATGAGGATATATTTTTTATTTTTATTTACTAAGGGTAATATAGTCAATTCACATTAACTTAACAGAATTACACTAACATAGTTAATGGTTTGGGTGAAATTGAAACAAAACTTGAAACTATTGGACCGTCAACGTAATAAATAAAGTATTGGACTGAAAGCGTGATTTTCATCAAACTCCGGAGAAAAAAATAATAAATTACTCATAATGTTTTTAACTGTTTGGTTTTTCCCCCTTGTGAAGATACTATTTTTATCAACATTCAGACCTTAACTTTTTATCTCTTATTTTATTTGGTAGCCCCGTGACCCATCGCCCAAGTTAACCATCGTAAGTTCGTAACCCCACAAATAATGACTCCCGATTAATCGATTCGATATTCCCCGTTTTCTCTCAAAATTGTCGAAGCAGATATTGATTTTGACCCTTTTCTTTCTCTCCGATCTCTGCGCCTGATACGAATCACACTTTCGATCGGTAAGAATTCAATCTCCCTTTAACGTTGTCGAATTGATTGGTTATTTCGATGAAATTCTGGAAAAATCCGCTTCTGATGATTCAATTTTATGGATTTGTTGAACCCTAGGAAGCTTTAGCGTAAGAATCGTCGATCTTACATGATAATTCTCGTATATTAGTTGGTGTATTCGTGATTTGGGGTTAACGATTATTACGTCGCCTAACAGTTAACGTTAAGCCTTTTTGATTGATCATATATGCTGTTTGTGCTCTTCGTTATGATTTCGGAACCGATCGCCAAGAGGATTGAGATGTTATTACTGAGCTTAAAACCTTGGGATTGAATAGGAATTAGGGCAAACTATTTCACTCAAATTAACAATGAAAATAAAGGGTAAAGCTCATCATCAGCACGAGGGGGGCAAGGTTGCTGTACATAGTTATATTGTGATCTAGAATTATAATTTTTTGCTTTAGAAGAACCACGTTTATGATTCATAGCGGTATTCCTCACCACTTGATTTTGCTTGCATATTGAATCGATGTTATATTCAATACCAAATTGATTATATTGAACTAAAGGCATCACCCTTACTGTGGATATATTTTCACCATGTTAAAGATAAGAATGTAAGTTTATCTGAGTACCCTTTACTTCATATTTTGTTTTAAATGTTTATTGCCTGAACTCTTGTACTGATTTCCTTACCTTGTAGCTAATGTTAAATGGAGTGCCAAACTGCTAATATTGCTCCCACTTGAAAGTATGCACAGATTATTGTTTTGGCCATTGCTGTTATGATAGAATCCAGCAAGTATACACACGCAAAAGGAATCGGGCCAAAGTTGATGAGATGGGTCATATGTTGGGCCGAAATGGGTCTGGATCTGGGGCAGAATTTCAGGTTGTTTTCGGTGATTGGGTGGACCCAATGGGGCAACACAGCAGCGAATTAGTGGAAGGGTGGGGAGTTATGCACGACCCCATTTTCAGGAGCAGTTAGCAAATGGTCTTCTTCAAGTAGCATGCTTTGTCTTTCAATTGTTTTTGTTCTGGTTATTTTGTTTAATTTGATTTGTAATCACTGGAGACTTAGCCCCTCTCGAATCGGGTCATCTTTATCAATTCAGTATTGTTTGTTTTGCCTGCTTATTTGTTCGGATCTTATCATTTGGTTCCATTGCCGGGAAAACGATGGTTCAAACACGACACAACTCGGGCGAGGGAAATCCACCGGATCCGATTGCTACACAATTAGCAGCTATAGCCGAATCCATGGAATCTCTGAAAGCGGATGTCGCGAATCTTAAATCCGAATCAAAATTCAAAGAAAAGTCGGGTGGAGGAGGAAGATATGAGGAGGGCGAATCCTCCTGGAGTAATAACCGGCATCAGCGACCCCATAACAAGATAGACTTCCCTTCATACAGCAATGGTGATCCTCGGGGGTGGATCCTCAAAGCCGAAAAATATTTTCGCTATTATAACATACCAGAGGAGGATCGAGTTGATGTGGCCTCCATGCATCTAGAGGGAGATGCATTGGATTTATACTCCTGGTTATCTGGCGATCAACACATTGAATTTTGGGAGGATTTGGTCAGTATTTTCCAAAAGAATTTCGGACCCGCCGAATTTCGGAATCCCGACGAGCATTTATGCGATATTAAACAAACAGGTTCCGTTCACGAATATCGTCAAGAGTTCGCAAAGAGATCGTCTAGAGTCTCAAATTGGCCCGACCACTGCCTTCTTGGGGTCTTCTTGAGCGGGCTTAAAGAGGAACTGAAAGTTGATGTTCGACTACATAAACCAAGGACTGTTTATAAAGCAGTCAGCCTGGCTCTGGAGTATGAAGCAAAGGGGAGTTCAAACCGTTCCAATAAGGCGCCAACCGGCTCATCTCAACCCAAAACCACCCAGTTCGACAATAAACCCACCAATTCCACCCAAACCCAATCCAAAACCACAACCACCACTCGTATTTCAGATAGCGAGAAACAAGCGAGATTTCTTCGGGGTGAGTGTTTCCGTTGTGGAGACAAGTATGGGCCAGGACACCGTTGTAAAACGGGAACGTTTAAGGTGTTGGAGGCAGATGAGGCAATTGAGGAACAAATAAGCAGGCAAAACAAACAATACTGAATTGATAAAGATGACCCGATTCGAGAGGGGCTAAGTCTCCAGTGATTACAAATCAAATTAAACAAAATAACCAGAACAAAAACAATTGAAAGACAAAGCATGCTACTTGAAGAAGACCATTTGCTAACTGCTCCTGAAAATGGGGTCGTGCATAACTCCCCACCCTTCCACTAATTCGCTGCTGTGTTGCCCCATTGGGTCCACCCAATCACCGAAAACAACCTGAAATTCTGCCCCAGATCCAGACCCATTTCGGCCCAACATATGACCCATCTCATCAACTTTGGCCCGATTCCTTTTGCGTGTGTATACTTGCTGGATTCTATCATTACTTCCCCCGCGGTAAAACGCCTTGTCCTCAAGGCGGAAAGTAGGAAATTGATCCACAATCAAATCATATTGTTCCCAAGTCGCTTCCTCAGCCGGTCGTCCGCACCACGAAATTAACAGCTCCAAAATTTGTTGACCTGCCTCATCAACCCATCGATGGGAGACCACCGTAGACGGAATAAGATCAACTTCCCAATCCCTGGTAATAGGAAGTGGCGGAGGTGGAGTAGAAGAGAAAGACCCTCGAGCCGGTTTAAGCATGGAAACGTGAAACACCGGGTGAATTTTGGCATCTGGGGGTAACTCCAACTCGTAAGCTACTGGTCCGATCACCCGTTTGATGCGATAAGGGCCGAAAAATCGAGGAGAAAGTTTTTCATATCGACGTTTAGCCAAACTACGTTGTCGGTAAGGTTGAATTTTCAAAAATACATAGTCATCGACCTGAAAAGAGAGTTCTCGACGTTTACTGTTGGCTTGAGCGCGCATTCGATCCTGAGCCTTACGAAGATTGAGGCGGAGGAGTTTAATCATATCATCTCGAGTAATCAATTGTTGCTCGAGATCGGCATTCTTCGTGTCCCCCATGGTGTAAGGTAAAAGCAGAGGTGGGTCGCGACCATAGACTACCGAAAAGGGGGTAGTACCGGTGGAGGTGTGATACCCTGTATTATATGAAAATTCAGCCCAAGCCAGGTAGGAACTCCATTTGACAGGTTGCTCGTGGGCAAAACAACGCAGATAAGCTTCAAGGCATCGGTTGAGCACCTCCGTTTGACCATCGGTTTGCGGGTGGTAGCTGGTGCTTAATTGCAACTTAGTTTGACTCAACCGGAATAACTCTTGCCAAAAATTGCTAAGAAAGATGACGTCGCGATCAGAGACAATGGAGCGGGGAAACCCGTGAAGACGCACAATTTCTTTGCAGAATACCATGGCGACAGATTTCGCTGTAAATGGGTGTGATAAACCGATAAAATGGGCGTACTTGCTTAACCGGTCGACGACGACAAGGATGGTATCGAGACGGTTAGACACCGGTAATCCCACGATAAAATCCATGGAAATATCCTCCCAAATACGTTCCGGTATGGGAAGTGGTTGTAGCAACCCGGCTGGTGAAAGAGTTTGATACTTCTGTTGTTGACAAGTGACACATTGTTGTACATAAATGCGAACCTCTTGCTTCATACGTGGCCAATAATATTGAGTAGATAGCCGCTTGATGGTCTTCAAAAATCCTCCGTGACCACCCATTAACGAGTCATGGGCTTCATGCATTAGCTTGAGTTTTATGTGAGATACATCAGGAATGACTAAGCGTCGCTTATAAAACAGAAGCTGCTCCAGCAAAGTGAAATCTGGAAGTGAGGAAGGATCCGAGTTCAATTGCTGAATAATTCCACTCGTGTAACTATCTGTCTGCAAACCTCGACGAATCTCCTCCACATCAACACAATAAGGTATGGATAAAGTCAACAGCTCACCAGAATGAGGCATACGAGAAAGGGCATCGGCACCTTTATTTTCTTTCCCCGGTTTATGACAAATGGAGAAGTCATAAGGCATGAGTTTCAACAATAATCTCTGCTGCTCTGTTGTTGTGATTCGTTGTTCGAGCAGAAACTTGAGGGTGTAATGATCGGTGCGAATCATAAAATGACGACCTAATAGGTAGTGGTTCCATTTTTGGACAGCCAACACTAGCGCTAACAGCTCCCGATCGTATGCAGATTTGAATCTATTAGAGGGGGAGAAACCCTTACTAAAATAAGCCACCGGGTGTTCCTCCTGAGAAAGAATGGCCCCAACCCCTTCTGACGATGCATCGCACTCCACCACAAATGTTTTCGAAAAATCAGGTAATCGTAGAACGGGAGCAGATAGAAGAGCTTGTTTTAGTGCGAGGAAGGCTGCCAGCGCTTCATTGGACCACCTGAATCCATCCTTCTTGGTGAGGGCCGTTAGTGGGCGTGCAATTAACCCATAATTTTTCACAAACCGGCGATAGTATCCGGTTAACCCCAAAAATCCTCTCACTTGTTTGACATTGGTTGGGGGCGGCCAAGATTGAACAGCTGCTACCTTTTCCTGTTCAACTTGTACGCCTTCAGTGGTTACCACATGGCCCAAAAATACCACTTTAGATTGTCCAAAACAGCACTTTGATAATTTAGCAAAGAAACGATGCTCATGTAACAACTTAAGTGCCTGTTCCAAGTGTTGTATATGCTGATTCATACATGTGCTGTATATGAGGATATCATCAAAGAAAACTAAGATAAATCGACGTAAAAAGGGGCGAAATAAGTCATTCATAACCGCTTGGAAAGTCGAGGGTGCGTTCGTAAGACCGAACGGCATGACCTTGAATTCATAGTGCCCGGAGTGTGTTCGAAAGGCTGTTTTGGGGACGTCTTCTTTGGTAACTCGGATCTGATAATAACCGGAGCGTAGATCTAGTTTCGAAAATACCGCAGCCCCGTAGAGTTCATCTAATAGCTCATCGATGTTGGGAATGGGGTATTTATCAGCCACAGTGATCTTATTAAGGGCCCGATAATCCACACACATCCTCCATGTATTGTCCTTCTTTTTTACTAAAAGAACAGGGCTTGAAAAGGGGCTTGTACTCGGCTGGATAAAACCTGCTGTTAGTAGTTGTTGAACTTGGGTTTCAATCTCTGTTTTTTGGGAATGTGGGTAACGATAAGGTCGGATATTAGGTGGGGTAACATTGGGTAAAAGGGGAATTGAATGGGTTTGGAAACGGGTGGGTGGTAGGTCCTGTGGTTCATCAAATACAGTAGAATAACGGTTCACAATAGGTTGTAATTGGTGAGGAATGTGAGGGGCATCGGTTGGGTCGATAGCTAAATGCTGAAAAGTAGAAGACTTTTGTGGGCCGGAGGGAACTCCTTGTAGTTTGTACTTCACTCCATCAATTGTAAACACCATAAACAACTCCCGCCAATTCCACCCAAACCCAATCCAAAACCACAACCACCACTCGTATTTCAGATAGCGAGAAACAAGCGAGATTTCTTCGGGGTGAGTGTTTCCGTTGTGGAGACAAGTATGGGCCAGGACACCGTTGTAAAACGGGAACGTTTAAGGTGTTGGAGGCAGATGAGGCAATTGAGGAACAACCCATCGATGAAACCCCGGACCGCGAGAGCACGCCGGAGGAAACAGCCGAGATAAGTCTGCATGCAATCCTGGGAAAATCACACCCGACTACCATGAAACTTCACGGTACGCTTCAACCCGGTGTTTACAATTCACCCAATCAATACTGAATTGGAGTTACCCCCAGATGCCAAAATTCACCCGGTGTTTCACGTTTCCATGCTTAAACCGGCTCGAGGGTCTTTCTCTTCTACTCCACCTCCGCCACTTCCTATTACCAGAGATTGGGAAGTTGATCTTATTCCGTCTACGGTGGTCTCCCATCGATGGGTTGATGAGGCAGGTCAACAAATTTTGGAGCTGTTAATTTCGTGGTGCGGACGACCGGCTGAGGAAGCGACTTGGGAACAATATGATTTGATTGTGGATCAATTTGTTCGGATCTTATCATGTTACTTCGTCCCATCTTCAGTTTTAGGCCACTGGGTATAAAAGATGATGGGAACATACTGCTGCCTTCAGCTTTTTGCTTTTTTCTTTAACGTTTGGTTCAGTTATCGATGACTCCATGGAGGATTAGGGGAGGACGAATGGTCAACTGAGCAGAATCAATAAGTTGTAGGGGAAAAGGATAGTGGACTTGTAGTATCGACAAAACATGAGCTGTTTGAGTTCTATACAAAATTATGTAATTAGTTTAGCAAGGTTCATGGGACGAGAAAGAGTGAAGGACTAAATCAACTTTAGCTTCTTAGTATATATGCGTGAAGGCAGTAACTACATTAGCTTGATTAACTTAATATGATTACGTAGATTGTGATAAACGTGAGCATTACATGCTAAAGTCGGCAGGGGATTGCAAGTAGTGGGTAAGAGAAAGAAGTTGGCGGGGGAGATGATTAGGAGACGAGTGTTAAATCCAAAAAATATTATACGTGAAAGTTATTATGTAACTACAATGAATTTTATATATATTTATTAAATAGGATAATTGATAATGGAAATCAAATTTTGATGATTTTTTTAGTACGGGCGTAATTTAGGTGAGGAGTGTCATTTAGCTTTATTATCGGGATTACTAGTCTATTACTATGTTTTTGTTTGGAAGATTGTTAGCATTATCTATATGCATAGAGGGATATGGCTCTAATTCTTGTAGCACACTGATTTTATTCAATTATTTGTCGTAGGGTTTTCTGTTAGCATAACTTTGGAAATCTATCTTGTTCAATGGCGTCCAGTTCTAACAGAGGTGGCGGCTACTATGGTGCTGCTCCATATAGATCAAGGTATTTGTTTTGCTGTTTTTCTTTCAAGTTTGTCTCTCAATAACTAATAACCACAAAGCTCAAGTGTCCATAAGAAGAAAATAAGTAAAAAATATACGTGTAAATATCAAAAAGGCAATTGGATCCTAGACCTGAGCTTTTCTTCTTCTTATTAACCAATGAAAGTTGTGCAACTTTTGTGACTTAAACACTTAAACACCCATTTGGATATATTGATAACTTCAGTATTGTTTACAGAGAAGGGCTTAGCACCAGACAAGGGACTGGATCTGATGAAATCCAGCTACGCATTGATCCAATGCATGGCGACCTGGATGACGAGATAAGTGGCCTCAGAAAGCAAGTTAGACAGTTAAAGAATGTAAGTATCTATTCTTAAAATTTATTAGTCTTATGTATTATACAAGCCCCATAATCATCTAACCTTTTGAGTTGAAGGACGACCAGTTTTGTAATTTGGGATAGTGGGATCAAACTAGATTTTAGATGGTTCCAATTTTTTTTTATTTTTTTGTGGCAAATTTAAGAAAAGATATGCAATTTGCAATTTAGTATCATTAGCACAAGTTGGCAGTTGCCCCAAAGATTTATGTAACCATTTCCAGAATGTTTTTTTTTTCCATTGTAGGTGTGAGTAGCTCGGTGAATATTTTAGAATGATTGATAAATTTGTGGTCTCAGCGGAATGAATGCATGCATCATGTATATTTAATCTGTTTAACAATGCAAATTGCATAAAAATGGTTTGCTAGTCCTTAAATGTTTGTTAGTGTAAGCGCATTTGATTCTGTTTTGTGGATATCTGAAACTGATGGTTTTTCAAATATACTTGTAGTCATATCTGAATTTCTATAAGAATGTAAAAAATATATAACAAAATATTTGTTGAATCAATGAAAGTTCTGTAAAAAGGCAAAGCATATTGAAATAGTTTATCACCATCAATCATAACTAATATAATTACAAAAAACCTGAAAATAATAATCAGAAGTGAAGTTTTCATATTACATCTAGATTTGGGGTTCATGACTTGATATGTAAAAATGTTTTCTATATAATAAAAAACTCGAAACAATTTCATCTAATCAAAGTGGTTTAAATTTTATTGATGACTGAAGTTGGACATATGTTTTCTTATAACATCAATTGATGGTATTTGTATCTCTTTTGTTCAATCTATTTGTTGGATCTTGCTACATAAGTAACTATTATTTTTCACCCCCTGCTATGTCTGCTAATAAACTATTCTAAACACATTCTGTTTTGGTTTTTTTATTGGTCCATGTATGCTCATTTTATTGTTGTGTTACAGGTAGCCTCAGAGATTGAGTCCGAGGCCAAATTTCAGAATGAGTTTATTAATCAGCTGGTATGACATCAGCACTACTCCTTTTAGTTCTAAACTAGTTTGTATCATGTGGTATATATTTACAATGATAACGCACTTTCAAAATCATCTAAGTTTCTCAATTATATGTATTCTTGTGATTAGTGTGTATAACAGTGTATCAAAAAGTTGTTACAAAAACTTTTCTAAAGAATTTCCAAAGATTGTTAATAAATGTGTGATTATTATTTGCAGCAAATGACACTTATCAAAGCTCAAGCAGGAGTGAAGAACAACATGAGGAAACTAAATAAGAGCATTATACAGTCTGGTTCAAGCCATGTTTTGCATGTCGTCCTCTTTGCCCTTTTCTGTCTTTTTATGGTTTACTTGTGGTCCAAGTTTTCAAGAAGATGAAGAGGTAAGATTTATCCATAGGCCAAAACATTTGTTTAACCGAGGACAAAATGTCAGATAATAGCAAGTGCTACTTAAGTACCTTAAAAGATTGTGTTTGTTTGTGTGTAAAGATTTCATTTTGTTGGGACAATACAAAGTGTGATATCTTTTTCTTTTATTTGCCAATGTTGTGTAGCTGGTAGCGCACGTATTTAAGCAAATTCAAGCCCAAACTTGCAGAAAAGTTGAAGTTTGGAATCGGCTTGGCCTGACTATGGCTCAAAGCCTCGCGGTTTGCAATTTTGACTTGGTAGGGTGTATTGATATTGTCATATTTAAAAATACAACATAACATCTGTTATAGTAACTACTGAACACATAGAGCGATAATCAAACAGCCGTAAATGCTTACAATATATATCGATACAAAAACGTATATAATTTGGTTATGAAAAGTACATAAATGTAAAATGTGGTGGGAATTGAAAGGTGTTCACAACATATATTGATACGAAATGATGTTTTGAAGGTTATCAAAACACCAAGTGTTAGCTTCAAACAAAGACCTTGCAATCAAAACCGTAATCACACAACAAACCAAACATGTATCCAAAGAACCCACACACGACTCGTATGCACCCCTTCATAACGACAGCCGCTGTAACAAAACTTGCCATGTCTACGATCAGCTGGTTGCGGGTCATGGTGTTGAAAAAATGCATAAAGTATTCAAATACGGTGACAAGTCCTTCTGAGACGTCAATGGTGATTGTGGTTAGATTGTGTTGTGCATCCATTTGAGTCCATTGTGGTTGCACCTTGACCGGAAATGGGAGTTGGTTGAACAAATCAAGACATAAATATAAAGTTACATAAAGGACTCGCTTCAGGGCCCGGGTGAAGTCGGCATGGCGGAAAAGGCTCGTTTGAGGCTGTGGATGTTGGAGTTGGCGATGGTTATGGTTATGGTTATGTTAGTTGAGTTTTAGTGAAACTACTACAGTTTGGGTGTGTGAGATTGTTGTGAGGTGCAAGGTTTTATAGTTGAATTCTTGGAGTTGATTGGCATTTGTTTTAGGCGATTTTTTATTGGGTATGTGAGGGGTGTTGTTTATTGGCATTTGTTCCGGTTCGTCTCTTGGGTACCCCTTGTGTTATATTATATATCATATATGCATTCAAATCTAAACTTTATATTTCAGATATATTAAAATAATATATATTGTGATGATTCATAACTAAGGGATGTAATAAATGTTATTAGGGTCGGATCCGACCGGCAGGTGGCACCGTGATCCGATGAGGCCATCGGTCCGATCCACCCGAACTCGTTTTCTTCAAGAACCGGCTGGTTCGAACCGGTTCGGCAGTTGGATCGAGAATTAGGTCGGATCGGATTTTTAAATTATTATTATTATTATTATTATTATTATTATTATTATTATTATTATTATTATTATTATTATTATTATTATTATTATTATTATTATTATTATTATCATCATTATTATTATTATTATTATCATTATTATTATTATTAATTTTAATAGGTTTAACGGGTAGGTCGGATGATAAATTACAGTGTTGGAAATTTAATTATTGTTGAGGTTTATATAATACTATATATGTGCATTTAAATAGGTATATTAAATTATATTCATGACTATATATATAATATGCATATATATAATTATGACGTTATCTGGTTCTTAAATTTGGCCCGACCAATCGACCAGTAAGGTGACTGATTTGTTGTCCGATCCGATTCTAAGAATATTAGATGTAATTGTCTCTAAATGAATAGCTTGATGGTAAATAGTTAGCTCTTTGGAAAGTGATTATGGGTTAAAATCCTTCATTATGCATGTTATTGTATAGAATAAATTACAATTTGCATCCATGATCTTTTCTCAAACTAGTTGAATAATTAAAGGTTAAAAACATAATTATGTCCGATGACTTTTTATTTTTTCATTCATTTGCATCCTTAAGCCTAACAGTGTAACTCTTTCTGCTAAAATATTTTTTATGAAAGACTAAAATACCCCTATCAATATTTTTTATTAAAATCAAATAGTTAGTTACATCTAATTCTTAAAACAAATAAATCCAACAAATAAATAAGTATTCATTTTATTCAAAGTCTAACTTGGTCCAACTAAAGCTTATCCTTGAAACCTAGTGTGAGCAAATCAACAAACTTAATTTTCATTGCTCGAAAACATGCAAAAATATGTCAACTAAAAAGTTGGTGAGAATATAAGTTTAGAAGTATATATATAGTAGATAACAATATACAAACCAATAAACAATTTTCTAAATACAAGTTAGCAAACTATTATACATGAGTCCACAACCACCATAGTGATTAAATGCCCTCCCGTCTAACCCCCTGACACAAGAGGTTAGACTAATAGTATGTTTGTCTATTATGCAGTTTCTGAACATCCGACTTCTTCCAAGTCAAAAAGAATATGTTGACTCAAAGGACGCTCGGTATTTTATGGCATGCATCAACTTGAGTACCGAATGGGCTTGTCAGGCCAATAGATCTATCTACGTACTCCTGTGACTTCGCCGAAGTTAATGGTTGTGTAGATTTTAGAAAAATTGAGGGACTTTGTAGTAAAAAGTGTCATAGAATATAGAAATATGTATAATCAGTTTAGTGTCACTAGTATAAGAAAGTTGTCATCAAGTTTTGACTTTAAAATTTGAATTCATAGTTTGATATAGAGAGCATGTTTCCATCCCAAAATACAAAAGAAAACGGAGCTATGAACTTACCTTGTAAAGTAGATGGGTTGATCTTGCAACTTGTAGTAAATTGGAGTGAGGATTGTCCTAAGTTTTTTAGTTAGTTTATTGTATTTGAGGATAGTTGAGGGGTTTTATTGTAGAAGTTCAAGAATGGTTGTCTTATACTAGATATGTGTCATCCTAGAGTAGCACATCCAACAAAATGATTCCTAGGAAAGATTTAATGGATTTTCATCACTTAAATACCCTGTCTTTTGTTATTCAAAACCTTTTGCTTGCCATATAACTACATACCGAGTGAAATGATTCTATGTATACTAGACCAAGTGAAAGGTGTGTTTGGTATGTTTATAAAGTATAGGAAACAAGTGTAAATATAAGTCTAGCAAGTATGGGAATAAACAAGTTGTATAGTATATGGTTACAATTGAAAATATCAAGAATTTTACTAGAAACATGATTCCAGATGATAGATAATCATAAGAATCATTAACGTTTGGATTTTTATTTTTAAAAACATGTTTATATTACTTATTTTATAATAAAAATTGTTTCTTTACATTATATGCTTGAATATATATAGGAATATTGGAAAAATTAGGGTTATGATAGCTTTGGACAGATTCATGCACTAAACTTGCACGAGCTTTATGAGGGGTCAAATCCATGAGTTAGAAGGCGTTCTTTATATGGTTAGAAGTATAAGACTTTGAATTTAATTTTTTAAAAAATATTCATCGAAAAAGGATTTGTTATAAGGGTGATATGATTGTCCGAAGTTGGCCCTATGAATCTGTTAAAATCCAAAAATTTAAGTTTTATTTGTTTAAGCAAAGTCTTGATAATTTAATGTTTATTTGATATTTTGATCCCAATTAAATATATGATTACTACACAAACGTGTTATATAATCATAGATGAAAGCTAGTTATGATTGAATTTTGATAAAACAAAATTGGAAAGTTATGAATACGAAGAGCATGAAGAACACGAAGAACACTAAAACTTACTTAATGGGGAAAGCTTCTTGGATCTTCAAGAGAGTTTATATGGGTGATATTCATTGTTATGAGAGCTCTAGATTTATATTTAAGTGTGAATAATAATAAGAATAAGACCCCCTATTTATAGTTGAAAATTTGGGGTTTTCGGTTTCAATTATGATAGGCTTTTCTTAATATTTTTACTGATAAAAGTCATATATTTTAGTAGGGATGGTATGAATGAATTTTTTCGATATTAAGAGTTAAAATAAGTTTGATTTATTATTTTTTAGATTTAGGATCATTACTAGTTAATTATTTATTAGTTTATTATATATATATCACTTAAATGATTAAAATAGTAATATAATAATATATATAATTTTGTAATTATCCATGCATATATATGTGTGTATATGTATATTTTATTATTATAAGTCTTAATTTGATTAATTAAATCTTTATCATTTTAACAAAAGTTACATATGTAACACTAAATCACACATATGTAAACTTTTGCCCTTATATTTGTATATGTTCACTTATGACTTATGTTGTAATTTAGTATTGTTTTAGAATTTGATTAATGTTAGGGCACTCTCTAGTTACTGTTTATGAAAACCTAGTATTTACACACGTGTTATTATAAAATCAAATTAACATGCAATTGTATCACAATGAATCACAATATATGAAATATAAGATAGTTTCTACAAATAGGTTCTTGAATTCAATTAATGTTTACAAATGAAAATACCATAATCATTAAAAGAGTAATGCAAGTAGGTTAAGCATGAAAAATCAAGGATGTTACAGTTGTGGTGTTGGTGATAGAAGCTTATGGTGGTGGTGAGTGGTGGGGTGTGGGTGGTGGTGGTGGTGATAAAGATTAGGGAGGGGAGAGGGAGAAAGAGTGTGTGTGTGTGTGTGTGTGTGGTATGTGAGAGAAAGTGTGTGTTTTTGTAGGTGAAAGTGAAATGATAAGGCGGGTGGGTGGAGTTCATAATTTTTAAAAACTCTTAGGGGTAGTTTAGTCGGTTCAAAAAAAGGTTTTAATAGAAATAGTAACGGTGTTAGTCATTTGTACTCAAATGAAACAAAAATGAAACGTTAGGGGGGGGGCAAAGAGATGGATTTAAATATCGGGGATTCAAGTAGTTAAAATAGACAAACGTCATGTATGCAAATAGTAATTTACTCTATTATATATTATAGTGTAAAGTTCAACGAAAAGCACTATAAAGGTTGGCATGTGACATATACTTGGGCTGAGATTTACTCTAAAAGTCAACGATTACCTTCTAAAAGTAGAAGTTTATAGATGTTACATCGATGGCTTCTTTTTTCTTTTTTCCCTTCTGCTTATGCTCATATCTTATGTCTCTCTATAAGGTGAGAGAACATAGATAAAACTCTCAAATTTGGTTTATGCAGACACCCAATCACATCACCGTCGAGCTCAATCGGGGACCTTCTTGGGGCTGATGAAGACATCCTTCTATATGACGTCGTTGCAGACTTCAATTTCATAAAATCTCTCAAGAATGACAACAAATGTTACTAAATGTGTGGCAATATAGAGCCAGTGACGTATTAATTCGCTATTGTTGTAAAAATGGTTCAAGTATTGGAGTAAGCTATTGGAGCCTATGATAAACTGTTTTACGATGTTAATTGTGGTTCGAGTTAGTTTGTATTGTGCATCCAGTTGAGTCCATTTAAGTTGTAACTTTGTGACAGACGGAAGTTGGTTTAACACATTCAAGCATAAATTGAAGATTGAAGAAAGGATTTGCTTAAGACTTGTGTTGTGGGGATTGGGGGTGAAGCTTGTTGTTGGTGTCATGGAGACGGCTCGTTTGAAGTTTTGGATGGTGTAGTTGGCGATGATTATGGCTATGTTGATTAGGTTTTCTTGAGCCATGAGTGCACTTTGTGTGTATAATGGTTGTGAGGTACTGGGTTTTATAGTTGATTTTTGAATACTTAGGTGTACAAAAAAGTTTAAAACGTTTGATCGACATTTGTTAAACGCTTTTTTATTGGGTATGTAAGGTGGTGGTTTTGATTGGCCTTGGTACCGGTTAGTCTTTAGAGTTTCGCTATATAATATGCATTTGGTTAGATACTCGTGTGTTGTACGGGTTAAAATAAAAAAAATTATATAATCTTTATCTTTATACTCTAATAAAAGAGTCTTTTAAGATGACAAATGTCATAATTCTAGACTATCAATAGTTTTATTTTCTTCCATTTTATGGTAATTAGTAATTACTAGTATTAAGCCCCCCGCGTTATGGTGGGGGCGTAAAACCTTACCAAGTAGCACCGATGTCATACCACCGTTAGCGACCATCAACACCAAAAAAATAAAACCAAACACAAAGTAGACATAAAAACGTTGAACCACGTATGTGAAACTTAAAACATTAAAAATAATAACCAAGTCGATCCAGGACTCGCATGTTACGGAGATGTTAAATGAGAAAAATAAACGTAAACACGTGTACGTTACGACGTGTTAACTCTCAATATTTGTAAGGATTCCTTTAAGTCTGATGCAAACCAAAACATCCAATGTCTCTCTGCAAGTAATGCACCAAGTACTGAAGAAGAAATGCTTCGGAAGTTTTACACCATACACTAGAAATATTCTAAGTGTAAAATCTTCCGAAGCCAAGACCAATATCTTCCGAAGCCAAACATGAAGTCTTCCGAAGCCTCAGAGACAAAGTCTTCCGAAGCTTCATCCTATGAAGATAGATTTCTTTCGAAGACTTTTAGTAACATGCTTTATCTGATGTACTGTTCCATAAAGCTGGACACCTTTCCGCTGCATCTCTGTAAAGTCACCAACTTACATGAGTTGGTGAAAAGGTCCATTCTTTTGGTAACTGTACATTGAGGTCTTGAGTATGTAACTTTCTACTTTATGTACTTTATCCTTTTTGTAATAGATAAGGATGTGAGCTATGGCATGTCATAGTCACAAGGTCAAAAGGCAGATATGCCTTTTGATTCTACAATTGAATTTGTTTGTGTCTAGTCAATTGTATCCAGCTGGCTTTCAAAGTATAGCCGGCTGTAGGTTGTAGTATAAGTATTCAAAGTTCTAGTATCTTTCTTTATGCTTTGTAACACTTGTAATAGAACTTGAGAAAGCAATATACTGCCTCCTTGAAACCCAAATCTCTTGTTCTGTCTCTTTATCATTACTTGTGTTCTTTGTATCAATATCTTGGTTAATCCAGTTTACTGTTTGATCAAGTTTAGTTAATCTCCTCTTTGTGTTGTTGTGTTGTAATTGTTAAGCCCTTAACCGGTCCTGCAATTGGTATCAGAGCATTTCAGGCTCTTGATATAAGATCTCACCATCTTAAGATCCCTCACACACACAAATACTAAACTTTCAAAAATGGCATCCATTTCAAAGACTGATATGGAGACTGGAACCATGAACAAGTCCCCACTGATCACTCTTGATGACTTTGATACCTGGTGTATGAGAATGGAAGGTTTCAGCAGGTCTCTAGACTCAAGAATGTGGGAATTTGTTGAAAATGGACCTTTCATACCCAACACTCCTTCTGCTACTGGTGCTGGTATGATCCCCAAAGATGTGGCCAACTACTCTAATGAAGATAGGAAGAGAGTAGAGATTGATAGAGAGGCCATGACTGCTCTTCAAATTGCCCTTCCAAACTCTGTGTACAGAGGTTTCAAGAAGTGCAAAACAGCTAAACAGCTATGGGATGCACTAAAACTGATGTATGAAGGCTCCTCTGAAGCCAAGAAGAACAAGAAGGATCTCCTGAAGTAGCAGTTTGAAAATTTCACCTTCAAAACAGGTGAAACCATGAGTCAGCAATACTTTAGGTATGTTGAGATAGTGGATACCCTAGTGGATGGAGGAGTTCCTCTTGAAAAAAGAGACATTGTAAGGAAGTTCATGTCCTTACTTCCTAGGCAATGGACACACTACTGTGTGGTAATCAAGAGGACTGAAAATCTCAAAACTCTTACTCTGACAGAGTTATATGGGATTCTCAGTGGCTACCAGATGGAGATGAACATGCAAGGTTCATCTGGCAACTCCAACAATCAAATGGGTTCAGCCCTGCATGTGGTTGAAAGGGATAGCATAGAACCCCAACATCATCTCATATGCTACCTTGACAACTCATCAAAGGGTCCTTTCATCACCTTCCCAGAGACACCTAGAGAGAACTACACTCAAGGAAGCCCATTCCAAGAGACAAGCTCTTCTCAAGCCTTTGTGTCTTCTGATGAAAGTTGTGGTAACTCTCTTTTCACTCTTAAAGACCTGGATTGTATCCATCCAGATGACCTGGAATACATGAAAATAGTTCAGCAGATGGCTTTTCTCACTCATAGAGCCAAGAAGTTCTACAAGAGAACTGGAAGGAGGTTTCCAAGTAATGCAACCAGTGGAAAGTTTGGCTTGGATAAAAGCAAAGTCAAGTGTTACAATTGTAACTTGATGGTCCACTTTGCTAGAGAGTGTAAGGCACCTAAATCAAATGGTGGCCAAGCACAAACCAGACCAAACTACACTGACAAAGCCCCTCAGAATGAGAAGCCAAAGCAACAAGCTTCTGTTGCTGTTGAAGAAGGAGGCTTTGACTGGAGCTTTCAGGTGGAAGATGCTTCTCCAAACCAAGCACTAATGGCAGATCATGATGAAGCCAAGGTATTGGAACATCTCTGTACTCCTGAATGCATTGCTAAAGTTAACAGATATAGGTCCTATAACTTGGAAATGAGATCTGATCTTGAGTCCTTAAACATTTTAAAATCTGATTTTAGAAAGTCTAAAAATGATTACAAACTAAAGATAGAGGACTTAGAGAAAACCATTTCAGTACTAAAACATGAACATACAGATTTTAGGACTCAAATCCAAGATCTCATAACTAAGCTGACTGAGTGCCAGGCTGAGCTTGTGATCAACAAAGCCAGGGCAGAAAAGAGAGTTCTTGAAGAAGAGACCTTCAAGAACATGATATCTTCATCCCTGCACAACAAAGTGTGTTATCAAAATAGACAGGGACTGGGATCAAATGAGATAGCTCCTCCACATACAATCTTGTCTGTAAGATCTCCTAGGTGTGGAACTTGTGAAGATGAGCTTCCTCTCATAGATCCTATAAGTGAAGAGGATGAAGAAGAGATAGTGAAGAATTCCTCTGAGAAGAGTGAAGAGGAGGATTCTACTAAGGGCCACTATCCTTCTGAGGAGAAGAAGTCTACTATGATGACCAAGTCAAAGAGAAAGAACTTGATCAAGAAGAGCAAAAGAAAGGCAAAGAAGGCTCAAGAGATCAAGGCTACTTTTGACTCTAAGCAGAAACAAGTTTTTATCTCTGCAGGGTTTAAAGTAGTAAAGACTGAAGACATCAACCAAAACTCCTTAGCTAAGAGTTCTGGTTCTTGTTCAAATCATCTCAGTACCAAGAAGAAGACTGATCTGTTGTGTACCACTGCTGCACAGCCTGGACCATCAAACTCCAAGAACAGTTCACAGCCCAAAAGAACTGTCTCAACATCTACAAAGATGAAGGTGGAGAAGGGATGTGACCAAAGACAGTCTTGCTCTCATAAGGAGACTCTTTTGAAGAAGAAAATGTTGTGTGTCATGTGTGAAAGTACCTCTCACATTGCTAAGGATTGTCCATATAATCCTAAAAGTACTGTCCATATGACCAATACAAAGACTTCAAAGAGTTTCAAGAATATTCAAGCTTCGGAAGGAAAATCTGTTTCCTTCGGAAGCTCCAAATCAAAGAAGAAGGTAAATGGAAAATTACCTTCGGAAGAAAAATTGGTCTCGAAAGAAAGGAGTTCTTCCGAAGCACAGAAGTCTGCTGCAGTGACTGCAGAATCTTCCGAAGGTTCAGTCATCAAAACTTGTGAAGTCCCAAAAGCTTCCAAGGTTTTGAAGGTCAAGTCCAAGACTCCAAAGGTGGTGTGGAAGTCTAAGAAAGACCAAGTGACTGAAGTTTCTCCATCAACAACAGCTGAAGATCCCTCTAGCACAACCATAGGATCTATTATTGTTGCATTACCTTCTATTATACTTAGTGAGCCCAAGACAAGTAAGGCTTGGGTTTCCAAATGTAACTAATCATTTTCTTTGTGCAGGAACCGCTCAAGACAAACATGAATGTCTGGATAATTGATAGTGGCTGTTCCAGGCACATGACAGGCAATAGGTCACTACTCCATAACTTTGAGAGAATTGATGGAGGACCAGTTGCTTTTGGAGGAGATGAAGGTGGTTACATTTCAGGAAGGGGCAAGGTCACAAATGGTAAGCTCAGCATTGAAAAGGTAAACTTTGTCAAGGAGCTTGGGTACAATCTTCTGAGTGTATCCCAATTTTATGATCAGAGTCATAACATGCTCTTTACTGAGCATGAGTGCATTGTTCTCAAGCCTGGAGTGGTCATTCCTCATGAGCATATCCTGCTCAGAGCCCCCAGGAAAGGGAACATGTACAAGATGGATTTGCAAGAAACATCTCCCTTTGGAGAAGTTTCATGCTTTCTATTAAAGCAAATAGTGATGAGTCTTTCCTATGGCATAAAAGAATGTGCCATGTAAACTTTAAGAACATGAATAAACTAATTAAACATGATTTGGTAACTAGAATGCCAAAGAAAGAGTTTACAAGTGATGATCTTTTGTATTGCATGCCTGAAAGGAAAGCAACATAAGGTATCTCACAAGCCTAAGGAAAAGAACTCTATCACTACTCCCCTACACTTATTACATATGGATCTCTTTGGCCCCACCAGTGTAATGAGTCTAGGAAGGACCTCTTATTGTTTGGTGATCACAGATGATTTTACAAGATTCACTTGGGTTTTCTTTCTTAGAACTAAGGATGAAACCCTGAGATTCTGAAGAATTTCATCTTAAAAATTGAGAATCAAAGTGATCACAAGGTCAAAACCATAAGATGTGATCAAGGGACTGAATTCAAGAATCAAATCCTTGATACATTTTGTGATGAAAAAGGTATTTCAAGACAATATAGTGCTCCCAGGACTCCTCAGCAAAATGGAGTTGCTGAGAGGAGAAACATGACACTAATTGAAGCTGCAAGAACTATGTTGTCTGACTCTAAACTGCCCATCACCTTCTGGGCAGAGGCAGTAAATACTGTTGCTATGTGCAAAACAGAGTTTTAGTGGTTAAGACACATGGTAAGACTCCTTATGAACTTTGGCACAAGAGAAAACCTTTCATTGGTTTTCTCAGGTCATTTGGATGTCCCTGCACCATCTTGAATACCAAGGATCAAATTGCCAAGTTTGCTGAGAAATCAGATGATGGACACTTCATTGGATACTCTTCCCAAGCCAAGGCTTATAGAGTATACAATCTCAGAAATAAAATTGTTAAGGAGTCAGCCAATGTGACTTTCAATGAGAAATCAGATGATGGACACTTCATGGTTCTGGTCCTGATTGGCTATTTGATCTTGATTTAGTTACCAACTGTTTTAACAAATCTTGTGAGAATGTTTCAGGATCTGTAGAAAATTTAAATACAGGTGATCCTGATCCAAGATTTGAGCTAGGAAGACCCTCAACTCATACATCTTCAGCTCCAGTTGGAACTACTTCAGCAAATGAGGTTTCTATCAGCACTACAATGACAAATTCAGCTGATACATCTGGGGTGCCTTCAAATTCCAGCTCAGAGGCTCCACAACCAGATAAATATACCTCAATTGTGGAAGACAACAATGGTGATGGTGAAAGTGATCAGGAATTCCTTGATGCTAATAACCACACCATAGATGACAACATCAATGATGTCACACACTCATTGGATCAGTATAATCTTGATAAGTGTGGTGATGTGGAGGGTGAATCATCTATGCCAGATCTAAATTTCTCAAATTTGGATCTTTCTCAGCAACTTGCTATGATCCCTCAGCTAAGGATCCACAAGTCTCACCCCACCACAAACATCATTGGAGATGTTGTCACAGGGGTAAGAACAAGAGGACAAACCCATGAAGCAAATGTTTGTCTTCACTCTTGTTTCTTATCTCAGATAGAGCCAAAGAAAGTTGATGAAGCTCTAAAGGATGGAAGTTGGGTTGAAGCTATGCAACAAGAGTTGCTTCAATTCAAAAGGCAGAAAGTTTGGAACCTTTGTCCTCTTCCTTATGGGAAGACTACCATTGGAACCAAATGGGTTTTTAGGAATAAGAAGGATGATAGAGGAATTATCATCAAGAACAAGGCAAGACTAGTTGTTCAAGGATACACACAAGAAGAAGGGATTGACTACACTATGTCTTTGCTCCTGTAGCAAATTAGAAGCTGTTAGGATATTCCTGGCATTTGCTGCATCCAAGAACTTCAAAGTCTTTCAACTTGATGTAAAGTGTGCTTTCCTGTATGGAGTGATTGATGAAGAGGTTTATGTCAAACAACCACCTGGTTTTGTAGACCCTGATCATCCTGATTATGTCTGCAAGCTTGACAAAGCTCTTTATGGGCTGCATCAGGCACCCAGGAAGTGGTATGAGACATTGTCTGAGTATCTTTGTAAACATGGATAGAGGAGAGGTACTATTGATGGAACTCTCTTCATCAAAGGACAGGGAAATGACTTATTGCTAGTTCAAGTATATTTAGATGACATCATCTTTGGTTCAACTAATCCAAAGCTCTGCAAAGACTTTGAGAAGCTGATGAAAGACAGATTTGAAACGAGTGCAATGGGAGAACTCAATTTCTTTCTGGGAATTCAAGTGAAGCAAGTTGAAGATGGCATCTTCATAAGTCAGTCAAAGTATGTTCAGGACATACTCAAGAGGTTCAAAAGACTGATTGTAAGATTGCTAAGACACCCATAGCCAGAAACCACTCCCTTGGACCTGATCTTGAGGGGGAGTGTGTAGATGAACATTTATACAGGGCTATGATTGGGTCTCTTATGTATCTTACAGCTAGCAGGCCTGATATCATGTTTGCTACATGTATTTGTGCAAGATATCAACCAACCCTAAGATGTCTCACCTAATCACTGTCAAAAGATTTTAAGATACCTCAAAGGTGCCTTAACACTTGGTTTATTGTATCCAAAGAATCCTGACTTCAATCTGTATGCTTATACAAATAGTGATTATGGTGGTTGCAACATGACTGCAAAGTCTACATCTGGGGGATGTCAATTCCTTGGTGGAAGGGTTGTCTCATGGCAATGCAAGAAACAATCTGTGTGTCTGCATCAACTGCTGAGGCTGAATACATTGCTGCTGCAAGCTGCTGTGCTCAAGTGCTTTGGATTCAAAATAGATGTTGGACTATAGATTTAACTTCAAGGAGACTCCTATCCACATAGACAACAATAGTGCTATCTCTATCACTGAGAACCCTGTGCAGCACTCAAGGACCAAACACATCAATATCAGGTATCATTTAATAAGAGATAACTATGAAAAGGGATTAATTAAACTAGTCAAAGTTCATACAGATGAACAATATGCTGATCTGTTTACAAAAGCTTTTGATGAACAGAGATTTAAGTATCTAATATCAGCTATTGGGATGATTAACTTTGAGTAGATCTTTTCTTAAAACTAATTCTGATTATTTCTTAAAAAATTATGTGTGTCCTAAGTTGTCTAGTTCATCACTTTTATAAGCTCATGTTTTCTTTGGATATAAAATTCTTTTTGAAGACTTTCCTTAGACTCTTGAAAATTTTCTGATCCTTCGGAAGATATACTTTTACCTTCGGAAGAAAATCATGCCTTCAAAATAAATAACTGTCTAAGAAATTTTACCTTCGGAAGAAGTCTAAATCTTTCTTCCGAAGCTTAAATTCTTGTCTCAGACACTTATTTGTTTTTAAGGGCTTTTTCCTTCCTAAGCAAAATTAACTCTCGGAAGCTTTGTTGTTTCATATACAAAGCATTCAAGTGTTTATTTCTCTTCCGAAGCAAAATTTTCAAGACTCTCAGGAAAATCTTCCGAAGTCATTTTAGCTTCGGAAGCTTTTTCCTTAAAAACTTCCGAAGATAATTTACATTCGGAAGATTTTCGAATTCCAAGAAAACTACTTTTTGAGCAAAAGTAAACTACTTTTTCATAGGTGGGACCGACTTTTGGATTTCAAAGTTTATCCTCTTTCATTAACTTTGGTTCAAATGCCTTTTCACATAAATACCCAACGGTTCCCCCTCTTCCTCACTATCTTCCTCAATTCCACTATTCCTTAAACCTAATTCCCAAAACCGCCTTTGCTTTTTACCTTTCTTCAACCTTAAGCTTCTCAAATGGCCAACCTTAACCGCAGAAACAACCCAGATTTCTCCATGCAACTTCACAGGCAACACAACCAGGTTGCTCTGTTAAGCTCTGAGAAAGATGAAAGTTTCTAAGAGATTTGCCAATTCTTAACTCTATCAAACTATTTCACTTCCCTAACCATTGATCCTACTCTGTATGAGGATCATTTGCTTGAATTCTGGAAGACCTGCCAAGAGGTCATTATGGATGGGTTGTCCTACCCAAAGGAAGTTGTCAATCATTCCTTTGAGCAGATGGGCTATGAGGGAGATTTCTCTGTAAAGACCTTCAGGAAAGGGAAAGTCTCATCCCAGTGGAAATACCTACTCCATGTGGTTATCCACAGCTTGTCAAACAAGCATGGAGGTTGGGACCAGATTCCTGAGGATCTCTCCTTCATAGTGCATGGAATGGTTCAAGGGGTCAAGTTCAGGTACTCTCAATTTGTTTATACTAATTTAATTGCAAACTTGGACTCCTTAGAGTATTACATGTTTCCTAGATATGTTCAACACATTCTTAACTGTGAACTGGGCTCACAGTTGAGGGAAACAAGTAATATTCTTAAATTGGGACAAATGAAGCCCGACATCTTTAAAATTATGAAGAAGCCAACTGTAGGCTTCTCAGGGGTAGAAACAGCCCTTGTCCCCAAAATGTTAGAGCTCATTGCTCAAGGTGACAACCTAGCAACACAAGCTAGTGTTGAACCCACACCTTCTACTTCTTTACCACTAAAAAGGCCTCAAATAACCCTCACCTACCAAAGAAAATCCAAACGAACCCCTGCTCAAGCTATTGAGTCTGTGCAGGTCCCCATATACTCACCTTTACAGGAGGAAGTGGACGCTAGAGCTCCCACTTCCCCTGAGGAGCAAACCACTCCCATTTCTTCAACTATTAGGACTGAGGTTCCTCATACTCACCCTGATGAGCTCACAAGCCCAACAGCCTTAAGCCTTCACTCTGAGTCTCAACACTCAAGTGAAAAACCTTCAGGGGACAGTTACCATCCCCAGCCTTTAGATCTAAATCAACCCATTCCCAACCTATCCTTCTATACTGATGAAGACTTAGGATTCAGTGAGTACCATGAGTCTTTCTTTTCCTCCCCTACTCAAAGAGAGATGAGTACCTATGAGTCTGCTCAGTCTAGCCCACATCAGTCACCTGTTACTGAGATGGACACTTCTGAACATGTTCAGGATGTCCATATGTTAGAGGCTCTCACCTTTGCAAGTGATTACATCATTAAGACCTCAACCATGGCAACTCAGCCCACTGCCATCTCAACTGAGATTGCTAGTGAGCAGAGGATAACCAGCAGCCAAGAACCTCAAGCTGGTGGTGAGAGAGAGGACTTTGGTCCAATCATCTCATCCCCCAATGATTCTTTTGATGAAGAAGAGGGGAATTTAAGACTAAAGGTGCAAAAACTGTCAAAAACATGCTCCTATTTAGTCTCTAAGGTCAGTCACCTTGAATCTCAGGTGACTACCTTACAAAACAGGGTCAATGATCAGCAACTTCAGATTTCATATCTTAAGGAAAAACTAGCTGGGAGACCTTTAAGAAGAGCTTAACCAGAAACACAAGAACCTGTGGACGTGATTGATTTATCCTCTAGCTCACCTATTGTTACTCCAGGATGATCAAACTTGAATCAAATCATGAAGAATTAGATCAAAATATGATAATCACAATCAAAACCCCTTTGATCTTCAAATTAGATTGCAAAATATGTTTACAAGTAAATCCCTCAATCAATTGGTCATTCAACCATTAACCAACACTAATGACAATTAACCTATTTATAGTCTAGACTAATATTCACTAATTGCACTTAACCCCCTAGACTTAGGCTAATTAACACAAAATTACATATAAAGCATAAAAATGACTAAAAACAAGACAAAATATATTTTGTTCACACAAAATATATTTATTACAATAAAACTCCTAGTCATTTAAATCTTCAACGTCTTGTTTCGGTTCCTCGTCTCGAACTTGTCGGGTTTGACTTTTGTTGACTTTGACCGTGACGTTGACTTTTGTTGACTTTCACTGTGTTGATAATATAGACTATCTTTTCCAGCTCCAACAATACTCCCCCTTAGTCTATCATTATCAACGTCTTCAAACGAATTCAGCACCGAAAAGTCAACATTAGAAAGATCTTCAAATTGAAGCTTTCTGAATTTGATGAGAAAAGTTATTCATCTCATAAGCTCCCCCTATTTATATGCTCCCCCTTTTCGAGTGCATCCTTTGTGAGGAATATGGAACAGCTTTCCCAAATCTCTAATCTTGAGTGCTTCAGAAGATGTAGGAGGAGGATTCCTAGCTCGGTATCTTCTGCAAACTTGAGGAACAGATTTTCTGATCAGGTACACTGCTTAACTGATGATCGGCCATCACTTAAAGCAAAAACCTGAAACACATTCTCAAACACAATCTCAACATTTCTAATTAGATCATTTCATTTTAACAAAATAAACTCTTGTTTATTTGTGTGTGAAAAACAAGCGAACCCGTGTTCGTTTGTGCGCAATTTCCGTGAAATGCATGAAAATGATAAAATTGTAACAGCATAATATGGAAGACCTAAAAAAAATTATTATATTTTTCTATTTTTTATTATATACATGTATTATAACATATTTTATATCTATTATATAATTTTTTGTTTTTTTTTTAAAACCGAGAACTGAATCGATCATGAGATCATATCCTCAAGATATACTTTAGCACAAAGATGAATTTAATCATCGACAAGCAATGAGATCACACTGATAGCTAAATCTAATCACAGTCTTTAAATGATTTTGAAATTCTCAAACAGATCAATAACGATTGCTGATATGTTTGTCCACTTAAACTCATGCCCTATCTTTTTCAACAAGCAGAAGATGATTCGTTAAGGTTCGATTAAATGCTTTAGAATGCTAGGACCCCACAATCATTTGGCAAAAACCCTCACCCAACCTCAGGATTTCTTGAATTTTGTAACGATCTTTACAGAGCAAGGCTTGTACATTAGTGTGCAAGAGATTATCGACAGAATATTGCATCCTGTGATGAATTCATCATTTAGATAAATTGACACTACATAGACCAAAATGGTGAGAGCTCCAGGTCTATACTCACATATAACAAAGGAGATGACCATTTAATCATGTGCCGATGAGAGCTCCAGGTCAGTACTATCGTACAGCAGAGGAGATCATCACTCCAGGTCAGTACTTCCGTACAGCAGAGGAGATTAGCACAAATACAAGACACATAAATACACCAGACATGACTCAAAGCTATGACATATATGATTTGTATCATGGTGGGTGAAAGATCAATTCTCAATCCAATTTTTGTCGGGACTCAGTTTTTGTGCAGGCCAAAATGATTGCGTAAATCCAGACATCCTTAAGCATGATGTTTTAATTTAAATCATTATGCTGCTGTCTACTTTATTCTTCAGGCTGAGTCTACCAAGCATATCATTAAAGAATCTGTTTGTTTTTCTATTATTTGCAATTAAAAATAAGATGTAAATCAGATAACAGCATCAGTTACTATCATTTCTCATTTTAAAAACGCAAGTCATGCAAAAACAAGCATTGCAAGAAGATATACAATCATTTCTCAATCATCTCAAATCAGGTTCCCAGTTCTTTTTTCCCCTTTGATCTTCAAATTAGATTGCAAAATATGTTTACAAGTAAATCCCTCAATCAATTGGTCATTCAACCATTAACCAACACTAATGACAATTAACCTATTTATAGTCTAGACTAATATTCACTAATTGCACTTAACCCCCTACACTTAGGCTAATTAACACAAAATTACATATAAAGCATAAAAATGACTAAAAACAAGACAAAATATATTTTGTTCACACAAAATATATTTATTACAATAAAACTCCTAGTCATTTAAATCTTCAACGTCTTGTTTCGGTTCCTCGTCTCGAACTTGTCGGGTTTGACTTTTGTTGACTTTGACCGTGACGTTGACTTTTGTTGACTTTCACTGTGTTGATAATATAGACTATCTTTTCCAGCTCCAACAATACTCCCCCTTAGTCTATCATTATCAACGTCTTCAAACGAATTCAGCACCGAAAAGTCAATATTAGAAAGATCTTCAAATTGAAGCTTTCTGAATTTGATGAGAAAAGTTATTCATCTCATAAGCTCCCCCTATTTATATGCTCCCCCTTTTCGAGTGCATCCTTTGTGAGGAATATGGAACAGCTTTCCCAAATCTCTAATCTTGAGTGCTTCAGAAGATGTAGGAGGAGGATTCCTAGCTCGGTATCTTCTGCAAACTTGAGGAACAGATTTTCTGATCAGGTACACTGCTTATTATATTTTTCTATTTTTTATTATATACATGTATTATAACATATTTTATATCTATTATATAATTTTTTGTTTTTTTTTAAAACCGAGAACTGAATCGATCATGAGATCATATCCTCAAGATATACTTTAGCACAAAGATGAATTTAATCATCGACAAGCAATGAGATCACACTGATAACTAAATCTAATCACAGTCTTTAAATGATTTTGAAATTCTCAAACAGATCAATAACGATTGCTGATATGTTTGTCCACTTAAACTCATGCCCTATCTTTTTCAACAAGCAGAAGATGATTCGTTAAGGTTCGATTAAATGCTTTAGAATGCTAGGACCCCACAATCATTTGGCAAAAACCCTCACCCAACCTCAGGATTTCTTGAATTTTGTAACGATCTTTACAGAGCAAGGCTTGTACATTAGTGTGCAAGAGATTATCGACAGAATATTGCATCCTGTGATGAATTCATCATTTAGATAAATTGACACTACATAGACCAAAATGGTGAGAGCTCCAGGTCTATACTCACATATAACAAAGGAGATGACCATTTAATCATGTGCCGATGAGAGCTCCAGGTCAGTACTATCGTACAGCAGAGGAGATCATCACTCCAGGTCAGTACTTCCATACAGCAGAGGAGATTAGCACAAATACAAGACACATAAATACACCAGACATGACTCAAAGCTATGACATATATGATTTGTATCATGGTGGGTGAAAGATCAATTCTCAATCCAATTTTTGTCGGGACTCAGTTTTTGTGCAGGCCAAAATGATTGCGTAAATCCAGACATCCTTAAGCATGATGTTTTAATTTAAATCATTATGCTGCTGTCTACTTTATTCTTCAGGCTGAGTCTACCAAGCATATCATTAAAGAATCTGTTTGTTTTTCTATTATTTGCAATTAAAAATAAGATGTAAATCAGATAACAGCATCAGTTACTATCATTTCTCATTTTAAAAACGCAAGTCATGCAAAAACAAGCATTGCAAGAAGATATACAATCATTTCTCAATCATCTCAAATCAAGTTCCCAGTTCTCTTTTCATTTTTATTTACATATACTCTCCCCCTAAATTTTTATTTTTGCAAACTTTTTTTTTATTTTATATTTATATTTATTTTTTATTTTTTAATTTTTTTATTATTTTTTTATTTTTTTATTTATTTTTTTTAATTTTTTTTTAAACTGTACAAAAATAAAAATTTATCAAAGAAGGTCTTCCAAACTACACTGAAATGAAGATAAGAAATGAATTCTCAAGAAATATGCAGTGATTGTGAAGTGAGAACGGTGATTGTGCATATAAATATCCAGATTGTGGATAAAATACCATGACCTTAACCTGTTTGTTCCGCCTCAAATTTGAATTAGGAACAATCCCTGTTAGTAAACCGGATTACTAACAGTCCTTCTGAATTGTTCCTGCACTCATTAACAAATTAGTTTGAAAGGGGAACCCAGGCCATCGTAGTCCTGGGTGTTTCTTTTGCAACGGCAGAAGTAACCTGCTTCAACAAACAATCTGCTGAAATATCAGGGAGAACTGTATCCTTCTTTTTAATTTTCCAAATTTGTTTTGGTTCAATTAATTTTGATTTGAATGAATTAAATTTGGAAATCATTTTGTGTTTAAGACCAGAAGGAAAAGAATTTTGTTTTAAACCTTTGGTCATTTTCATCTTTGAATCATGTGAAACCGGCTTCACATGAAAAGGTTTGGATGGAGGGTTTTTCATCCAACCATTCAAAGATGTGTGCTTTTTACCTCTTAATCCAGAGAAGCAACCTGTGTTGCCTTTACCATCTGGAACATTCTTTGTAGACTTACATCTGGAGAAGCAATTCGTTTTGCCTTTACCATCCGTAGCAAGCCTTTGAGGACATTTCTTAACCACATGACCTTCTTTTCCACACTCAAAACAAGCCTTGAATGGCTTTTGATGCTTCACTGAATCGTGAGATGCAGGTGAGGATGAGGATTGCTTTGAGCTTGTAGCAGATTCTTGCTTGTTTTGGCATTTGTTATGCTGAACAGGGAATGAGATCTTCACTGATTGACTGGGTTGCTTTGCAATTGGAGAAGAGATCCGTATTGGCCTTGATTCAGCTTTTGGAAGCTTTTGTGACTTGATAATGTTAGGAGACATCTTGATCTGTGAGGAACCAACACGCTCATCTGTGATTGATTCATCATCTGAGCTTATCCAGTCTCGTATAGACAGGTCATTCTCCAACGGATCTTGATTGACATCTCCTATCGTGTTGGCTTCGCTTGTAGGATTCTCATTGCCTGATGATTCAACAATTGTTCCTTCTTTGACAAACCTGACGGGAACAAACGAAGGAATGTTACCTGATTTGAATTTGTTGAAGAAAGTTGGAGAAGAAACTGATATTGGTGTTTGAGCATCAGAAGTGGAATCGTCATTAATCTTCTTATCAGACCCTTGCTTGAGGAATCCCAAACCTACAGGAGAATCCTGCACATCTCTAACCTCTTTAAGATTAACACTACTTAGACCTGCATTTAAACGATTAGTTTCTGCAGCTTCAATCAAATCATTTGTTGAGTGAGGTCTGGGGATTGGTGAATAACATAAAGTAAAAGGAGGTGGAACTGAATTAAATACAGTTTCACCATCAGATTTATATCCAATCCCATGTTTTACCCGCACCCCTTGTTGTTTAGCAATAAGCTCATCCTTTTTCATGTGTGAAAGGGTCCATTTATAAAGCTTTGTTTGAAGCTGAGTTGTTTCAAATTGAGCTAAAACAGCCCTTTCTTTCAAAATATTAATTTCAACGTTACGCTCCAAAATGGTTCTTCTTAAAAGATCATTTTCAGCCAATGCTTCATTAAGTTTTCTTGAAAAAGCAATTTCATTTTTCTTTAATTCCTGATTGATTGTTTTTAATTCTTTTTCATTTTCCAATAACAATCTGTTTGCCTTATAAATCCCAAATAACCGGATTTTGCATGACGAAGAACACATATCCTGAACAGTCTCATAAGGAAGACCCATGATAGTTCGTTCTGCAACTAAGCTCTTTTCACAGTTGCAAGCCCATGTGATTTCTTGTTGTTCCTCTTCTTTGACCTTCAGCATCTTATCAACCTCAGACTCTTTCTCTCTTTTATCAGCTTTTCCAACCTTATCATCATCGATTCTCATGGACTCTGGTTTACTGTCATTGTCGACTCTTAAAGCTTCACGATTCTCTTCAACAGTTTCTTTGAATTTAGAGTTTAAATCTGAATCAGTTCTCAATAACTTCAACTTTTCAATCATCTCTGTTTTGTAATCAAGTGTGCTTGTTACAGAAGACACAAGATCAGTATTAAGCGCATGGGTTTGATGTGGGAACACGGCTTGCTGAAATTTGTTTCTTTGGATATCCAACTCGAGAGATTTTAGCTTGTTGATCATATCCATAAGTTTTGTGTCGACATAACCTCTTTCTTGCTTCAGCATTTTAACTTGATGATTCCATGCAGACGGAAGAGAGTCTAGAAGCTTTTGAATCTGTTCATGATTACTGAGATCAGGAACATGCTTCTTTAGATTATTTGCCACCTTTAAGAATCGATCAATCAAATCTGACAATTTTTCTTTCTTCATTGCTGCAAAAGAGTCAAACCGGCTTTGTGCTGTTGTGAGATTATCTGATGTAAAGTCTTCTGAAGATGACATTATAGTGTTAAAAAAAATTTGAACAATTAAACGCCCCAAAAATATTTTTTCTAAATTTTTTTTGAATAATTCTCCCCCGAAAAAAAATATATTCTTTTAAATGTCACGCTAGACAATCTTAGCAACTGGGGTCAAGCTGCCAAAATCGATGAAAATTTCTTTATCGGAATGAACTCAATTAATCCCAACTAAAGGGAAAACGTCATCTTTAACATTCGAATTTTCGCTGAAGAAATGATAATTTCGCCGAAATTATAGTTTCGCAGAGCTAGTTTCGCTGAGAACTACTTTCGCTGACAATTTCGCTGGAGCTGACAATTTTGCTAGCAATTTCAGCAGCAATTTCGCTTGTTGATCGTTTACAAACACTGATGAACTTTCGTTCAAGAGATTAGTTTCGCAGAATCCCTAGAAAACAACTTCTGATGCAAAATAGCTCATAGTTTCGCTGAAAGATGATGGCAATTTCGCTGGAAGAACACTAATTTCGCTGATCGATCTGAAAACCCTTTTTCACCTCAAAATCAATCTGAAATCATCCAAAACTCAATGAATTTGAGATCTGATGATTGTAGAATCTTCCTCAAACAAAAACTAGCATAATTCAATCAATTTCCATGTCAAAAACACTCAAATTTGATCCGAAATTGATGAAAACATGATATTGAACAAAAACAACCAAAACCTCAACTTCTCTCTCTAAAAAATCTTCAAATCTTCAGTGAATTTGATCCAAAATGGCTCTGATACCAAATTGTTACTCCAGGATGATCAAACTTGAATCAAATCATGAAGAATTAGATCAAAATATGATAATCACAATCAAAACCCCTTTGATCTTCAAATTAGATTGCAAAATATGTTTACAAGTAAATCCCTCAATCAATTGGTCATTCAACCATTAACCAACACTAATGACAATTAACCTATTTATAGTCTAGACTAATATTCACTAATTGCACTTAACCCCCTAGACTTAGGCTAATTAACACAAAATTACATATAAAGCATAAAAATGACTAAAAACAAGACAAAATATATTTTGTTCACACAAAATATATTTATTACAATAAAACTCCTAGTCATTTAAATCTTCAACGTCTTGTTTCGGTTCCTCGTCTCGAACTTGTCGGGTTTGACTTTTGTTGACTTTGACCGTGACGTTGACTTTTGTTGACTTTCACTGTGTTGATAATATAGACTATCTTTTCCAGCTCCAACACCTATGCAAGTGGGTGATGCTACCAAAAAGGGGGAGAAAGTCATTGCTGCCATAGAACCTGGGAGTTCTTCACAGAGAATGGACATAGAGGACTCACCATCCTCACTTGCAGTTGTGCATTCTCAGCAACTTCCTCAAGTTCACATTAATGTGGATTCTATAGACTCTATCATTAGGAGTCTCTTTGAGGAAGGTATACCAAGGGCTGTGTCTGTGACAACCGACCTCCAGGTTGTTACCCTAACCCTAGATTAATTGCATCATTATCCATGTTATGAGTGCTAATAATTGAAACTATTCAACCCTACTATGAAATTGGAAACAATTCTTACTACTTGATGTAAATTATGATTTTATGTGATTTTTATTATTGACTTTTAGCTAATTTAGGTTTCTACCTTTTTAAAAATTAGTGTCCCGGGAATGTCAGCTAGTCACCCTTACAAAATTAAATTCAAGAGAAGGCAATTAAAATGTGAGCATACACACTCACACTTACATAATTTTCGGCCATGCATGCATGGGGCATGCATTAGAAACCTCAATTCACCATCCACTAAATAATACATTATACCCAATACTACAAAATTACACTACATAATATCAATTTACAATTAAATTTTAAATGAGAAATCCCCCCATTACACTCCAAGTTTCGACCGCCCCCCCTCTCCACTCATCTCCTCACTTCACCACCTCCACACTACCCACTCACCTTTCATGCAACTCTCTCCCTCTCTCCCTCTCTCCCTCTTATTCGAATCCATCTGATCCAACACACACACACACCTCACAACACTCTCAAAACAATTCTCTCTAAGTCTTGTGCAAGAAAATTCAAAGAACACCACCAAGTCCATTCGGCCAAGTGCAAACCGCAAGGAAGTGGCCTAGTTCGCGAGTTTTGGTCACACAACCACACTTGTTCCACCTTTCCAGCCTTGGTTCGAGCTTCTCCATTCAAGTCCAAGGAGTTTCAAGCCATCCACGACCATCAACACCTTCTAAACCGTGAGTTACATCAAGTGTAAGCTCATGTTGTCGGTTTTGTGACATTTCACTTGTTTTCTTCATTTATCACCTAAAAACTATGTATTTCCTTGTTGTAGCAGAAACATCTCACCATCATCTTGTTCTTAAGGAGTTCCCAACGTTCTTTAATGTAAACCTCATGTTATGTTAGTCATTCTTGAGGTGGAAACCGATTTCCACAATGAAAACCCTCTTTTTGGGTATTTTGGTATCATCTAACTTGTGAAAGTTTCAACTCTTGTAAATCAAACTTGTGACCTGTATTTTTATGACTTAATGGACTCTCAAGAACCTGTTTTTAAAAGTTCCAAGAGGCTACGTACTCAAATCCACGGTTGATACATGGATTTCACCTTGAAACCCTTCTTTCTACATGTAACAACACATTTTTAAGCATTTGTTTGAAAACTCCTTTCAACCAAGACCCATAACCTACTCATGAACGACTTAATGACACCTTAATAATCTATTTATGAAGTTAAATGAAGAGTTGGTAACGTTTAAACTCAAGTTAAGATGATTTACACAAGTGTTATGGTCGGTTATGACATTTTCTACATATTTGAAGCATATGGATGTATAGAACAACTAGGCAACTTGTTGGGACTGAAATTTCAGTAGGTTTTAATGAATATTAGTGTAAATCCAGGAACATCAAACTTGAATCAAATCATGAAGAATTAGATCAAAATATGATAATCACAATCAAAACCCTTTGATCTCTCTTGATTGCTAATAATATTGTTTACAAGTAATCCCTCAATCTCTTGGTCATGCAACCATTAACCTAATTCTAATTACAATTAGGCTATTTATAGTCTAGTTTAAGTTTCCATATTTACACATAACCCCCTAGACTATATATTTAGACTAAAACATGACTCAAAGAAAGTAAAATATATTTTGTTCACACAAAATATATTTATTACAATATAACTCCTAGTCATCTAAATCTTCAACGTCTCGTCTCGGTTCCTCGTCTCGAACGTGTCGGGTTTGACTTTTGTTGACTTTCACTGTGTTGATAATATAGACTATCTTTTACAGCTCCAACAATACTCCCCCTTAGTCTATCATTATCAACGTCTTCATACGAATTCAACATCGAGAAGTCAACAATAGAAAGATCTTCAATTTGAATCTTTCTGAATCTGATGAGAAAGATTTTTTTCATCTCATAAGCTCCCCCTATTTATATGCTCCCCCTTTTCGAGTGCAAGCTTTACATAGATATTGGAACAGGTTTCCCAAATCTTTAATCTTGAGTGCTTCAGAAGATGTAGGAGGAGGATTCCTAGCTCGGTATCTTCTGCAAACTTGAGGAAAAAGCTCTCTGATCAGGTACACTGCTTAACTGATGATCGGCCATCACTTAAAACAAAATCTGAAACACATTCACAAACACAATCTCGACATTTCTAATTAGATCATTTCATTTTAACAAAATAAACCCGTGTTTATTTAGTGTGTGAAAAACAAGCGAACCCGTGTTCGTTTGTGCGTAATTTCCGTGAAATGCATGAAAATGATAAAATTGTAACAGCATAATATGGAAGACCTAAAAGAAATTTTGAACAAAAATTTATTATATATTTTTTATTTTTATTATATACATTTATTATAACATTTTTTTTAGTCTATATTTTTTTTTATAACCGAGAACTGAATCGATCATGAGATCACATCCTCAAGATATACTTTAGCACAAAGATGAATTTAATCATCGACAAGCAATGCGATCACACTGATAACTGAATCTAATAACAATCTTTGAATGATTTTTGGAATTTTCAAACAGATCAATAACAATTGCTGGTATGTTTGTCCACTTAAACTCATGCCCTATCTTTTTCAACAAGCAGAAGATGATTCATTAAGATTCGATTAAATGCTTTAGAATGCTAGGACCCCAAAATCATTTGGCAAAAACCCTCACCCAACCTCAGGATTTCTTGAATTTTGTAACGATCTTTACAGAGCAAGGCTTGTACATTAGTGTGCAAGTGATTATCGACAGAATATTGCATTCTGTGATGAATTCATCATTTAGATAATTTGACACTACTTAGACCAAATGGTGAGAGCTCCAGGTCTATACTCACGTATAACAAAGGAGATGACCATTTAATCATGTGCCGATGAGAGCTCCAGGTCAGTACTATCGTACAGCAGAGGAGATCATCACTCCAGGTCAGTACTCCGTACAGCAGAGGAGATTAGCACAAATACAAGACACATAAATACACCAGACATGACTCAAAGCTATGACATATATGATTTGTATCATGGTGGTTGAAAGATCAATTCTCAATCCAATTTTGTCGGGACTCAGTTTTTGTGCAGGCCAAAATGATTGCGTAAATCCAGACATCCTTAAGCATGATGTTTTAATTTAAATCATTATGCTGCTGTCTACTTTATTCTTCAGGCTGAGTCTACCAAGCATATCATTAAAGAATCTGTTTGTTTTTCTATTATTTTCAATTAAAAATAAGATGTAAATCAGATAACAGCATCAGTTACTATCATTTCTCATTTTAAAAAACGCAAGTCATACAAAAACAAGCATTGCAAGAAGATATACAATCATTTCTCAGTCATCTCGAATCAAGTTCTCAGTACACTTTTCATTTTTATTTACTTATACTCTCCCCCTAATTTTAATTTTTGCAAACTTTTCCTTTTTTTTATTTTTATTTATTAATTATTTTTTTAATATTTTTTTTTTATATTTTTTTTTAATTTTTTTTTAAATTTTTTTTTATAAAACTGTACAAAAATAAAAATTTATCAAAGAAGGTCTTCCAAACTACACTGATATGATGATAAAAATGAATCTCAAGAAATATGCAGTGATTATGAAGTGAGACCTGTGATTGTGTAGATAAAAATCCAGATTGTGGATAAATACCATGACCTTAACCTGTTTGTTCCGCCTCTAATTTGAATTAGGAACATCTCTGTCAGTAAACCGGATTACTAACAGTCCTCTGAATTGTTCCTGCACTCATTAACAAATTAGTTAGAAAGGGGAACCCAGGCGATCGAAGTCCTGGAAGTTCCTTTTTCATCAAGATAATAACAAGCTTCTGCACACAACCGTTTAAACAATCAATCGGGGATTGTTGTATCCTTCTTTTTAATTTTCCAAATTTGTTTTGGTTCAATTAACTTGGATTTGAATGAATTAAATTTGGAAATTATTTTCTGTTTAAGACTGGAAGGAAGAAAATTTGATTTTGACCTTTGGTCATTTTCATCTTTGTATCATGTGAAACCCGGCTTCACATGAAAAGGTTTGGATGGAGGGTTTTTCATCCAACCATTCAAAGATGTTTGCTTTTTTACCTTTTGAACCAGAGAAGCAACCCGTGTTGCCTTTACCAATTGGAACATTCTTTGTTGACTCTGATCCGGAGAAGCAATTCGTTTTGCCTTTACCATCCGTAGCAAGCCTTTGAGGACATTTCTTAACCACATGACCTTCTTTTCCACACTCAAAACAAGCCTTGAAGGCTTTTGATTCTTTGTAGTTCCGTGTTGTGCAAGTGCTGAGAAGGATTGCTTTGAGCTTGTAGCAGATTCTTGCTGGTTTTGGCATTTGCTATGCTGAACAGGGAATAGGATTTTCACTGATTGACTGGGTTGCTTTGCAATTGGAGAAGAGATCCGTATCGGTCTTGATTCAACTTTAGGAAGCTTTTGAGACTTGACACTGTCAGGAGATATCTTGATATGAGATGAATCAACACGCTCCTCTATGATTGATTCATCATCTGAGCTTATCCAGTCTCGTATACACAGATCTGCTTCCAAAGGATCTTGATTGACACCTCCTATTGTGTTGGCTTCGCTTATATGATTCTGATTGTCTGATGATTCAACAATTGTTCCTTCTTTTACAAACCTGACGGGAACAAACGAAGGAATGTTACCTGATTTGAATTTGTTGAAGAAACTTGGAGAAGCAACTAAAATTGGTGTTGGAGCATCAGAAGTGGAATTGGCATTAATCTTCTTATCAACCCTTGCCTGAGGAATCCTAAACCTACAGGAGAATCCTGCACATCTCTAACCTCTTTAAGATTAACGTTGCTTAAACTTGCATTTAAACTATTAGTTTCTGCAGCTTCAATCAAATCATTAGATGGATGAAGTTGAGGCATAGGAGAGTAACAATGGGTGCTAGGAGGAGGATAGACGTATGGATTTTCACCACAACCCACTCCCGTTTTAATCCTAGCTCCCCTTTGTTTACACAATAGCTCTTCATGTTTCATTCCGGATATGGTCCATCTATCAAGCTTTGTTTTAAGCTTGCTTGTTTCAAATTCAGCCAAAGTGACTCTTTCGTTTAAAAGATTGATTTCAACATTTCTTTCAAGAAGAGTTCGTTTTATATGATCATTTTCTTTTAAAGCTTCATTTAATTTTATGAAATACTTGGCTTCATTCTTTTTAAGTTCTGCATTTATGGTGGTTAACTCCTTTTGGTTTTCTAAAAGTAACCTATTAGCTTTATACACACCAAATAAACGAATTTTGCAAGCAGAAGAACACATATCCTGAACTGTCTCGTATGGAAGATCCAGGATGACTCTTTCAGCAGTAAGAGCCTTCTCACAGTTGCAAACTCTGGTATTTCGCTTCCATTCCTCTTCCTTCTTAGCATCACAAACTTCCGCATTCAACTCAGCTCCACCTTTACCCATTGATGTCTGCTTAAGCTCCTCTTGTACCTCTTTAGTTTCAGGTTTCGGTAAACCGTCTGAATTGGTGCCAGAATCTGATCTCTCTTCTAGTTTCTCTTTGGAGTTTGAAGTGATCTTTGGAGTTAGATATGTTGCTTCATAGTACTCACGACGTTTGATATCCAACTCCATTTCTTTCAGTTTGTTGATCACCTCTATTAGTTTGTAATCCTGAAAACCTCTATCTATTTTAATCGACTTGCCGTGTGAGCTCCATTCTGATGGGAGGGAATCAAGCAATCTTAGAACTTGTTCATGATTTCCTAATTGGGCATCAAACTTCTTCAGATTACTTGCAACCAACAGAAAACGATCAACAAAATCAGACATCGTTTCATTCTTTAGAGCTGCAAAATTATCAAATCGACATTGTGCAATTGTGAGATCATCAGATTTGAAGGATTTAATCAGTTCTGCAAAAGCCATTTTTATTGTTATTTTGTTTAGACAATTAAACGTCCCAAAAATATTTTTTCCCAAAAAATTTAGAATAATTCTCCCCCGGGAAAAATATTATTTGTAAATGTCACGCTAGAAAATCTTAGCAACTGGGGTCAAGCTGCCAGGTCAGCTTGTTTTTTTTTTTTTTTTTTTATAAATCTTTCAAAATCAGTGAAAATTTCTTTATCGGAATGAACTCAATTAATCCCAACTAGGGGGAAAAAGTCATCTTTAACATTCGAATTTCGCTGAAGAAATGATAGTTTCGCTGAAATTATAGTTTCGCAGAGCTAGTTTCGCGCTGTGAACTCTAGTTTCGCTGAGCCGACAGTAGTTTCGCTGGAAATTTCGGCAGCAGTTTCGCTAGCCGAATGTCACAAATGGCTTAGTTTCGCTGATAAGTTCGCAGGAAACAAGCTTGAACTTTCGTTCAGAGATAAATTCAGCAGCAATTTCGCTTGATGATTGGTCAAAAACACTATTGAACTTTCGTTCAAGGGAATACTTTCTCGCTGAACTCTAGAAAACAAACTTCAGATCCAAAATAAACCATAATTTCGCTGAATGAAGATGACAGTGTTCGCTGTAAGAACAGCAGTTTCGCTGGTCGATCTCAAAACCCTTTTTCACCTCAAAATCAATCTGAAATCGCCCAAATCTCAATGGATTTGAAATCTGATGATTAACAGAGCTTTCTCACCAATAATAAGCAAACTTTAATTCAATTTCCATATCAATAACACTCAAATCTAATCCGAATTTGATGAAAACTTGATATTGAACAAAAAAAAAACCAAAACCTCAACTTTTTTCTCTCTAAAAATCTTCAAATCTTCTCATGATTTGATCCAAAATGGCTCTGATACCAAATTGTAAATCCAGGAACATCAAACTTGAATCAAATCATGAAGAATTAGATCAAAATATGATAATCACAATCAAAACCCTTTGATCTCTTTTGATTGCTAATAATATTGTTTACAAGTAATCCCTCAATCTCTTGGTCATGCAACCATTAACCTAATTCTAATTACAATTAGGCTATTTATAGTCTAGTTTAAGTTTCCATATTTACACATAACCCCCTAGACTATATATTTAGACTAAAACATGACTCAAGAAAGTAAAATAATATTTTTTGTTCACACAAAATATATTTATTACATATATATACTCCTAGTCATCTAAATCTTCAACGTCTCGTCTCGGTTTCCTCGTCTCGAACGTGTCGGGTTTGACTTTTGTTGACTTTCACTGTGTTGATAATATAGACTATCTTTTACAGCTCCAACAATTAGAAGTGTTAGCAATGTTTAATCTCTGGAATAAAGGACATGTTGTGATTTTTTAACCCCTCTTTTAGTCATTCTTCGGGACCCGAAAACACAAAATGGTCAAAAATAAAAAATGAATTTAAAAAAAAAATAGTAAGAAATATGAATTAAAAAAAACAGCTCGTTGAAAAAATATTAAAAGCACAAGGCTTCAAAAAAATGATAAATAAAAAGTTTCTGGATTCAATTGGATAAATTTTAAAATGGTCAAAAACAAATAAATGACGTTTTAACTAAAAACGGGTTCAAACCGAGCATCGTTTTTGAGAAAAATCCATAAAAATAGAGTTCAAAGCTAAGATTTATAAAAATCATATGATTTCACTAAGTTAAGTAATAAAAGACTTAAAGGATTTGAAAAATTGGTCAAACAAGCTTTAAATGGTCAAACCCGGTCAAAACCGCATTATAACGGGTCAAACGTAAAAACAAGATTTTCAACTATAAAAGGCCAATTTACAAAATTTAAGGACTTAAAAATTTATAAAGATATCTTTCAGAAAATACCTACTGGTCCAAGACTCAAATATATGAAAACTCCAAATTACTGTTAAAACTATCCGGCTTTTCCGTAACCGGGAGCGTTAAACGCGCAGTTTTAAATCGAACCCGTAAACTAAAGTTTTGAAACAATTACTCCCTAATAATTATAATATGACTCTAATAATCTGATTTTTGGTCTTAAATGACATAAAGGGCAAGAAACTAAACTTGAGGGTAGAAACTGTCAATTTTGAAACTTGAGGGACCAAACTGTAAAATTTTTCCAAACCTTATAACCGACTTCCAGGAAGCTAATAAAACACTTGAACAACAAATTCTTTCTTAGTACTTAACCAAATGAAGTGAAAATCCAATTTTTATGAAGACGCCTTGACCTGCCATAAAAGGAAACTTTTTATACAAACCTTCACGAAACCAAAGCCTTACTCAATAGCTAAACCCTTGACACCATTGTTGCACCTTAAATGAGTTTAGGGCAGTAGCTTATTACTTAATATGTACATGTTAGGGTGCTAGACTTGAGACACTTCCCGGTACACCAAGAGACTTTTGACTGGAAACCTAAGGTGAGTTCTAGTGATCCCCCTTTTTACTATTGTTTTGGGATGAAACATGCTCTACTTTTATGAACTATGATGTTCTTTACTTGATGATTCTATGTGGGATTTGTGGTTACCTGCTGATACTTATATCATGATCATTAATTCTTTCGTGAACCGCTTGTTTTATATGGATAGATCTATTTGGGGAATCCCCCACACACAGTGGCTTCCGTCCCAGGAAGGTTACCCCACTGAGATCCTAAGGGGTCGTTGTGGCATGTAACAAGTTTTGTTAAGATACTATGGTGAACCATCCAGGCAGGTAGGGTTCACTGGTTTGGGGCTCAGTTTCTTCCTTCGGGAATATCCGGTAAAACACAACTTTAGAAGAGGCCAACCGGGACTGAGTGCAGGGTTGATTATGATTTTTCCCACGATGATAAACGATGATTATTTTCTTTTAATCAAAGAAGGATTTGTTAAGTCCTTTTGTTTTTAAACTTTAAGCACTTGAATTCACCAACTTTTAGTTGACACAATTTTCTTTTGAGCATGTTTCAGGTAATGTATGAAGAGATCCTAGCTGTTGTGAAGACCTAGACTTATCCCCGTGACATGGCATTGGCATATTTTCCTTGATGAAACATTTGAACAATTTGGAACAATTTTATATTTGTGATGAACAAGCCCAATTTATTTTATGGATGATTGTAAAACTCATTTGGGGGTCTGATGTGTTTCTAGCCCCGCTATCTTTTCAAAAACATTAATGCCATGTGATATTCTCTCCTTGAGCTCTTATAATGGTTTGTTTCCGCTGCCATATGTTGTTACTAGTCTGTGACGTCCCACCCTACCTGGGCCCGGGGGGGTGTGACAGATTGGTATTAGAGCCAAAGGTTGTAGAGAAGTCGGGAATACCATAGTAGACCCTAGGCTACAACCCTGATACCCTAGGACTGTCCTTGTGGGAAGTGTTGGGATGATCGGGTTGGGTAAATTGATGATTACACTGATCAACGTAATCATGAATTTACCGGATGCGTAATTTCCATCACTGATCTTTAGGTTATGGTTGGACTTTTTCTGGTTTATATTGATGATTTGAAACTAATTTTAAAGAGGGGATTTAAATGACTTTTATGATGAACTATGTTATCCGATACTACTTGAAGAGACTATTGATCTGGGCAAAACATACAGCTATATGTTGGAATAACAGATACTATTGCCATCACTACTATTATTAGTACTATTATTATAATCATGAGCTATGAGAAACCAAATTACTCATGATGTATTCTTACAGGACAACGTCTATGGCTGATAAAGGAAAGGCGCCTGCTCACCCTGACACTGAGACCACTCCTACTGGAAATCTGAGGAGAGAGAAGCTTCCGAGGACTCTTCCTCCACATCACCTTCCCGAAGCCGAACGCGATCCCACTCTCCTCAAGTAGCTGCTCCGACCCTCTCACCCATCCCACCTATTGGGAATAGGGGTGCGCGTACTGTCACCCGACCTCGCAAAAGCGTTAGGCCAGGATCCTCCGTATCCTTTAGGATGCCTCCTCCTCCTCCCCCGCCTATTAGGATTCCGACATCGGTACCTCCACTGTTTGACCCTCGTGACGAACGCCTGATGCCGCCGAGACATAGTATGTATGACGGCCCTAGCGTACTGGCTGGTGATAGGTACTCCCAGTCGAGTCGCCGGGCAAGTGATGTAGGACCCTCCGATGCGACATTGGATGAGATTTTGAGGACTGTTCGCCGTCATGAGCTGACTGTTCAGCACGCCACTCGAACTTCTCAGTCGGCTCAATTCCAGGCTATGATTTCGAAGCGTTTGGAGCAGGAGCAGAGGAAGAAGGGCACAGGATGGCTTGGATGGCTGAAGAGGAAGTGGATGTGAGAGCTGGAGTACTCAGTGGGATTATCTGTCTGTGGACAGTAGAAGGAAACTATTTGAATTCTTATTCGATACTATTATTTTATTATCATGGGGGTGATGGCACCTTCCAAATTGTAAGAGCATGACTCTGATTCTATTTGTTTGGATGATACTATCGTAAACTGCTATTGGGATGCTAGAATTATTAAACTGTATGTATTAAATTGCTATATGTTTTTTTGTGCCTTGAAATTGGTCTGTGCCTTTTCTAAATGTTTGCCCAACTGTTATGTCATGTTTTGATTTGGACTTTGTAAGGTTCTTTAGTGGGTTGTAAATACATATGTGCATGCCATGATCCCTCTTCCGAGGCATGGGGTGATAGGATAATTTGCATAGGCTATTCGAAACAAAATTATGAGATGCTAAACGAATCTATTTGTGATACTATCGGAATGCCGACTCGCAGAGGAACACGTTTTGGTCGACGTGGAGCCACCAGGGGCCGCCATGAGGAAGCAAGCCGATTGGAAACCACCTACTCCACCAGGGACTTCCCACGGGGAAAATACTAATCAAGAGAGTGACGAAAGGATTGCTAACCTCGTAGCTCAGCAACTGGCTAACGCCATTCCGACTATTATTGCACAGATAAATGCTGACCGGGATAACACTATGGTACGAGGACGGCCGGTGAACGATGAGAGCCACGACAGAAGAAGCGAGGAGTTAAGGAATGGATGCTCTTATAAGACCTTCATGGCATGTAAGCCTAAGGACTTCTATGCACCGAGGGTGCTATAGATACTTACAGGTGGATTGACGAAATGAAAGCTGTCTTAGACATCAGGAGTGCAAGATGGAGCATATGGTGAGGTTTGCATCACAATCTCTCAAGGGATCAGCTCTTGAATGGTGGAAGTCATTACTCAGAGCCGTGGAAGAAACGTGGCTAATCGAATGGGTTGCACTGAATTCCGAGAGCTAATGACCAACAAATATTGCCCCATCAATCAACTCGAGAAGCTGGAGACAGAATTTTTAAGCTTGGAGATGAAAGGACCCAACTACACCGAATACATCAATCGTTTCTTAGCCCTGTCCCGACTTGTGCCACATTTGGTGACGCCAGAAGCCAAAGGTGTAGCACGGTTCATCTGGGGACTACACCCAAGAGTTAGGGGTATGGTCGTTCCTCTCAGCCTGTGACCCTGCAAGCTGCTGTCGACCTTACCAGCAGTTTGACTGATGATCTAATTAGGGCTGGATGGACCGATCAAGCAAGGGCTGATGAGAAGAAGAAGTTTGTTGGCGAGAAAAGGAAGTGGTTTGAAGCGAAAAGAGCGGTTGGAAGTAGTAGTGGGTAGAGGTGGCCAAAAAAACAGGTTCGGGAACCGGTTCGGCCAAAAAAACCGGAAACCGGTTTCAACCCGGACGAACCTGCCGATTCCTCACCGGTTTCCCTTTCTCATAACCCAAACCGGTTTCAACCCGAACCGGTTTTCAAACCGGTTCCAAAACCGGTTTCAAACCGGTTACCTCAAACCGGTTTTCAAACCGGTTTTTAAACCGGGTTTTAAACCGGTTACCGTTACCCAACGGCTATATAGCCGTTATAACCCATTTTTGACCATTTTTTGGAGCTTTTTTTACCATTATACCCCCACTAGGTTAGTATATATATGTATTTGATGTTTGGGTTGAATCACAACAACTTATAACACTTTGTACTCTCAAAAATCTCAAAAACGCTCAAACGCTCTCTACAAACACTCTCAAACGCTCTCCAAAACGCTCTCACAAAAATCCTTGAAATGGCTTCAACAAGTGCTCAATCTTCCGTTGGTTGTGAAGCGTCTTCAAGCAACGTGGTGGTAGCAATCTTCCTACGAATAGGAACCCCGAAGTATGGTGCAATTACGATTTATGTCAAATGGCTAGCGGTCCAAACAAGGCTCGTTGCAAGTTTGTCATAAGTTTTTCAAAAAAGATGAAACACAACGTTGAAAAACCATATTGCAAATAACTATTGTAAAGCGTTAAAAGGTGAACCTTCTCAAGGTCAAGCTTCGATGACAAACGAAGGAAATATTTGGGCTTATAACGTTGATGCGGTTCGGGAGCAAATGGCGCAATTTGTAATTCAAGAAAGCTTGCCATTCAAACATTTCGACAACGAACGTTTGACTCGACTCATTCAACGAACTCTGCAACCACGTTACACCAATGTAAGTCGTGTGCTACTCTTCGAAGAGATTGTTATAAAAATGTGGAAAAAGGCTAAAAATGATTAATATCTTATTTTGAAAATTTACAAACCGGTGTTAACTTAACTAGTGATGTTTGGTCGACACCCTCACGGTTCACCGACTCGTACATTTGTGTCACCCCCAGTGGGTTGAACCCGATTCGTGGCAAATGATGAAACGTACGATTGCGTTTGAATTGTTTGATTATCCTCACACCGGCCAAAACATTTTTTATGTTATTGATAAAGTTATTCAAATGTATAATAGAAAACAAATATTTTTCTATATCTTTTGATATGCGTCAAACAACACTCTTGCGATAGATCATTTGAAATTAAAATATAAACCAATATGTGAGGGTGTTTTTTTCATAGTCGATGTGTTGTGCACATCATAAACTTAGCCGTTCAAGACGGTTTAAAACGATTGAGGGCCAAAAAGATTGTTTTAAAAGAATGTTACATGATATTTTTAGTAATAACCAAAGATATACTAAATATTGCAAGTTTTGTAAAGACGCAAATACTAAATGTTTAGGTCCGAATTGGGACGTACCAACACGATGGAATTCCACATGTAACATGTTTGAAAAGGCTATAGAACAAAAAGAAAGTTTAATAGCCTTTCATATAGTTTTTGTAAGTCGGGGAAAGACAAATTCTTACCATCCATCGGGTTGGGCCATCATCGAAGAAGTAACAAAAATGCTTCAAGTTTTTAAAAAATGCAACTACATGTCTTTCTGGAGTTTATTACCCAACGAGTCCGTTGGTACTTTACCAATTTATTTAATGACTTCAAAATTAAATGAATTGTTGTTTAGGGGTAGACCTTATCGGATATGATACCCCAATGAAAGAAAAACTTAAAAAGTATTTTGAAGAAATCCCTCCCGTTATTACATGTGCCGCAGCTTTAAACCCTTGTTTAAACAAGTCGGGAGTTGAAACTTTACTTGATAAAATTACTTTTAGTTTGGATTTAGAAGTTGGTAAACCAATGTATGGTACAACTTTAAAAGCTAATTTCAACAAACAATTACAACAAATGTATGATGTTTATTTATTAAAATACGGGGAAACATCACAATTCATGATGCTTTAAGGCATGCGGCAAATGCCGAAAATTCGAATGATCCAATGTTTGATTTATATAATACTTTAAGGGATGAATGTAATAAACGTCAACGTGGTGACACTCCGAGTAGTGAACTCGGGAGGTATGGTCTTACAAACTTTTTATCGACCATGACTCCACATGAATTTAAAAATTTTGACTTGTTGGCTTGGTGGAAAGGTAAAGAAGATCAATTTCCCATCCTATCCATTATGGCCCGAGATTTACTAACCGTCCAAGCTTCTACGGTAGCTTCGGAATCTGCTTTTTCTGTTAGTGGCAGGGTTATATCAATAAGACGAACTCGACTCACTCCACAAGCAGTTGAAATGTCAATTTGCTTGAAAGATTATTTGGATGCCGCGGAAAGAGTACAAGACAAACGTTCACTTGAAAGAGAACTGGAATACGGAGCAGAATTATACGAGGACGAGGTAGAGAGCGGATTGACACCAGGAATGACTGATGATGAAGCGGCATATGATGACTACCTTCGTAACTTCCGTTTCAGGTGGCGAGGAATAAACGTACAAGTAATACGAACGAAGAAACAACTATGTTAAATGTTTAGTTTTAAATGTTTAAATTATTAAATGTTTAAATGTTATAAATTGTTATAAATGTTTATGTTATAAATTGTTTTATAAATTAAATGTTATTGTTTAAATTGTTTATAAATGTTATATAAATTGTTAAAATGCTTACATTGTTTGTTTATAATTGTTATACAAATTATATAAATTATATAAATGTTATAATGTTATATAAATTATATAAATGTTATAAATTGTTTAAATTATATAAATGTTATAAATGTTTATGTTTTAGTTAAAGTTTAAAATTTTATTTTTTCAATATAACAAAAATCCAAAGTTAAAAAAAAAAAAAAAAAAAAAAAAAAACCGTTTGGGCCGAACCGGTTTGGGCCCGAACCGATTCCAACCGACCCAAACCGGTTTGTATGGTTTGGGATTTTAAGGTTTGAAACCGGTTTGGACTCGAACCGGTTTCGGGCCAAACCGTTTTGACCAATCTTGACCAAACCGGTTTCGGTTTGGGACCCGAACCGGTTTGGCCGAAAAACCGGTTTGTACACGTCTAGTAGTGGGTCAAGTAGAAGGAGTTCTGAAGGTGTGAGACGTGATGATCAGGGAAGCAAAAACCGGAGATTGTATACGGGGACAAGCCCATTCTGCAGCAAGTGCAAGTTACATCATCAAGGGGAATGTACCCGATGCCCTGTTTTAGGTGCAAGAGAACAGGGCATTAATTAAAGACTGTACTTACGCACCGGGAAACAATGCTATGAGTGTGGAGATCCAGTGCATATGAGGAACAAGTGTCCTAAGCGGGTAGATAAGGATGCAAGCACAACAAGCCTAAGGGGAGAGTTTCGTTATGGACCCAGCAGGAGCACGTAGGGAACCCGACGTGGTCAACGGTACGTTCCTTGTAAACAATCATCCCGCTACTGTACTGTTTGATACTGGAGCGACTGCTAGTTTTATCTCTAGTACTTTTAGGCCATTGATTGACTTAGACGTGTGTACCTTGACTGATACATTTACCGTAGAATTAGCTGACGGTAATATTTTAGAAGCTAACGAAATCATTAGGGATTGCCCCCTGAATCTAAAAGAGAATACGTTTAAGATTGACTTGATGCCCATTAAGTTAGGAGGATTTGATGTGGTTGTGGGTATGGACTGGTTAGCGAATATAAAGTCGAAATCGTATATGATGAGCGTCTACTCAAGATACCGTTGAGCGACGAAGAAGTGTTAGTGGTAGAGGGTGAAAGGAGTAAACCCTATACCCTATGATATCCCACTTAAAAGCTACCAGAGCTTGATGAAGGGATGTCCAGCTTTTATAGTATATGTGATGAAAGACCAAAAAGAAGAAGATCGAAGAGATTCCCGTGGTTTCGGAATACCCAGAGGTGTTTCCGGAAGAACTACCAGGACTTCCCCCGAATCGGCAAGTTGAATTCCAGATAGACTTGTTGCCTGGTGCTGCACCGGTAGCCAAGGCACCGTACCGACTCGCCCCACCTGAGATGAAGGAGCTAATGGTACAAATTCAAGAACTACTGGATAAGGGATTTATACGTCCGAGTGTCTCTCCATGGGGTGCCCCGGTACTATTCGTGGAAAAAGAAAGACGGAACCCTGCGAATGTGTATTGATTACAGGGAATTGAATAAGCTGACCATAAAGAACCGTTACCCTCTTCTGAGAATAGATGACCTATTTGACCAATTGCAAGGAGCAAGTTATTTCTCCAAAATAGACTTGAGGTCAGGATACCACAACTGAAGATAAGAGAAGAAGACATACCCAAAACAGCCTTCCGAACTAGGTATGGACACTATGAGTATTTGGTCATGCCCTTTGGACTGACTAATGCTCCAGCAGCATTCATGGACCTCATGAATCGCGTTTGCCGCCCTTACCTCGACAAGTTTGTGATCGTGTTTATTGACGACATACTGATCTATTCCCGAAGTAAAGACGAGCACGAGAAGCATCTCAGGCTAATCCTTGAATTGCTCAAGAATGAGCAACTATATGCCAAGTTCTCTAAATGTGAATTTTGGATGCGCCAGATCCAATTCTTAGGTCATGTGGTGAATGAGGATGGGATTCAAGTTGACCCTTCCAAGATTGAGGCCATAAAGAATTGGAAGATTCCTGAAACTCCTACGGAGATAGGGCAATTCTTAGGACTGGCTGGCTACTACCGGAGATTTATAAAGGACTTCTCGCGTATAGTGCAACCTTTGACCGCACTAACCAAGAAGAACACAACCTTTGTGTGGAGCGAGAGCAAAACGAGGCGTTTGAAACGCTTAAGGAGAAGTTATGCAGTGCACCTATCCTTGCTCTTCCAGAAGGAGTAGAAGACTTCGTGGTCTATTGTGACGCTTCGCGTCAAGGGCTAGGATGTGTATTGATGCAACGCAACAAGGTGATTGCTTATGCATCGAGACTGTTGAATGATCATGAGAAGAACTACACGACGCACGATCTGGAGTTGGGTGCCGTGGTGTTTGCCCTCAAGATGTGGAGGCACTACCTTTATGGCACAAAGTGCATCATCTACACTGACCATAGAAGCTTGCAGCATATCCTTGACCAAAAGATGCTCAACATGCGTAGAGAAGATGGGTCGAGCTATTGAACGATTACGAGTGCGAGATCCGCTACCATCCTAGTAAGGCCAATGTTGTGGCGGATGCATTGAGCCGAAAGGAAAGAGAAAAACCTCTTCGAGTACGAGCCTTAAGATGAGTGTGTATACCAACCTTATTGCAAAACTGAAGAAGCTCAAGGCGAGGCATTAAAGGAAGAAAAACTAAAGGAAGAAGGATTGACTGGAATGGAAAAGCAATTTGAGATAGGGGACGATGGTACATATAGATATGGTGGAAGGGCTTGGGTGCCAAAACACGGAGGAATTCGAGAAGTAATCCTCGACGAAGCACACAAGTCTAGGTATTCAATTCACCCTGGAAGTGATAAGATGTACCAGGATTTAAAGACACTTTTCTGGTGGCCGGGAATCAAGAGATCAATCGCCGTTTATGTGGGGAAATGTTTAACTTGTGCCATGGTAAAAGCTGAGAACCAAAAACCATCAGGAACGTTACAGCAACCTGAAATCCCAGAATGGAAATGGGATAATGTTACGATGGATTTTGTTACCAAGTTGCCCAGAACGTTTAAAGGTCACGATGCTATTTGGGTAATAGTGGATAGATTAACAAAATCAGCTCACTTCTTGCCAATTAGAGAAGACTACATGACGAAATTGGCCCAACTTTATGTCGACGAGATTGTAACGAGGCATGGAGTGCCTTTGTCGATCATCTTCGACCGTGATAGCGGTTTCACCTCTCGTTTCTGGAAATCGTTCCAGCAAGCTTTAGGAACCCGTTTAGATCTAAGCACGGCTTACCACCCTCAGACCGACGGACAAAGCGAAAGAACTATCCAAACGATGGAAGACATGTTAAGAGCTTGCGTGATGGACTTTGGCGGAAACTGGGATAACCATCTTCCTTTGGTGGAATTCGCCTATAACAATAGTTACCACGCGAGTATCAAAGCCGCTCCGTATGAGGCCCTTTATGGCAGGAAATGCCGATCACCCTTGAGTTGGAATGAGATTGGTGATAGCCAAGTGATGGGACCCGACATAGTGTTGGAAACCACCGACAAGATCTATAAGATAAAGGAGCGACTGAAAGCAGCCAGAGATCGACAGAAGAAGTACGCTGACAGGAGGCGGAAACCTCTAGAGTTCCAAGTGGGCGACAGGGTAATGCTAAAAGTAGCACCGTGGAAAGGAACAGTGAGGTTCGGAAAGAGAGGAAAGCTAAGCCCAAGATACATTGGACCATTCGAAATATTGGCGAGAATTGGCCCAGTGGCATATAAGTTGAAACTACCCCCGGGTTTGAGTCACATACACGACACATTTCATGTGTCAAACTTGAAGAAGAGCATGGTAGACAAAACCCTGGAACTACCATTAAAAGAAGCAAGAATAAACGACAAACTGAATTTTGTGGAAGAACCCGTGGAGATCACGGATCGTTTGGTCAAACAACTCGGCGGAGCCGCATACCCAAGGTTAAGGTTAGATGGAACTCCAAGCGAGGACCTGAATTTACTTGGGAGCATGAAGATGAAATGAGGAAGAACTATCCACACCTCTTCAAACCCACCCGTTCAGTCTCTAATCAGAGTTAAAATTTCGGGACGAAATTTCCTAAACGGTGGGAGAATGTGACAACCGACCTCCAGGTTGTTACCCTAACCCTAGATTACTTGCATCATTATCCATGTTATGAGTGCTAATAATTGAAACTATTCAACCCTACTATGAAATGGAAACATTCTTACTACTTGATGTAAATTATGATTTTATGTGATTTTTATTATTGACTTTTAGCTAATTTAGGTTTCTACCTTTTAAAAATTAGTGTCCCGGGAATGTCAACTAGTCACCCTTACAAAATTAAATTCAAGAGAAGGCAATTAAAATGTGAGCATACACACTCACACTTACATAATTTTCGGCCATGCATGCATGGGGCATGCATTAGATACCTCAATTCACCATCCACTAAATAATACATTATACCCAATACTACAAAATTACACTACATAAATCAATTTACAATTAATTTTAAATGAGAAATCCCCCACTACACTCCAAGTTTCGGCCGCCCCCCCTCTCCTCCTCTCCTCACTTCACCACTCCACACTACCCACTCACCTTTCATGCAACTCTCTCCCTCTCTCCCTCTTATTCGAATCCATCTGATCCCACACACACACACCTCACAAGGAAGTGCCTAGTTCGCGAGTTTTGGTCACACAACCACCTTTTTCCACCACCTTTCCAGCCTTGGTTCGAGCTTCTCCATTCAAGTCCAAGGAGTTTCAAGCCATCCACGACCATCAACACCTTCTAAACCGTGAGTTACATCAAGTGTAAGCTCATGTTGTCGGTTTTGTGACATTTCACTTGTTTTCTTCATTTATCACCTAAAAACTGTGTATTTCCTTGTTGTAGCAGAAACATCTCACCATCATCTTGTTCTTAAGGAGTTTCCAACGTTCTTGAAGGTAAACCTCATGTTATGTTAGTCATTCTTGAGGTGGAAACCGATTTCCACCATGAAAACCCTCTTTTGGGTATTTTGGTATCATCTAACTTGTGAAAGTTTCAACTCTTGTAAACCAAACTTGTGACCTGCATTTTTATTACTTAATGGACTCCCAAGAACCTGTTTTAAAGTTCCAAGAGGCTACATACTCAAATCCACGGTTGAATACATGGATTTCACCTTGAAACCCTTCTTTCTAAATGTAACAACACCTTTTAAGCATTTGTTTGAAAAATCCTTTCAACCAAGACCCATAACCTACTCATGAACGACTTAATGACACCTTAATAATCTGTTTATGAAGTTAAATGAAGTGTTGGTAACGTTTAAACTCAAGTTAAGATGATTTACACAAGTGGTATGGTCGGTTATGATATTTTCTACATATTTGAAGCATATGGATGTATAGAACAACTAGGCAACTTGTTGGGACTGAAATTTCAGTAGGTTTTAATGAATATTAGAAGTGTTAGCAATGTTTAATCTCTGGAATAAAGGACATGTTGTGATTTACCCTCTTTTAGTCTCTTTCGGGACCCGAAAACATGGTAAAATGACTTTAAAAAAATATAGTAAGAATATGAATTAACACTCTTGAAAAGTATTCCAGGCTCCAAAATGATATAAAATATTTTGGAGTCAATGGATAATTTAAATGGTCAAAGAAACAATAAATGACGTTTTAACTAAAAACGGGTTCAAACCGAGCATCGTTTTTGAGAAAAATCCATAAAAATAGAGTTCAAAGCTAAGATTTATAAAAATCATATGATTTCAGTAAGTTAAGTAATAAAAGACTTAAAGGATTTGAAAAATTGGTCAAACAAGCTTTAAATGGTCAAACCCGGTCAAAACGCGTTTTAACGGGTCAAACGTAAAAACAAGATTTTCAACTATAAAAGGACAATTTACACAATTTAAGGACTTAAAAATTTATAAAGATATCTTTTAGAAAATACCTACTGGTCCAAGACTCAAATATATGAAAACTCCAAATTACTGTTAAAACTATCCGGCTTTTACCGTAACCGGGAGCGTTAAACGCGCAGTTTTTAAATCGAACCCATAAACTAAAGTTTTGAAACACTTACTCCATAATAATTATAATATGACTCTAATAATCTGATTTTTAGTCTTAAATGACATAAAGGGCAAGAAACTAAACTTGAGGGTAGAAACTGTCAATTTTGAAACTTGAGGGACCAAACTGTAAAATTTTTCCATCTTTAACCGACTTCCAGGAAGCTAATAAACACTTGAACACAAAAATTTCTTAGTATACTTAACCAAATGAAGTAAAATCCCAATTTTCATGAAGACGCCTTGACCTGCCATAAAGGAAACTTTTTATACAAACTTTCACGAAACCAAAGCCTTACTCAATAGCTAAGCCCTTGACACAATTGTTGCACCTTAAATGATTTTAGGGCAGTAGCTTATTACTTAATATGTACATGTTAGGGTGCTAGATTTGAGACACTTCCCGGTACACCAAGAGACTTTTGACTGGAAACCTAAGGTGAGTTCTAGTGATCCCCTTTTTACTATTGTTTTGGGATGAAACATGCTCTACTTTTTATGAACTATGATTGTGCTATACTTGATGATTCTATGTGGGATTTGTGGTTACCTGCTGATACTTATATCATGATCATTAATTCTTTCGTGAACCGCTTGTTTTATATGGATAGATCTATTTGGGGAATCCCCACACACAGTGGCTTCCGTCCCAGGAAGGTTACCACACTGAGATCCTAAGGGGTCGTTGTGGCATGTAACAAGTTTTGTTAAGATACTATGATGAACCATCCGGGCAGGTAGGGTTCACTAGTTTGGGGCTCAGTTTCTTCCTTCGGGAATATCCGTAAAACACAACTTTAGAAGAGGCCAACCGGGACTGAGTGCAGGGTTGATTATGATTTTTCCCATGATGATAAACGATGATTATTTTCTTTTAATCAAAGAAGGATTTGTTAAGTCCTTTTGTTTTTAAACTTTAAGCACTTGAATTCACCAACTTTTTAGTTGACACAATTTTCTTTGAGCATGTTTCAGGTAATGTATGAAGAGATCCTAGCTGTTGTGAAGACCTAGACTTATCCCCGTGACATGGCATTGGCATATTTTCCTTGATGAAACATTTGAACAATTTTATATTTGTGATGAACAAGCATAATTTATTTTATGGATGATTGTAAAACTCATTTGGGGGTCTGATGTGTTTCTAGCCCCGCTATCTTTTCAAAAACATTAATGCCATGTGATATTCTCTCCTTTGAGCTCTTATAATGGTTTGTTTCCGCTGCCATATGTTGTTACTAGTCTGTGACGTCCCACCCTACCTGGGCCCGGGGTGTGACAGTGTCATCCCCACCTCAAGGAACTTCAAACTACATCATAAGGTGGAGGTATGATGCTGATAGAAGAGCTCTTATTCTTCACAGAGTTCAAGGGCAACAAGAATATTTTTGACTTTCAAAGCTTGAACTTCTATGAAAGATTGGATCTAGTCAATTATGCAACTTGTCAATCCAAGCAAATCAAGACAGGCTGACAGATTGGCTCAAAGAATCCAAGACAGGATCATGGCAGAGTTCAGTTTAAGAAAGAGACTTAGGCAATCAGGCAATGTCATATGTCAACTGGATGTTGAGATGGACCCTAAGATTAGTTTCATAGGGGAAACCTTGACTGAAGGCCCAGTGGCAGAACCTGAGACCCCTGTCTCATCATCATCAACTGCTGCAGAGATTCACACTCCCTCTGAGACACCTGCTGGTGAAGGTGTTTCTCAGCCTCTCTCTGGCCAGAGCATGGATGCTACACCAAGCAATGAAGTCCAAACCTCTATCCACCCTGAGTCACAAAGGTCTGTGGGTGACAAAGGAAAAGAATTATGACTCCTGAGGAAATTGAGGAGGAAGAGAGAGAGAGAGGAAAAGGAAGCTAAGGGGAGAAAGTTCCTCTAGGTCTTCAGGCTTTACGCAAGCTGCAATCAGGGCTGCCCCCAGACCAAATACTCAAGATGATGAGTTAAGGGCAGTCAGGATTACTTATCTGCAGACCAGGAACTATGACATTGATGAAATCATTTCTCTTCCCTTAGAAAAACTAAATGAACTGGCTGACATGGAAGTGTCAAGAGAGATGAAAGAAAAAGAGGATGCAAAGTTACTTATCCAATTCAAAGAGGAGAAGAGACAGAAAAGACTCTACAAGCGTGTTCCCACTCTCTCCCCAGTTCAAGAAAGCCCTGTACAAGAAGATGTGGCTCCACAAGAACCTCAGGTAGACAAAGAAGAAGATAGGATCAAGATGATCAACTACCTGAGTGCCACAGGCTTCTATCAGGCAGATGCACTTCTTCCCTTGTCCTATGACTTTGTTGAGTTTGAGTACTTAAAATAACTTGAGCTTGAGTTAGTCAAGGAAAGAAAAACAACTAAGAAGAAGCTAAGGGAAGAAGCTGCAAAGTCAAGAGCCATCATCCAAAAGAGTATGAAGAAGTCTGCTGATAGACAAAGGATGATGAGCTTCTTGAAGCTATATGGATTCTCCGGAAGGAGACTTGGCCCTATGTCTCTATCCACAATGGATGAGCATATAAGGGTAATCAAGCAGAAGATTAAGAGTGGTGAACTGATTGACTTACACTCTCTTCCAAGTCAAGTCCCACCTGAAGTGGAGGTTAAGTTTGAACAACCTGAGACACCTCAACCCGGACCTCCTGCTGAGCCTTAGCAAGCTTCATCTTCTGATCCAAAGCAGGGTCAAACTCCCTCTCCTTCTGAACCTGTGAGGGAGGAACACCCAACTGACAAAGACAAGGGTGACCAACAAGGTGCTGCAGACCAGTCTTCTCAGTTAAAGTCATCTAAGAGGAAGAAGAGGATGGCTTCTAAACCAAAGTCTAAGAAGAAGAAGCCTAAATCATCTACCTCTACACCTCAGGCTGAGTCAGATCAACCTGAGGAAGTGCATGAAGAGGCAGCCCAATCAACTCCAATGCAAGTGGCTCCTCTGGCAGCTGAGACCCCCATCTTATCCTGGACCTTCTCTACTAATCCAGAAAGATGGCATGTAATCAGAGATCAAGGTGTTGAGAATGTCTATACATGGCAAGACATAATCAACTTACCTCTGCATGATCTCTTTGAGATGAGAAGATACTATTAAGTCTGAATGATCCTGACCATCTAATGAAGAAGGGTAGGGTATGGTCGTGATTGTGCTGAGACTACTAACATCTGAAGATCTTCTGAATGTTTTGATAGCATCAGCCTAGGGGGAGTTTGTAAGGATTTCTTTAAGTCTGATGCAAACCAAAACATCCAATGTCTCTCTACAAGTAATGCACCAAGTACTGAAGAAGAAATGCTTCGGAAGTTTTACACCATACACTAGAAATATTCTAAGTGTAAAATCTTCCGAAGCCAAACATGAAGTCTTCCGAAGCCTCAGAGACAAAGTCTTCCGAAGCTTCATCCTATGAAGACAGATTTCTTCCGAAGACTTTTAGTAACATGCTTTATCTGATGTACTGTTCCATAAAGCTGGACACCTTTCCGCTGCATCTCTGTAAAGTCACCAACTTACATGAGTTGGTGAAAAGGTCCATGCTTTGGTAACTGTACATTGAGGTCTTGAGTCTGTAACTTTCTACTTTATGTACTTTATCCTTTTTGTAATAGATAAGGATGTGAGCTATGGCATGTCATAGTCACAAGGTCAAAAGGCAGATATGCCTTTTGATTCTACAATTGAATTTGTTTGTGTCTAGTCAATTGTATCCAGCTGGCTTTCAAAGTATAGCCGGCTGTAGGTTGTAGTATAAGTATTCCAAGTTCTAGTATCTTTCTTTATGCTTTGTAACACTTGTAATAGAACTTGAGAAAGCAATATACTGCCTCCTTGAAACCCAAATCTCTTGTTCTGTCTCTTTATCATTACTAGTGTTCTTTGTATCAATATCTTGGTTAATCCAGTTTACTGTTTGATCAAGTTTAGTTAATCTCATCTTTGTGTTGTTTTGTTGTAATTGTTAAGCCCTTAACCGGTCCTGCAATTTAGACCGTAAATAAAAAAGTTTGTAAAAATTAAAGTTTTGGGAGTCAAAGTTAAAAGTAAAAAATTGTAGGGGATAAATTGTGAAATATGTAAAAGTATTGGGTTTAAAAAAAAAAAAAGCTAAAACAAAAAAATATATATACAATCTTTAATGTACATAGTACAACAATTAATACATCCACAAGTTGATAATTAGTATTATTTAAATTAGTAATTAAGATAATAATTTATTAACACTTTGACCACCGTTATTTTTTTTTGTTTATTTAAAGAAACAATTTAATGTTTCTTTATTCACTTCTCGTTTTCAAATGAAAATATAACATATGTGTGGTGTGTATATATATATTATACCTTTTGAAACTGTTTTATATATAATAAATCATTTCAGTAATCAGAAGTATATACGGGTTTATAATTTATATTTTTCTTATTACCCAACCGTGTAAGACACGAGTTTTTTCAAGGCTAGTAGATTATATATATGATATATGTATAACCTAATATATGTTATATATAAAATATTAATGAAATTTATATATAACAAACATATTTAAGTTATAAACAATAGTATAAAAAGGTAAAGATTTTATTATTAATAAATATCCATAAACCTTTATATATAGATAGAGATAGAGAGAGAGAGAGAGAGAGAGAGAGAGAGAGAGAGAGAGGAGAGATAGAGATCCCTCTCTCAGAGAGAGAGAGTCTAGTCTCTCTCTATCTCTAGATAGTCTCTCTACGATCTCAGACCTCGATAGATATCTCTATATATATCTCTCTCTATATATCTCTTCTCTATATATATATATCTATATCTATATATATATATAAAGGTTTATGGATATATACATCTATATATATATATATATATATATATATATATATATATATTATTTTAGTTGGTTTTATATATGTATAACCCTAATATATGTTTATATAAATCTTAGCCATTTATATCTCCCACCCTTCTTTAAGCTAAAAACAAACTTATTTAAGCTACAATAAACAATAGTATAAAAAGATAAAGATTTTATTATTAATAAATATCCATAAACCTTTATATATATATATATAATTTTAGTTGGTTTTAACAATGATTAGCTACAATTTAAATTGTATTTTAACAAAATTAAGTCTGATTAAAGTATTTTTAATGAAACTTTATTTATTTCTACATATAAATTATGATAAATATAGTATTAAATTAGCATTTATTAAGAAAACTTTTTTGAAGACAATATTTTTACCAAAAATTGCAATTATTATGGTGAGGACATGTGGACAATCTTAGACGGAACCTATGTGGAGATGATACAATGTGCTAAAAAGTTGTCATATGTCTAATAGTTTTTTTGCTTTATTAATATATATGTGATTAAATCTACTTTTTATGTTGAACTGCAAGATTTAAACCTACTAATAAGCATTATTATTGAAAAACGGAAATTATATAGAAAATAGACTAGCAGGAAGTTAGCAAGACGGAGTACATATAGAAAATATTGTTTGTAAACAAAATAGTATATAGCTATAGAGGGGAGAGGGAGGGACTCGGGGTGGCATTCATTGCCTATGTGCTTTAAAACCTACTCATGCTGTCGGTTTTTCATAAGCTTTCGGTTAACCTCCAACCTTTCTTGTAACATGTTTTCAAAATTTCTCTACGTCTCCTCTGCATATCGAGTTATTTGCATCTCCGCCATTTGCTTCTCTTGCATTTGTTTTTGTAAGGTAACCAGTGTTTATCATCAGCGTCCGCTGCATGCGTGATAGCCGGTTTGAAACAATATAACTTAGGGCTCAGACTCAGTGTTCGGTTGCGGCTGCTAACATAATCGGTAGCCACACCTAAGCAACCGAAACCACTCTTGTATCTCATCACAACCCTCGGAACACGTTAGTAACAAACCAAAAAGAGAACAAAGGAACTAGTGATGAACATTAAGCCAAAGCCAAGTCTCAGATGAGGTGATCCTCATCATCATCGACACATTCCATCGGTGAATTACACATACCCAACCACATGCATAATACAATAAGCATCACAAAACCACCGTGAGTGGTAACCCACGATAAAGAGCCAGCAATCTACAAACTAAGAACCAGACAAAGAGGATGGGACACCTGCATGGCCACAACATCAATCGGGGTACAACAACAAACGAACGACAACGGTGGCCGCACCACAGTCGTTGACAGGCCGCGCTGTAGATTTGAAAACCCTAAATGGGTTTTGGAGGGAGACTAAAGAACTGGGCAACAATAATGGTTGCACCACCATTCCCGCCACCGCTCAGACCAAGAGGCATATCGTGTGGTCTACCAAACCACAAAAGGATGGCCGACCGACTATCGACCATACTGTCATCACCACCGTCACAAATGCGGTAAAAAAACCACCACAGACGCCATGGTTACCACTAACACAACTTACCCATGGCCGGCGACGACCATTCAGCTCCCTCTAGCAGAGAGAACATCACCGACTCCAAGGCAAACCGCAGGCCGACCAAACGGCGGCCGACCACCAGCACCATCGACCATGGTGGGGGAAACCGCCGTCTCCTCCACCTCGACCACGAAGGGGAGGCGGAGCGACAACAGAGCCCACCACCATCGGTCGACCACTAGCAGAACCGAACATGACGAGGAAACCACCGCCTCGCCTACCTCGACCGAAGAGGGGAGGCCGAGCAGTAGCAGATCCCACCACCACTCGCGCTGAGAAGAACAACATAAAAAGATGCACATGATGAAACCACTACCGTCACTGTCTCCTTTGCCACCGCCGACCATCATCAACACACCCAAAAAAACCCACACGAAACACTAGAAACCCCTTCTGTGTCAATAGAAATACACAGGACAAGGGCAAAGTGCAAACCCCAAGTTATGTGGCCAAATTACAAACATAAAAGAAGCTACTGCTTCTTCACCTTCCTTTTTAAATATATAGGTGAATTATTTATAAACGTTAAACGATTGATTGTTGACGATGATTACTACAATTCTACACTTTTCACTCGTGAACCGTTTACACCTTACATAAATATTCCATGGTCACCACCCAATTGTGTTTACTCGGAGCCGTATTTTCTTTCAAAGACTTAAAATTTTTTGAAGTATGTTTTCTCAAAGTCAAGTTCAACTCTTTTGCCAACAAAAGACAAAACTTGCAACGAGACTTTTGAAATTCATCATTCATCTCAACCAAATATCAATTGCATCAAACTTCCGGGTTCCCATTGTTTGGAAGAACAATAATTGTAGGCTTGATCCATTATTTGGAAGAACAATTGTAGGCTTGATTGCAAAACCTTGACCAACAAACCATTGCCATTGGATCATAAAGAAATTAGAAATATAAAATATAAGAGTGAAATGAGAGTATTTTTTATGTTTTTTGTGTTCGTTATTACGTTTTCAAGTTGGGTACTCAACAATTCATCCAACACTTATTTATACCAACTTTGACAAGCAAAATGGTTAACAAAATTGTTTAACGATCATATAATGGTGAATTTCGGTTTGCATACTTAGCTTCACTTACCTCCCACTTCATGCAAGGTGCCGTGAGAAGCAAATCAATTCACAATCTAAACCTAAACTACAAAACACATTTTTTTTGCATGTTCATATTTTGGAATGGTTCAAAGAAAAAAAAAAAAAAACGCATGAACATGAAAATTTATTCATCATAACTTCCACTACAGTTTTCAGATTTGTCAAGGCTAAAAAAACAGTCACAAAGAAAGACCAAGCAAGTCAAACATCATACCATTCACTTTCCCACCAAACCAATCTACATAAATCATCAACATCCATTGATTATCATCATCTACTACTAATATTTACATTCACTATACACCGATTTCTCACCTTTTCTTGGCGCTTTGTTAGGCTTCTACGTGCAGGTCAAAGTCAATTCTGGTCAGAGTTAATGGTCAGCATGCTTTGCAAAGGTTATTAGTTGTGACATTAGAAGAACACTGCTCTCGAATTGGACTTGTGGGTACACATAACCTGCTCCTTTTAGGTTCAGAAATCCTCACATTGGATATTGCGACAGCAAGTGCATCAACTAAACCTGAATCATCTTGTTCTTCTGAGTTATCTTGGTTTAAACTTCTAGATGTCGATAGTGGAGGTGAGTGGTTGATTACTGAACCACCATTAACGGTCAATTTTCCAGTCAATTCCAGTATAGATGTCGTAGCTGCTGTTTGTGAAGATGATCCAGCTTGATGTTTTGACTTTGACTTGAATGATAGCGATTTTAAGTTGCGTTCTGTGTAGAATATGATCCATGGATGGCCTGAAATAAACCTTTCATGGTCAATAAACCAAAGTAGCACAAGTATATAATGAATGAGCTGTGCAGTGAAAACCCATGCTGAGTTTTATTTAAATCAGATAGAATTACAAATCTTACATCAGGCAGATACTAAATCCTACAATTGGCATTGTGGCAAGACGGGTAAGTTGGGTAAATAGGTCAGGTTAGATATTGACAGACTCTATCTTTTAGCACGGGTCAAAACAGTGGGAGTTGGTTTGACGTACAAACACTTTCATATTGAACAAAATTTTTTTACGATAATAATCTTAGTGCACTTTAAAATAGACTTGAAGTGACTGCCAACCCACACAACAATGTTTTAGCCAACTCTTTTTATGTCACTCTTTTGAGAAAAAAACACAACCCAGATTGATCTGTTCATAAGTGAGTCGAATTTGCCACCTCTACTAGTTCTTCTAACTGATGAGGAATGAGGATGAGAATCTTGGAACAACAAGAACTAATTTATTCAGTAGTTGGGTGGAAACTATTTAGAGTGATAACATAGTCTATTTAAGTATTTTATTAATCATTATATAAGACATTCTTTTACTCAATTCTTGGTAAATCTAAATGGAAAAGAAATTGCATAAACTGTAAATCTAAGATTACAACCTAAAATCCAAAACAAAACCTAGAGTCAAACCTAACCCCAAAACTATGAACCAGAACCATGAACCAGAAAAAGAAACGCAAATCAACAAATGTAACAGTTTTTAACACGAACCAAGAAAAGTAACCCAACCCGTTTTAAAGTGACCAATTTTGACTTGAACCTGTTTTACCCACTGTCACCCCTACATGAAACATTGGGAGCCAATCTACTTGGTACAAATGAGGAAAGTGAATTAGGAAAGCTTAGATAATTACACAAGTTGACAGTTAATGCTAATAAAATAGAGACTGATAAAAGCCAATTGGTTTTTGTGTTGTTTAAAACTTACTCAGGTCCAGTTTGGTCTATGGAATTCATTGAGATTGGAACTGAAATTGGAATTGGAATATATTCTATCAAAAATTGTGTTTGGTTGGTAATTGAAGAAACTGGAATTGGAAAAACTGCACTGCAATCAACAGAATTCACTTTCCTTCCTATATGTGATAGAAGTCATAGAACTGTAAACATTTCGGAAGATTACCAAAACACCCTCCATGAATCACCAACAAAACCCAGACCAGATTACCCAATCAACTGAAGACTAATGAACATGATACAAAGTTCCTGATTAGATCGAAACAAAATTCAACATAAACTCAGTTCAAGGAATCGAACAGCCCTTGAACATGAAGACCAATAAACAGTACCATCAATACCAAATCAATGAAAGACCAATGAACATGAAATCAAGTTCCAGATTAGATTGAAACAGAATTAAAATCAGAATCATATATCGATTTCCAAACAGCCGTTGAACATGAAACCCTATGAAGAGCAATAAAGCTTTAAACAGATAGCAAGTTGAAGATTAGATCAAACCTGGACATTTAAATAGTGAACACAAATCGAACTTGGACTTTGGATCAGAAAAGACAAGTGAAACCTGGACTTTCAATTAAATAACACAAACCAAACTTGGACTTACAATAAGAAAAGACGTGTGGAACCTGAACTCTTGAGTTTAGCAAAACGGAAAAACACAATCAAACCTAGATTTTCAAACATGTTCTCTCTTCAAAACAAAAAAACACAAGCAAACTTGGACTCTCCACTGTGGGCGTTTTCTGTGAGAATAATAACAACGAACACAACAATGAAAATGGATTTAGGTTAATAAGTGACGATGGAGGCATTATGACGCGGTTGAGCTGCGACTTAGAAAAGAGGAGGGGTGTTTAATTATAGGCAAGTTTGTCTTTTTAAATTTTTATAATTCCAGTTCCATTCACCAATATATCAACCAAACACCTTATCAATGTTATTCCATTTAATTCCAACTCCATTACAAAACATTCTGCGAACCAAACACCCCCTTACAGAAACCAAAAAAATAAAAAATGGAAACCGCAGCTCAAATCATTCTCCCCTAGTGTATACACTTGAGTGAGACAATAGTTGTGAGCTATAGGTTGCGATTATGGCCTATTCAGTTACAAACAGGTATAGTTTAGGTTATATTTTATCTCTAGCAGGTGCAATGACTTAAAAATTAATATATATGTTAACAAAATCAAAAGGGTTGGTCAGATCAAAAGCAACCCAAAGTGTATTCAAATGCTTACAAACTCTAGTTAAGAAGTTGCATTAACATCTTAATAATATGGTTTCATAATTTTAACCTTATCTATTCACTAAGTTAAAAGGAAAAAGCACCAAAGAATATTGATTGGTCAACTGGATCCCCCGAACCATTTTGGTCCATTAGAAAAAATACTCTTCCGACCTGAACCCGTTTCGATTCATTACCCAACCTACACGGCTTGCCCAATTTGCAAAGTCTACTGGGACTAATTCTCATGAGAAAGATGCTAGATAGATTGCAGATTAATTACTAGTACATGTTATTTGAAATTTAAGTAACTTACTTAATACTTCATCAGCTGTTATTCTGGAATCAGCATTCCTTGTAAGAATGCGTTCAAGCAAATCACGTGCAGGTTTGGACACAGATTCCCATACTCCAGTGTGAAAATTGAGTTCAACAGTTTTGATTGCCTCAAAAACATCTTCCAGTGAGTCTCCTTGAAATGGCAAAATACCAACCAAAAGAGCATGTAAAAGAATACCAGCACTCCAAACATCCACTTTCTCACAGTAGTTTCCACTTAAAACTTCTGGTGCCACATAAGCAGGACTTCCAGCCAATCCAGCTAAGCTCTGACCTGTAATCAGGTGATTTCACACACAAAATTCACACCATGCTAATAAATATTAAGATCAGCACATGGATTATGTCTTTTAAAATTTGTGCTTCCCTATAAGCATACAAATAAAACAAGACCCCCACAAGGATTATGTATTCCAAAAATTGCTTGCCAGAAGTTATTACTCTCCATAGAGAAACCCTCAATGGCTCAAGCATCCGGTTAAGGGAATGTTCTTTTTTTCAATTAAGAGCTTCATAGAGCCTCTATAATTCAGTCACACATAAAATCAATCAGTTTTTTCCCTTTCTTTTTCTAATTCAGATGCGCCTTTCATTTGAGTACCGCTTACCAAACTAGAGATGGAAAGACAGTTACAACTTCTAAATGAAACACACAAAAACAAACCCTGTCTTTTAATTGTTTTGAGCATATGTTTATTCATGCATACATATCCTGAAGGAACTTATTAAACAAACAATTTCATGTTAGATCTATTACTCATGCATCTACCTGTTCTTAATTATTGCTCCTTATAGAAACAAACATTCTTAAATTGTTTGTTGGGGTATGTTGTAGTTGACATACTGCCTTTTGGTAGATGAAGATGGAAGTTACCAAGCAACAAATTATAATCTTACCACAGTTCAATTGTGCATTGCAATTTATATTCACCATTAAAGAATTCGGAGATCAGCAGTATAAAAGAGGTGTTTAGAGAGCTTCTTTTATTCGATAAGCATTTTGCACCAGTGCAATCTCAAGGATACGTAAGCAGACAATTTAAAATATTAATGTGCATACACGTACATGCTACATAAGTGAGAAAGTGAGGCTTACCAGTTTCTCTAAGTTTGTATTTGTGTCAAATTAAAGTCAAGAAGGGGTTTATAAGATGCAAGGAATGCAAAAACACCTTATGTCTACCAACAGTTGACATACAGTCAGTCAACCAATTGATGGAACTTGTAAGGTACAAATTTGCTCAAGGTTGAGCAGATATATAATCTATGTCCTAGATGCACAAAGCATAATTACTTGTGTGAAATTCATGTAAGAAAATAAAGTAAAAAAGCCTTAATTTATAACCAACAGGAAAAAAAACTGTACCGTTTGTGATCCTCACTGCCAAGCCAAAATCTGCAAGCTTAATTTTCCCTGAAGTTGTTAAAAGAATGTTCTCAGGCTTTATATCCCGATGAACCACACCCATGTCATGACAATACTTAATCACCATCATCAACTCTTTGAATATATTAGCAGCTCGTTGTTCAGAATAACGACCTTCTTTTGTCATTTGATCAATCAACCTTCCTCCCGAACACAACTCCATTACTAAATGAAAAGACTCCGAATCCTCATAAACAGCCTTCAATGTCACAACCCCTGGATGCCCTGATAAGTGCTGCATTATTTCAACTTCCCTATGAACTGTTTCCTCCCCTTTCACCAACGTTTTACACGCAAACTCTACACCAGTAACCCTGCATCTACACAACCAAACAGACCCAAACTTACCCTTACCAATGGTAGCACCCTTAATATAATCCTCCGCAATCTTGTTTTTCCTTCCCATTTGAGTCGCTACATCGATACACCCAATCTTCCTCTTAATCCCTCTCCCTGACAAAACCAACGACGACGTTGCACACGGCGGAGCAGTGGCAGCAATACCCGCAAGCCTATTCTTACACGATCCATCAAGATCCTCACCACCACAACCCACATCTTCCTTACAACATCTCTTTTTCAACCTAACATAATCCTCCAACGAGTAATGACACTTGAGATTCGATATCAATGCCTCGGAATCACCCGTCGATTCCACAATCTCCTTCCTATTGCTATCAGTGGACAACAAGTCACTACCTTTTCTCTTCTTCCTCATCAAACCCTATTACACCAAAAAATCACCTAAAACGTAATTGCCACTGGCGCTCCTAACCACACCTAACTTGATCCTACAAGCAATCGTAAACAAAATCGACATGATTAATAAAAAAACAACCGATGAAACGAGATCAATCGGATGTAAATCGACATGGGTATGCGATTAAATGTTATGAAATAAGTGATGTTGATGTTGGATTGTGGAATTAGGGCAAAGAATAAGAAACGAACCTTTGAAGAAGCAGCGATGGTGAGGGGTGAATGTAGATTAAAAGTGTTATTATGCAGAGAAGTAGGGGGATTGAACAAGTGTTGGATGAAATCAAAGGAGCCCTAGAATCGATTTGTGTGTGTGGGGTGGGGGGTGAGTCATGTATGGAAAGATGAAGATCTGGTGGGTGCAGATTTGGAGGGGATTTTAGTAACGAAACGCCATTATTATTCTTATTATACTACGAGGATTTGACGTGTATCTGTTAGCAGACGACCAGGATGCGTTTTCTTTTTTTCTTTGTTAGAATTTAAAGATACATATAAGAGATTAAATCATTAATATATATATATAATCAGGATGTTTTCAAAACTCTTAAAGATCGTGAGAACTACGAGAAACTTATCCTAACTATTGATTATTATTTATTTAATTTATCTTTTATTGAATACAGCAAGGGTAGTATGGTCTTTTAATATATGTATTTGATATGAGTTTTTAATGCTATATAGTTAGATTAGGAAGTTACATAATTATCTTGCATTAATTGGATGAGATATTTTAGTTATTCTTTTTTAGTGCTCAGTTTACTTCCGTAATTTTGCATTGATTTTGGATGGTTCTTTGGCCTTTTTTCATAGTATATTCATAAAAAGTGTTAAAGACACTTTGATAATGGTTTTATATATTTGAGTTAATTTTGCATCCAATTTCGTTACATAAACAAATATAATCAGTTATTTTTTTACCTATACATATATGGAAATAAATGGTTTGTTAATTTTGCATATATATTTTTTGTTACCTATACATTTTTTTTTCTACGTACACAAATGTAAAAGTTTATTTTCACACAAATTCAATGATCGTTTGGTTAAATTTAGGGTATGACTTTATGTTTTGATTTAAGTGTTTATGTTAATTAGCTTGAATTATAGTTTATGATTTGGTTTAAGTTTGTGTTGAAGACTTACATATATGTAAATAATTGATTCACACATATTTAGAACATGTATGTAAATGAAGAAAACTATGAGATAAAGTTTTACATATTTGTAAATGGGTGGTAAGTTTGAAAACTAAATGACTAGTATGAACATATTTTTTCATATATGTAAATACCTGATCAATTTAAAAAATGGATTATTGATTTGAAAATTTATGTATATGTAAAATATTAACGTTTGAGTAGACGATCAGTCTAAAGATTTACATATATGTAAATCAACGAGCACCGTGAAAAATAAAAAAAATAATCGAATTCTGTATGCAAAGATTAAACAAATACCAATTATGACGCATCACATATACTAATTTACTCAATTTTAAAGAATTTATTTTTTTTTCAAATGTAATTAATGAATTTTTAGAAATAAAAGAAGAAATAGGAGAGAGAATAAAATTAATTAATTACTAATTAATTGGTGAAAGAAAATAATATAACAGATTACTAATATACCCTTTTCTTTAAATTAACCAATTAAATAAAACAATAATTTACATTTAGTGAACATGTTTAATCATAACCATTGATCAAAACAATCAATGGTTAATATTAGTTCTGTGAGTTCTCATTTATAATGAAGTCCTGAAAAGAACCTAACCATATATATATATATATATATATATATATAGATAGATATAGATAGAGATATATAGAGATAGATAGATAGAGAGATATATAGAGAGATATATAGTAGATATATATAGATAGATATATATATATATATATATATAGATATATAGATAGAGATATACATATATAGACATAGATATATAGATACATATATACATATATATACATATATATATATATACATATATATATATATATATATATATATATATATATATATATATATATATATATATATATATATATATATATATATATATGATATGGGTATGCAAATAAAAACCAAAAATTTGTAGAAAACTAAAAGAACCATTATCAACCAATCAAATTTTATTAATTTTAATCATGATTAATGAATAAGGGCAATACGGTAATTTTATATTCCAAGGTCAGGTTAATGGGTCTCTGTTAACTGTTCCCGCTTATTTAAAAATTGAACAAATCATTACCTGATTTTAATTTGTTTATTTTTAAATCCATTACAGTAATAGTATGATCTCTTTTCTTATGCTCCTTATGTGATTTGTGAGTACACGATTCAATTTGATAATCGATTATGGTTTTTGTGTATATGCTAATGAGGTGTGTTGGATCATAAGAGGCTGTTGCAACCAAAACCATATCACTTAGAAGATTTTGAGTACTACATACAAAGGACTTCCGAAGCCAAGTGTGGGACTTCCGAAGGAAGAAAGAGCTCTTCCGAAGTCTAAGTATAAAATACACTTCCGAAGGAGAACTCTAACTTCCGAAGGTAAAGAAGCTACTTCCGAAGGTTCAAGACTTGAAGACAAAGTTCTGAAGTCAACTTCCGAAGTATAAAGAAGTCCTTAAAGCCTCGGAAGCATAGAAGCATCTTCCGAAGTATAAGTGGCTTCGGAAGAACTTGTTCTTCCGAAGCCAGTTAACCTTCGGAAGACACTTCTATTATCCAGTAGACATAAGTATGGTCTGTCTGACAGTCCGCTGCAAATCTCTGATATACTACATGGCGTTTTCTCAAAAGCCATGTAGTTGACCATACTTTAATCTACTGTTTACCTTTTTATGTTAAGTACAGTTGCCATCTTTAGTTGGTGACAAAAGGTAAGTCATGGACATGTCATGACTACCATATCTTAGATAATACTTTATCTAAGATACCTTAACTATAGCATTGTAGTATATGCTTTAGTCGTAGGTTTCCAGCTGGTATCAAGTATAACCGGCTGTAGGATCTAGTATATATAGTTTCTCTTTGTAACTCATGTTCTAAGCTTGTAAGTGTCTTGTAATCTTGAGTTGAGAAGTAATATATACAAGTACCTTGAAAATATTTCTGCTTGTTGCTTTGATTACTTATTATATTATTATCAACTCTTGTCAAAGACATTGCTTCATCTTGTTTGAGTGACTATTATAAGTGAGTTTGAGAGAAATACAAGTGTTAAGTGACAAAACCCGATCCTGCAATTGGTATCAGAGCTTTTTAGGCTCTTGATTGTGAGATCTTACCATCCTAATCAACCAGTTTTTTACTCCTCCTTATACCTCACTCGAAAATGGCCCTCATCAAATCTGAAGTTGAAATGGGAACGATGACCAAAGCTCCCATCATCGATCCTGAAAACTTCAGATCTTGGAGCAGAAGAATGGAAGGCTTCATCAGATACCAGGATAGCAAGATGTGGCAGTCCATCGTGAATGGCCCGTACAAGCCAAAAGTTGCTGGTGGAAACGGTGCCATGATCGAGAAGGCTGTTGAAGACTACTCCGATGAAGACAGGAAGAAGCTCGACATTGACAGCAATGCTATGACTGTTCTCATGACTGCAATCCCAAACTCCATCATGGTGGGGTTTGAGCATTACAAGTCAGCCAAAGAACTCTTTGATGCACTTGCTCAAATGTACTCGAGCTCTAATGATTCAAAGAAGGACTCACTGAAGCAGCAGTTCGAGAACTTCACCTATGTTGCTGGAGAAACTTTTAGCCAGCAACACTTCAGGTATATGGATCTTATCTCCTCCCTCCAATCTGTGGGAATCACTCAAGAACTTAGAGACCTTACCAGAAAGTTCATGAGTGCTCTACCCAATGAGTGGACTTTCTACTGTGTCTCCATTAAGAGAACAGAGAATTTAAACACTCTCACCATGACCGAACTCTATGGGATCCTTGATGGATACCGTTTGGAAATGGAAAGCAAGAAGGGTCACCAAGCAAGCAGACCCTTGAGCCTTCCTGCTAGCAACGCTTTAATGGTTGCTGAAGGCTCAGGTATCTCTCAGTCTCAGCAGTACCTGTCATACACCCAGCAGCCATCTTGTTCATCTGGGCCTTACATCACATTCCCTGAGACTCCAAGGTCTCATCAAGCTCAGCAAAGCTCCTTTCAGGAGGGCTGTGCGTTTGTCTCAGGGAGTGGACACTCCAATGATCATCAGTTTTGCTTTGATGATCTTGAGTGCTTCAGTCCAGATGACATAGAGTATGTGGACATTGTCCAGCAAATGGCTCTCCTTACCTACAGAGCGAAGAAGTTCTTTAAGAGAACTGGAAGGCAATTCCCTCAAAACCCAATCACTAGCAAGTTTGGGTTTGACAAGAGCAAGGCTAAGTGTTACAACTGTAACCAGCTTGGCCACTTTGCAAGGGAATGCAAGGCTCCCAAGTCCAACCCGGGAACCTCACAGGCCTCCACACATCCTTCTACACCAAAGCCCAATGGGAAGTCAACTGAAACTGCAGCTATGGCTCAAGAAGTTGACTGGAGCTTTATGGTTCAAGATGTGACTCCTGCTCAAGCACTCATGGCAGGAACAGATGAAAATAAGGTATATGAACATCTCTGTACCCCTGCTTGTATTGCTAAGGTTAAGTTGTACCAGGACTACAATATGGAAATTAAATCCGATATTGAGTCTTTAAATGTGCTAAAATCTGACTTTAAAAGAGCTGAATCTGACTACCAAAAGAAAATTGAGGAGTTAGAGAAAACTGTATCTCTTTTAAAACATGAACACACCAACTACAAGACTCAAATCAAGGATTTAATATCCAAATTGACTGAGGCTCAAGCCCAGCTTGTCATAGCTGAGGCTCAAGCCAGGAAGTATGCTATTGCTGAGCAAAACTTCCAAGCCATACTTGCATCATCCTCTCACTCCAAACTTTGTTATCAAAACAAAAGTGGGTTGGGAACCAATGAAATTGCTCCACCACACTCTTATGAGTCTGTAAGACAACCAAGATGTGGTACTGAAGAGCAAGAGGTTCCATCTGTTGACCCACCTTGTAAAGAGTCAAAGAGTGATGCAACTGTGGAGACCATGACCATCACAGGGAAGGAACAGGTAATTGAGCCCTCCCAGACCAATAATGATCAATCCCTGACCACCAAAGCCAGAAGAAGCAGGGCTAAAGCAGCCAGAAAAACTGCCAAGAAGGTGGCTGAATCCAAGCTGAAGATAGACCCAAAGCAAAAGGGTGTATTCATATCAGCAGGATTCCAGGTGGTTGGACCTTCTGATTCAGGAAAGGAGTATAATACCAGTACTCCTGTCCTACCAAAGGATCAGAAGTTAAAGGGAAAGGTTGCTGATGAGGAGAAAAAAGAACAAGAAACAGCAACCCTCCAATTCCCAGAAAATTAACATTGCATGCATAATGTGTGGTCTGCAAAACCACATGGCTAAAGATTGTTACTACAATCCTGCTAGCACACATTATGCAAATAATGTTAAAAGAGAAGGAGTCAGGGAAGGTTTCACATTTGGACCATATCAGATGGTTCAAGTGTTGAAAAAGGGAAAGCTTGTTTCCGAAGCAAGGCTTGTCTCGGAAGAAAACTCTTCTTCCGAGAGGAAAAAGGCTTCGGAAGTGAAAGCTGCAAAGACTCACAAAAGAGTCCCCTTGAAACCATCCCAGAAGAAGACTGCTTCGGAAGAAAAGGTGGTGAAGGTTTCTTCCGAAAAGAAAGAAGCTTCGGAAGAATGCCAAGCTACAAAAGCTTCATCAAGCTCATCTTCTATGATCAACCAAGGGATGGAATGGAAGATCAAGGAAGATGCTGTAGCCCAAACCTCTTCTTCAAAGACATCCATTGAACCCCCATGCATAAATTTTGGTTCAATCATGTCACTTTCATTGGAAGAACCCAAGACCAAAAAGGCTTGGGTTTCCAATCAAAACTAATTATCTCACCTTATGTGCAGGGACATCCATATGACAAGAATAACAACATTTGGATAGTAGATAGTGGATGCTCCAGGCACATGACAGGGAACAGATCTCTCCTTCAACAATTTCAACATTATGATGGAGGTCCTGTCCAGTTTGGAGGTGAGGCCGGAGGATATATTTCTGGCAGAGGAAGTATATCCAACGGAAAATTAAAAGTTGACAAAGTTAACTTTGTCAAACAGCTTGAACACAACCTGTTAAGTGTTTCTCAGTTTTGTGATCAAAAGCATCAAATGCTTTTCACAGAACATGAGTGCATCATCCTCAAACCTGGGATGACAATTCCTCAGGAATTGGTGCTTCTTAGATCTCCCAGGAGAGGGGATATGTACAAGCTTGATATGAACAATGCTTCCCCAATGGGAGAAGTATCATGCTTTCTTTCCAAAGCTGATAGTGATGAGTCAACACTGTGGCATAAACGAATGTGTCATGTAAATTTAAGACAATGAATAAATTGGCTAAAAATAACTTGGTACATGGTTTGCCTAAAAAGGAATTTTTCTGCAAAGATAACTGTGTTGCTTGCCTGAAAGGGAAACAACACAGGTCTTCTCATAAATCCAAAGTTGTTAACTCTATCACTACTCCATTACACTTATTGCACATGGATCTATTTGGTCCCACAGTATAATGAGCATTGGAAGGAAATCATATTGCCTTGTGATAGTTGATGATTTTACTAGATTTACATGGGTATTCTTTTTAAGAACTAAAGATGAAACTGCTGAAACTTTAAAATCTTTTATTCTTAAATAGAAAATCAAGTTGATCACAAGGTTAAAATAATTAGAAGTGATCAAGGGACTGAGTTTAAGAACTTTGTTCTTGACTCATTCTGTAACTCAAAAGGGATTGCCAGACAATACAGTGCTCCTAGAACCCCTCAACAAAATGGTGTTGCTGAGAGGAGAAATAGGACACTTATTGAGGCTGCTCGAACTATGTTAGCTGATTCAAAGCTGCCTCTAACATTCTGGGCAGAGGCAGTCAGCACTGCATGCTATGTGCAGAACAGAGTTCTTGTAGTAAAGCCACATGGAAAGACCCCTTATGAGCTATGGAACAAGAGGCCACCGTTCATTGGCTTTCTAAGGTCCTTTGGCAGCAGGTGTACCATACTTAACACAAAAGACAATTTAGCAAAATTTGCTGAAAAGTCAGATGATGCCATCTTTGTTGGATATTCCTCCCATTCTAAAGCTTACAGGGTTTATAACATTAAAAACCAACAATTTGAGGAATCCTCCAACATTGTAGTTAATGAGCACACTCCTTGTGTTAGGGGGAATGGCCCTGATCATATTTTTGATTTAGAACTGTTTCCAAACTATTCTAAACCATCTTGTGAGAATGTTTCAGCTGGAACAGGTGCTCAAGGCAATTCTGATGAAGATCAACTATTTGAGCTTCCCAGACCTGCTCCAAGTTCTCCAAGAACACAAATCAAGTTCCTACTATTGAAAGATCTGACAGTATAACCATTTCAAGAAATAGTGGAACTTCAACAAGGGACTCACCTGATGATCCTCAAGTCTCCTCAGGTGATCCTACACAACACCAAGCTGATGGAAGCAGCATTTTGAAGGAACAGGCAACTGTTAATGATGCTTCACAGCAAAGAAATGATGATGTTTCTCTTTCATTCAATCAGTCCTCATTGAATGAGATTGAAACAACAGCTGGACCAAGTATTCAAGCTCCAGAGCAAAATATGTCCAACTTGGACCTATCTTTGCAGCTGGAGGTGATTCCAAGACTTAGAATTCACAATACTCATCCAGCTGAAAACATCATAGGGGAAGTCTCTGAGGGTGTGAGAACAAGGGGACAAACTCACAATGGGAATGTCTGCCTGTACTCATGCTTCTTATCCCAAATGGAACCAAGAAGGTGGAAGATGCCTTAAAGGATAGTAGCTGGGTTGAATCAATGCAAGAGGAGCTGCTTCAATTCAAAAGACAGAAGGTTTGGAACCTATGTCCGCTACCATCTGGTCAAGTACCTATAGGCACCAAGTGGGTTTTCAAAAACAAAAGAGATGACAGAGGCTTGATTATCAAGAACAAGGCAAGACTGGTGGTTCAAGGATACACTCAAGAGGAAGGAATTGATTATACTGATGTCTTTGCACCTGTTGCAAGACTTGAGGCAGTTAGGATCTTCCTTGCTTATGCTGCATCCAAGAATTCCACTGTCTACCAGCTTGATGTCAAGTGTGCTTTCTATATGGGGATATAATAGGGAAGTCTATGTATGCCAGCCTCCAGGATTTGAAGACCCACAGCATCCAAACTATGTGTGCAAATTGGATAAAGCTCTATATGGGTGCTGCACCAAGACCTAGGCTGTGGTATGAGACATTGTCTCAATTTCTTCTGAAGAATGGCTATCACTAGAGGAACCATTGACAAGACTCTCTTTATCAGAAAGTCTGGGAAAGACATTTTGCTAGTTCAAGTCTATGTCGATGATGACATCATATTTGGTTCTTCAAATGACCAAATGTGCAAAGACTTGAGAGCATTATGAAGAAGAAGTTCGAAATGAGTTCTATGGGAAAATGGACTTTTTCCTTGGAATTCAGGTAAAGCAACTGAAAAGAAGGGTTTTTCATCAATCAATCTAAGTATGTCAATGATATCTTTGAGGAGATTTGATATGAAGGATGTAAAGCAGCAAAGACACCCATACCCAGAAACCATGATTTATGCCCTGACTCTGAGGGGGAGGATAATGATCAACATCAGTATAGAGCAATCATTGGTTCTCTGATGTATC